>CM021100.1:227927956-228527956 GCA_007115665.2 Sequoiadendron giganteum | reverse complement strand
TTATTGGATGCTATCACGTGCAACCAATCCTTGACATTATGCTTCTTCATAACTAACATAATTAACACAACTACTTGTAAAGTAAAATTAATGACACTACAGTAACAAAATGCAAATGATAAATTTGAATCATAAACTATATATCTTTAATGGTCATGAATACAATAGTAAAGAAAATACAAAACTGCCCCAAAAACAAATGAAAAAACATTATTTAACATTATACACAAAATTTTCTTAAATCTACGGAAAATACTAAATTATAAAATATAAAAGCTTACTTACTATAACATCTATAAACACAATATATAATAAAAGTTCCAATTTGTAATATAATAAAAAAACATTAAAATAAATATAAAAAATTACTAATCTATACTTTTTTTGCTAGGACGGTTCCATCAATTCAGCTTAAAAAAATTTATTTGCAAATATAAATTAAATAATAAATAATATAACAGAAAATAAAAGAAAAACACTGTTGAAAAATGGAAATATTAACAAATTTTGAATGTTTAATCAACAAACTATCAATCCAATTCTTGGAGTAGAATAGCACAACAAAATGGGGCAGATGCAAGTTTTAGGTAAACTCAACAAAAGAAAAAGCTAGACTCATGGAATCTAAGACATGAGATTTACCAACCACAAGGAAAAAGCTTATTTTTTTGAAAAATAAACAACAATGTAGATCTTAAGATAATTGTGTGAAAATCTAGAGTTTTGAGATATCTATGAAGTGTTGTTACTTTTCTGCAATATTGGACATCATTCTATACTTTTAATAGGATTGTGTGGTGTACCAGTGTATAAATTACAGTGCAATAGGAGACATGAAAACATTACAGAACACAAAATTCAAACCATGGGGCAGTTAATGGACCCTACAAATACGTAATTGTATAAATCACATGCAATAAATAATAAGAGTTCACATATTGTAATGATGAATAAGCAACCACAAACTACAGGCATAAAAAGTATAAAAGATGAAGGAGTTTTGTCAGATGTGTTGGTTGTAACTGTACTATACACTATAGAGTAAGTAAAATAAATATATCAATTCATGGAATGCAATTAACACAGGATATCCATAAGATTGATTATTCAATTTTGACATCATTCTTTATGTGTAAATGGTAGTATAAAAGCTTCAAAACATAGAAAAATAGGCTAGGAAAAAACGTTGTTCAGTTTTGTATAGAAAAAACCAAGTGTATTGCAAAGAATATCTATCTCATTGCTTGGAGTTTTGTATTTAAGAACAATATTTATTAGCTTAATTAAGATTTACAAATAGGAAACAAGCATTTCAGTAATTAGTAAAGTTCAATTTGAAATATTGACAATTAAGAAACACCAATTACTTGCATGTTAAGAAAATACATTGTTAATATTGAAGGTATTTTGGAAAATGGAAATTCAGGGAAAATTGGCAGAATTATCTTGATGGAGATACTATCTACAATTATATTATTGGGAGGGCATATTAAAGACGAGTATAAAAAGAGTAACCAATATATTTACATTGCAGCCATGTGGAGGCATAGTATAGGCAGAAAAAGAGAACTAATAACAGGCTAATGCATATCAAGGTAATTTTGAAAAGTAGTGATTATTGCAATTGCAACAGTGGTATTATAGAGTTGATCATATTTAACCTCCCTCGGGAAATTGCACAAGCCCTCAAGTTTTGTGCAGCTGAATTGGTACGTTGACACTGAGGCCTGGAGCATCTCACTATCCAAATCTACGATAGGATCTGTTGTCTGACTTGCACATTTGAGTTTTTCGACGATGTCAACGCAACTATTAGATACAGTTGCAAAAAGGTGTTGAATGGTTGTATGCATAGAGTCAGTTTTATTAACAGTTGATGATGACTTTGATGTTGTTGGGGGGCTTGATTGTATAGGAATTTATGATTGTGTAGCCATGACCTGGCATGCATGGATGGAATATACATATAAGTTGAAGTACAACATTAGAATTTAAGAATGCTAATGAATGAGCAAAGGATGGCAATAAATTAGAAAGAAAATGACAAGTTAGCACAACTATGTAGTATATGTTGGATTTTAGAAACATTAGATTAAATAAACATAATGTAAAACAAACGTTTAAATTAAAAATGCATTATGTGGAAGTGTAGATAAGGTTAGTGAATTTTGTAATCATTTTTTAGTAGAAATAATAGTAAGCATTGAAGGAGTTTTGAGGGACTAACCTGTAGTAATTTGCAGTATGAGTGTTTATTCAAGAGTTTATTTCAGACAATGCTAGTAAGTGTTTCTCCTCTTCCTTTCGACGTGCTACAAATGGACTATGTGTCATGCGTGCATATCTTTGGAATGTGAAGGGTGGTTTGATATGTAGGCCTACTAGGGCACAAACTCTAGAAATATTTGTGAATGTAAGGCCTTGTCGATCTATGTTGCCGATGTCAATAGTTGCCTTTTCTAGTGTAAGACCTTGTGATTTGTATATTGTTACAGCCCATGCCATTTTAAGGGGGATTTGACGATGGAGTCCACAACTCACAATGACAATAGGGATATATTTTGGGTTATTGAAATCCCAAGCAGGACCTAAGTAATTTTTGAACTGAACTACAACAAACAATGGAAGTGAAGGCAGATTTTCATCAACCTTGTAAACTATTGCTTTGACTTGGCCAAGTGCACCATTCACAAGCCCTATTTCCACCCATAAATTTGAACATAAAATAACCTCTTGTTGAACACACAAAAGGACCTTAGATTGAAGTTGTTCTTCATTAGGATTGGAGCATGGTGACCCCCTTAGTTGCACGGCAATTGACAAGGCAATAGGTGTTGCCAAAGATAGCAACATTCGTTGTTTATGAAGTGAGGCCATTTCATTTGTTGCAAAAAGATGTGTTGAGGATAGGAACTTTGTTTGCTCTATAGAGGACAATGATGAGCTTGACCACTTCATGAGTACTTGCTAGTCTTCAACTATAGGTTCTACATTTCGTAGATTGGTGAGGATAGTACAAAAGGTGATTTGTGCTGGTTCCTCACCCATTTGACAAAATATTTTGCTTAGGGTTACAAATTTTGTGAAGTTGCGCCATAGTGTACCCCCATATGAGGTTTAGGCGTACATGGGAATGTCCTTGACTAGTGGAAGTTGGCCAAGGTCACCGAAGAGCATGACTGATCGCCTTCCAAAAGGGAATTGGTTGTGGCTGGGGAATGCTTCATGTAGTCTCATGTCAATGCTTTGAAGTAACTTGGGACCAATGAAGCTCATCTCATCTATTAATATATAGCGAATGAAGTACATTTTTTCTTGGAAGCTTGCTAGTGTTTGGCCTTGTAGGGGGGACATATCTTTGATAGGTACTCATAGGGCTAAGTGGATTGTTGATGCTTGGATGTTGAAGGCTGCTACACCTGTAGGTGCAAGAAGTAGTAATGGTGAAGGCCCATTTTGAGATGAATTATGGATTGCAATTTGGATGGATTTTATTAGGTGAGATTTACCTATTCCAACAATTCCTTGAAAAATCATTTTAAAAGGAGTTTGGTAGCTACTTGCATTTAGATGAGAGAAAACTAAATCAAATGCTTTTTTCTATTCGAGAGAGAGCTCATACTGGGTAGGAGGAGTGGGAAGATTGGGGATTGCAAATGTTGGACGATTGGATTCTATGTACATAGTAGCGTAGACTTGTTCATGGGGAGTGAGTTGGGAAGAACCCCAATCATGGTGCAAGTCAATGTCATGACGACCAAGCATATCTAGCTCATTAAAGTGAAAAGGCAGGCTTGGGTATAGGCTTGATAATACTTGCCATTCATATGGGTTGTTTTCTTGCATTATTCCTTCTTGACTGGAAGAGGAAGTATAGTCGGTTCCTTCAAAAGGGTCCGATGGTGTGTGGAGCACATGGCGAGGATGATAACTAGCTCCAAAACTCTCCCACTATTCTATAATAGGAACAATTGACAAAGTGAATTCATTGTGAATGATGCGAATGGTTTGTACAGTAGTAGTTCACTCCAACAAAATGCTTCAAAGCAATTGGTGTCTCTTGCAGGGATAGAGGTGAAGCGTGGTGAGACACGTACAATGGCTTTAGAGGACTGTTCTTTCCATTGGCTATGTTTTAGAGATGCCTTGTAGGTCCACTTCTAGGTGACATCAAAAAGTGACATAGTCTCTAATTGTATTGGACGAACCATGTAAGCATCAATGCTATTTGGGGAGGTGGTGGTTGATTCAGATGAGATACAGACCCACTGAAAGTTTTTTTGGTTCACATTTAAAGAGACAAAAATTTGATTAGATAGGGAGAGTGGAAGCTTAAGTAAGAGGTGGCAAGTTTCTTGGGCTCCAATATCATGATCCACTAGTGTATCAACAAGCATTTTTTTGAAAGCTGTTGGGGCAGTCTTGTCAAACTCTATATTGGATGAAATATGAGATAGCATTGTTTGGTATGTTTCAAACTTGTTTTCATCTTTTGTTGCATATTTTGCAATATACTTGAGGACTGCGTGGATATAGATAATAGGCTAGTAATCCACATTACCTCTCCAAATGGAGAGGATGGAAGGGTTGTGGAGATTTAAGCGGTCGTCATTGCGAGCAGTGGTGAATTTTGGTTGGCCAGCTTCATCAATTGCAAGGGTTGAAATTTCTTGAGTGGCCCAAGGGGCTTTGTAACGACATTGTAGGGATTGGCCTATTTTCCTAAGGCATGTTTGTAAGGTACACTTTGTATGGCGTTGAACACAATTGACTAGTTCAGTGTAGTCAATGATAGGGTCGGCTTGTAAAATCATTATACTATCCATTAAACATGGCTCATCACCAAGAGATCGATCGATTGCATGGTTCCTTGATAGTAGCGTGCGGGGGTTCCATGCGGAGACATGCCTTTCAATGTATTGAAGGGAATTTTGCACTAATTGAAGGTTATTCCATTGTAGTTTCCCAATATCAGGTGCTTCTGCTAGCCAAAGGAAACAATGAATATGTGTAGAGCCTCTGTGTTGCCATTCATACCTGGTAGATTTCTTTGTTTATAAAGTATTTTAATGGTATCCATTGGAATTGAACGTAGGGTAATAAAAAAAATTACCTGTACCAGTAGTCGGTTGTGCCAAGAAGTTTTTCCAAAACCTCTTCATGAAATGCAGTGAATATATGGTGCATATAGTGTGCAGAAAGGTGTGGATTCTAAACAGTATTTTGTATCCTCCATTTATAAGTGGCTTGCAGATTTGAAGGTGCAACTGATGGCATGATCTTGTGCAAGTCTGGCCATTTTGTATCAGCAGCACTGAGGGTGAAGAATAGCGATGGGTAGCCAACTTGGATAACCATATCAAAGAGCTCCCCTCTACAACGGTTCCAAAAAGGACGTGTTCCTCGAATTGATGATCCAAAGTGCATGAGTTGTTTAGCAAGTTTTTCATCTGGTAGGTCCTTTAAATGTTGACGAAGATCAAAAATTGTTGTTGGCAAGCATGCATCAATGTGCTTGTGGACAAATACAGATATTGTGGCTTGGCTGTGATGATGCATAAGAATATTGAGTATGAAGTACTTGAAGCGAGGGTGCTGGCCAAACCTATTATCAAAGTACCTAAACAAGTGGAGAGAATATTCTTGTAGCTTAACTTCTTACATATGAAGTTGTTTCAATGCGGCTTTGCCATAAAAAACAATCCTTTAGTAGTGTACTTATTGATGGGAGATGGTCAAATGGGTGGCCAGTCCATAGGCAAGGTTGGTCGAGCTTGACCTAGTTGTAATACATAAAGCAATTCTTCAACTTCTCTACGTGTTGCTGGAAGGTTAGATACAAACGAAGTCAAGTGGTGTATGTCTTCTTCAAAAGGGTTGAAGGTTGTAGCATCTGTATGCGTAGAGATTGTAGATGTTGGGCTAGTGAATATGGTTGTTGCAGATAAGAGGTTGGTAATGTTAGTAGAAGCAATCAGTAGACATGCCAATGTAGCCTCATCTAAGTGCACATTTTGGTAGTATGGGTCATGTGAGGTTTTGTAATGCAGTGCCTCATAAACACACCCTTTACTCACATAGAATCTATAGTCCTCTTGGCCGATGTTTTTCCTATTTACTAATAGGATGTCTAATTCATCTATACATCTAGGAAAGTGGGTAGCAATTGTAGAAATATCTTGAGGAAAGGAAATAGTGTGCCCACTATATTTCAGTTGGCCTCCCTTTGCATAGGTAACTTGAAGGATAGGGTTCACTCTAGCTATTAACATCTCTTCAACTTGACTGAGGTTTTTTTAACATAGAGATTGCTCACCAGGGTCCATCTTATTCCTGTTGGAGTGAAAATACACTGAGAGGGGGGGGGGAGTGAATCAGTTTTTATAAATTCTTTAACAAATTTAACTAAAACTGAAAAGAACCATACATATGTTCTCATTTATCAATGATAGTATCATTCATGTATTTGAATGCAATCATATAAACTGAAATGAGTAGTGTAATATTGCATTTTAAAGCAGTAAAGCATTGAAGAAAATGAATCACAGAGACACAAATAGACACAATATATGTCGAGTGGAAAACCCTCCTAGGGTAAAAAAACCACTCCTCAACCTGCTGCTTTTTTCAGGCTTTCATTTCAATAATTATTTTGACAATGCCTCAATGGCTGATTTTTGAGCACTAACTCAAGGAGCACCAACCCCTCTATTTAGAGACACCAATCTCAAGGAGCACCAACCCCTTTTGTTTTTTTCAAAATAATGAACAATGATATAGAGGATCTCTCTATTTCTCTTGATTTTTGTCAAGTGCCTCTTGACACACAATGTGTAGAATGCTCAAAAGTCAAGAATGACTCTTCAGTGTTCCACCCATTATCAAGCCTTAAGACAACTTGAGGAAAATCTTATTACAGTCACAATACAACTTCTCATCAAACTGTATTACAGTGATATATCTTTTCTTTTTGTCACTCTCTACTTTTCAATCTTTCATAATACAAAATAGAAAACAGACAACACACTGTGTTTTCCAAATTTTCAGCATCGACTTAAGAATACACTCTCACATATCTTAATAGGACTGCACTGCTTTCATTTTTGTTCCATTTTAGGTTTTTCTGACATGATAGAGCCCTAATCTCCCTATTTTCCATAAATTACAGATTACATCATAATTTACACCTTTCAGTTACAGCTGAAACTGTTACTTTCAGACAAATGAAGAGGTGACCATTTTTATTGATTTTACCTCTTTGACAAGTTATAGTTCAGGTAATACAATGGTCAGTTTTGCAAAATCTTTTCTTCCAAACATGACAAGAAAAGTAGCATGTAAAATATAGAAATGACAGAACCCTATCCCGTTGAGCAGACTACAAGGGCAGAGCTTGACCAGTAACAATATCAAGACATGCATGAGAGCTTGAATAATACCCTCTGAAAAAGTAACAACTAGAAGTAACTGTAAGTATTATTTTACCAATTGAAACCTCATACAAAATATACCCAAAAGCAGTTACCCATGAACCCAGATGAAGCTGAGAGGATATTTCATGAACAATACCCAGTATAGTAATTGCAATTTTTAAGAAAATAAAACAACAATGCTCAGTAACCAAAATCATTATGATGTTAAACTGAAACAATAAGCTGAATCATTTAAGAACGGTTACAACGACTTCAAGAGTGAAACTGAGAAGATTCTTTAGGATTCACAAATAACCACTATCCAAAACAAAACGAATCACAAAACTTATATGATGACCTTCAGAAGATGCAGCCAAGAAACGTTATAAATGAACCCAAATGATAAACTGATCTGGTTCGAGAGTATTTTGATTTTCCCATAACCAAAAATTATAAACCCTTTAAAACTATCATGATAATCTCTAAAAGATTGCAGTCAGATTTTAAAACCAATCATTTCAGACTTTTCTCTTCAAAGGAATGGACGTTTTTCATTATTCATTTTTCATAAGAGAGAAATACTTAGGCATAATCATCTTGCTTGTTAAGTAACGGATCTGAACAACAAACTGAAAGAGTAATACCTATGGGAACTAGAAATTCATTTCCCATGAGTGATTTACTAGGTCTGCGAAGAGACAGAGTAGCTTGAGCTCTTTCCCCATTCGAGCTTCCAACTGATGGAAAGAAACCAACAGGAGAAATGACCATTTTCATGGTATTCATATCTGCCATATTCACTGTCAAAACATATCAGTAACCCAACAAGATTCGCAATGAAACGGATGAGAACAAACTTTGATGATGGCGACTAGAGAGGTGTCGAAAAACGCGAACAGTGTGAACAAAAAATAGTTTTCCCTAAACTTCCAAAGCAAGCATTCGATATCCTTTGCAAGAGTTGATAATTGTTTGGAGTCCAAGAAGATAGTTATGATTAAAAAAAATCTCATTATGCCATGTGAAGTCCGTAGACTGTCCAAAGGCCAACAGTCGACAATCATTATTACCTTTGAATCAAAGACCAAACATTTGAAATGTCAACTAAATAATGCCTTGCATTGCACATAAAATGTCGAATGCTAGGTCACATCCAATGTGACATAAAATAATCAATACCTTTATATCAGCTGTCGGCCTTGAGGCCTAATTAAATATCAACCAATAGACCGAAATCAAATTCAAATAGGAGATCAATTTGAATGCGTTTACCCAAGGTCAATTTCCATCTTAGAAAGCCATGTATACCTAAAGACTTGTGTAGAGTAATAAAGGATGATATGCATGGTGAATTTAATATGCCTTACACTCATGCTAAAATCACAATACCAAATGCAAATGAATGAACTTGGTGAATCTCTTTTTCAAATTCCAATTGCAATACCATAACCAAACACATTAAAGCCTATTTTCCATCTTAAAATGTCCATTGTTCGATAATGTGCCAATGCCAAATGATATCCAAAGACTTATGATGAATAGAGAAGATTGAATTTGCATGACGAATTCATAATGCCATTCCACTTACCATAAACCCTTACTATACTGAGAAACAAGCTGCATCATATAAACCATTAACAATTTCAAGATGCAAGAGCCTGATCAAACCACATTGTAACAACCTGTAGAACATTGATTCATGCCAAGGACATATAATTAAGTGCATCACTGAAACACAATTGTTAAACCAGAAACATAGAACCTGTTCAATGAAATAAAGAGCCAGTAACCAGAATGCCTTAACTGAGATCTGCACATGGATTTCAACGATCAGTACCACCTTATATAATATAATTAATGAAGTAAATGTGCCAATAAAAAAAGTAGATCAATTGAGAAGGTAACCACCATGATGCCAGAGTATCACAAATTGACATCAAGGACAAAAAACCACAAGAGGGATTCAACAAACTCCCCCTTTGTCCTTGATGG
Organism: Sequoiadendron giganteum; assembly: GCA_007115665.2. Classification (NCBI taxonomy): domain Eukaryota; kingdom Viridiplantae; phylum Streptophyta; class Pinopsida; order Cupressales; family Cupressaceae; genus Sequoiadendron; species Sequoiadendron giganteum. The sequence goes on along the minus strand of CM021100.1, from coordinate 228,518,552 downwards.
CAAAACTGAGCCACCAAGCCAAAGATAATGAACTTGTAACCGATGCTCATAATTCTCCCCCTTTTTGACACAAGGATAAAGGGAGACCAACAAAGATAAACCAGATACAACTGTGACTTTCCATCAAACTACAGATGTAACCTTTAAGCAGCGAGCATGAGTTGTAAGAAGAGTGAATCAACTCCCCCTATCACCAAGATGAACTGATTAAGATAACAGAGATTGAGAGACTCTCCTAGTCGAGACCTAAGTCTTTTGAAAGTATCTTTAGCCAACGGTTTTGTAAAAATGTCAGCAACCTGTGCTTGTGTAGGAACATATTGCACATATACCTCATTAGCCAACACCTTTTCACAAAGAAAATGAAACTTTATAGCTATATGTTTAGTTCGAGAGTGCATAACTTGATTTTTTGAGATTTTGATTGCACTAGTATTATCACACAAAATAGTAATAGGTTTTGGAATTTCAATACCCATATCTGATAATGTCTGTGACATCCAAATTACTTAAGTGCAACAAGAAGTGGCAGCTATATATTCTACTTCAGCAGTAGAGAGCGAAACATATTCTTGTTTTTTGTTGTGCCAAGCCACTAAACGGTCACCAAGAAAGAAAGCAACACCACTCGTGCTTTTCCTATCATCTAAACAACTTGCCCAATCAGAATCAGTATAAGCTACTAAAGAGAAATCATTTCTTCTGGGATTCCAGAGCCCATAATCAATTGTGCCTTGTACATATTTAAGAATCCTTCTCACAACATTGATGTGAGACTCCTTAGGAGATGATTGAAAACGAGCAACCATGCAAACAACTTGCATTATGTCAGGTCTTGAGGCTGTTAGATATAATAGGCTTCCTATCAATGACCTATAGTCAATTGGGTTGACAGTAGGAGAGTCATCAAATTTGCTAAGTTTACAGCCAGTAGCCATTGGAGTGCTTACAGGATGACTTTCATCCATTTTAAACATTTTTAACATTTCTTTTGCATATCTTGCTTGAGATAAAAAGATGCCAGATTCAAGTTGTGAAATCTGAAGACCTAAGAAGAATGACAGTTCTCCTAACATAGACATTTCGAATTCAGATTCCATGATTTGTGAGAAATTTTTACTCAAGGCAATATTGTTGCAACCAAAAATGGTGTCATCAACATAAATTTCAACAACAAGAATATCAGATCCTTCAATTTTAACGTACAAATTGTTGTCTACTCCTCCTCTAATGAAACCTTTTAATAGTAAGTGACTGTCCAATCTAGAGTACCAAGCTCTAGGAGCTTGTTTTAGGCCATATAGAGCCTTTTTCAATCTATAGACATGATTTGGTTTGTTTTTACAGGTAAATCCTTCAGGCTGCTCTATGTAAACTTCTTCTTCTAAGTATCCATTCAGAAAGGCAGTTTTTACATCCATTTGATATATAGTGAAATTTTTGAAAACAAAATATGCCAAGAAAATTCTAATTGATTCAAGCCTAGCAACTGCAGCAAAGGTTTCACCGAAATCAATACCTTCTTGCTAAGCATATCCTTTGCAGACATATCTAGCCTTGTTGCGAACAACATGACCATTTTCATCATGTTTATTTCTAAAGATCCATTTGCCTCCTATGACATTTTTGTCATCTGGTCTTGGGACTAGATCCCAAGTCTGATTTTTTTCAATTTGATCAATTTCTTCCTGCATTGCATTAAGCCGGCATTCATCAGTTAGAGCTTCATCAAAAAAATTTGGCTCAAACTGTGATTAAACAGAAAGCAGTAAGCTCAGCTATGTGAGCTTTTTCATCATAGTTAACTATTCTTTTCCTTGTTTGAACTCCTGTTGATTTATCTCCTATAATCAGATCTTTAGGATGGTTTTTAGCAAGAGATTTTGAAGGAATTTTAGTTTCACATTTTTCTGAGCTGATTTCAGCATCTTCAGATTTTGCCTCAACAAGTTTAGGACTTGCTGGTTTTGTTTCAGGCTTTGCAGTTTCAAAGCCTTCAGAAATTATACCAAGTTCAAATTCGTCCTCTTCATCATCCTACATAGGTTCAGCATCTAAAAGCAGATTTTCATCAAATTTGACATTAACTGATTCAACAATTTTGTTTAGCCTATTGTTAAAGAATTTAAAGGCTTTTTTGTGAGTAGAGTATCCTAAGAAAATACCTTCATCTGTCTTAGATTGAAAACTACCTAAGTTTTCATCGTCTCTCTTGATAAAACACTTGCAGCCAAATTTTTTGAAATATTTAATTGAGGCAGATTTACCATACCACAATTCATATGGAGTGAAATTTGATTTCACTCTGATATGGACTCTATTCAAAATGTAGATAGTTGTATGAATAACTTCTTTCCAGTACATGTTTGGTAGATTTGCTTCATTCAGCATAGTTCTTGCCATCTCTTTTACAATCCTATTATTTCTCTCAACTACCCCGTTCTGTTGGGGTGTTCTGGCAGCAACATACTATCTTTTTATGCCATATTTGTCACAGTATTCTATGAATTCTTGTGAGGTGAATTCACCACCTTTGTCAGATCTTAAACATTTCAGTTTTAAATCTGACTCTCTTTCTACCAGTTTTCTAAAAACTTTAAAACGTTCAAAAGCTTCTGATTTATTCTTGAGAAAGGTAACCAATACCATATGAGAGTAGTCATCAACAAACAACATGAAATATTTCTCACCATTGATGGACCTAGTCCTTGTAGGACCACATAAGTCAGTATGAACAATTTGCAGAGGTTTAGTAGAGAAGTGTTCCTTGGATTTAAAGCTTACCTTAGTTTGCTTGTCTTTGAGACACTCTTTACAAATAGCATTGTCAGGTTATCTAAGAATGGGTAGACCTCTTACATTCTGATTTTTGCTAATTCTGACCTTATTGTCAAAATTAATGTGGCCTAGTCTCTTGTGCCACAACCAACTTTCTTCAACATGACGCATTAAGCATATACCTTGATTGTTTTCATGTCCAAAGGTGTCAAGTAAGTTGTAGACATTTCCCTTCGTCCTTCTTCCAGCAGCAACAACTTTACCAAACTGGTTTTTAATTTCACATCCTTGTGAAGTGAACATGACTTGATAGCCACTATCACAGATTTTACTGACACTCAAAAGGTTATGTTTTAATCCTTCTACATAGTATACATTGTAGATAGGAGTGTTTCATTCAGAAATAGATAACCTCTACCTTTGATTTGAATTCCAGAGTTGTCTCTGAACTTTACATATCCACCAACATAGTCTTCTAGATTTGTAAATTTTTCTTTGTCACCAGTCATGTGGTTTGAACAGCCACTGTCTAGGACCCATAAGTCCTTTTTCTTTGAGTGGAAAGCAGTTTGAACAAGCATAGTCTGTTCAATTTTGTTAACAGCTTTGGGTTTCCAGACTTTGATAGTTTTCAGTTGTTTATTTTGCTGATCAGCATTGCATTGCTTAGCAGAATGACCCAAAGATTTGCATGTGAAACATCTAATCTGTCTTGCAAAACCATGATTCTACCTAAAGCCAAATCTAGGAGTTCTAGAATTCATAAATCTACAAGAGTTCACTTTGTGACCAAATTTATTGCAGAAGTAACAATACCCATAAAAGAGAGGGTAGGAGTTGTAAACCATTTTGTTGCTCCTAAAAGGATGAATATGATCCTTGACAAAATCAGGATGTTTGATTTCAGGGCTTTTGTTTCCAGCCATAACATTGCCATTTGCACTATTATTTGAACATTCACCTTTCACAAAACCAATTCTTGTTTTATCATTGTTCAGTTTTTGTTTACTAAGCATGTCATTCAGTTTAAGAGTGCTTTCATATTTCTCAATAGTCTTCCTAAGATCTACAATCTCATGTTCAAGTTTTTGAATTTCTTGGTCTTTAAAACTTATGCCAATGCGAAGACAATCTTCAACTCTCTTGGATTCTTCAAGTTGAGTTTTTAAAGAAATTATCTCAAGATTTATGAGTTGCTCTTGTGAACTATCTTGAATAGTATTTTGTTCTTGAGCACGCATCTATTTTTTAAATTTTCTTAGCTCTTTTAGAGCACATTTCAGTTCTCCTTCATAATCCACTTCACCTTCTTTAGCATCATTGTTGTTAGTTTCATCTTGCTGAATGATTTCAGCCATGAATAGATTCTCATCCTCTTCATCTAAAGAATCTTCAGATTTAGAGTCTGTTTCATTTTTGCTGAACAGGCTTTTCTTCTTTTTGAAATTGAATTTTTGTTTGAGTCTATAAGCCTTTTTCTTGGCAAATTTCTCAGATTTTTCGTTATCACTGTTTGTGTCACCATAGGGGCACTTTGCAGCAAAGTGGCCTATTTTTCCACAGTTAAAGCATTTGAAGGGAAGTTTTCCCTTTTACTTTCTAGAACCCTTTTTGAGTTTCCTCACAAAGTGGGATTCTTTAGAATCAGAAAGTTCTAATTCAGAGACCTCATCCCTTTCTTTCCTTTCAGCATTAAATGTTGCTTCTTTTGTAGTGGTGTTGTTTTTACTAATCCTCATTTCATAGGTAGTCAAGGTGCCTTGAAGGCTGTCAAGGGTAAGCTAGGTAAAGTGTTTATTTTCTTCTAGAGTAGCTATCTTACCTTCAAATTTTGTTGGTAAGGTTCTGATGACCTTGGTTACAACATCAAATTCCTTGAATTCTTCTCCTATTCCCTTCATTGCATTTACTATTTCATCAACTCTCAAAACATAGTCAGCTACTTTTTCATCGCCCCTCATTTTTAGTTCTTCAAACTGGTGTTTTAGAGTGAGGACTTTAGACTGTTTTACCTTTTCATTTCCTTGATAGATAGTTTCAAGCTTAGTCCAGATTTCACTAGCAAAACTGCAGTGCATGACTTTGATGAAGACATCTTTAGTCAGAGCACATAGAAGAGCATGCTTTGCTCTTGCATTGGTTTCATATCTTTTCTTTTATCAGAAGTAGTTGGCAAAGTAGCCGGTATAGTGTACCCAGACAATACTATGCTCAAGACATCAAGGTTAATAGAAGTTAAATAAGTCTTCATTCTGATTTTCTAGAATACATAATCAGTTCCATCAAATAATGGAGCTCTAGTCATGGAAGTACCTTCATGAGCTTGAGACATTTTGAATCAAATCCAAGGCCAGAATCAATCCTAGGTTGGAAAGACCTATCAGAGGACCCTAGGCTCTGATACCAATTGCTGAAGTGAAAATACACTGAGAGGGGGGGGTGAATCAGTGTTTATAACTTCTTTAACAAATTTAACTAAAACTGAAAAGAACCATACATATGTTCTCATTTATAAATGATAGTATCATTCATGTATTCAAATGCAATCAAAAAAACTAAAATGAGTAGTGTAACATTACATTTTAAAGAAGTAAAGCACTAAAGCAAATAAATCACAAAGACACAAATAGACACAAGATATGTCCAGTGGAAAACCCTCCTAGGGTAGAAAAATCACTCCTAAACCTACTGCCTTTTCCAAGCTTTCATTTCAATAATTATTTTGGCAATGCCTCAATGGCTAATTTCTGAGCACCGACTCAAGGAGCACCAACCCCTTTGTTTAGAGACACCAATCTCAAGGAGCACCAACCCCTTTTGTGTTTTTCAAAATAACATACAATAATACAAAGGATCTCTCTATTTCTCTTGATTTTTGTCAAGTGCCTCTTGACACACAATGTGTAGAATGCTCAAAAGTCAAGAATGACTTTTCAGTGTTCCACCCATTATCAAGCCTTAAGACAACTTGAGGAAAATCTTATTACAGTCACAATACAACTTCTTATCAAATTACATTACAGTGATATATCTTTTCTTTTTGTCACTCTCTGCTTTTCAATCTTTCATAATACAAAATAGAAAACAGACAACACACTGTGTTTTCCAAATTTTCAGCATCGACTTAAGAATACACTCTCACATATCTTAATAGGACTGCACTACTTTCATTTTTATTCCATTTTAGGTTTTTCTGACATGATAGAGCCCTAATCTCTCTGTTTTCCATAAATTACAGATTACATCATAATTTACACCTTTCGGTTATAGCTGAAACTGTTACTTTCAGACAAATGAAGAGGTGACCTTTTTTACTGATTTTACCTCTTTGACAAGTTATAGTTCAGGTAATACAGAGGTCGGTTTTGTAGAATCTTTTCTTCCAAACATGACAAGAAAAGTAGCATGTAAAATATAGAAATGATAGAACCCTATCCTATCGAGCAGACTACAAGGGTAGAGCTTGAGCAGTAACAGTATCAAGACATGCATGAGAGCTTTAATAATACCCTCTGAAAAAGTAACAACTAGAAGTAACTGTAAGTATAATTTTACCAATTGAAACCTCATACAGAATCTACCCAAAAGCAGTTACCCATGAACCCAGATGAAGCTAAGAGGATATTTCATGAACAGTACCCAATATAGTAACTGCAATGTTTAAGAAACTGAAAAAACAATGCTCAATAACCGAAATCATTATGATGTCAAACTAAAACAATAAGTTGAATCATTTAAGAATAGTTACCAACGACTTCAAGAGTGAAATTGAGAAGATTCTTTAGGATTCACAAATACCCACTATCCAAAACAAAACGAATCAAAAAACTTATATGATGACCTTCAGAAGATGCAACCAAGAAATGTTATAAATGAACCCAAATGATAAACTGATTTGGTTCGAGAGTATTTTGATTTTCCCAAAACCAAAAATTATAAACCCTTTAAAATTGTCAGGATAATCTCTAAAAGATTGCAGTCACATTTTAAAACCAATCATTTCAGACTTTTCTCTTCAAAGGAATGGACGTTTTTCATTATTCATTTTGCATAAGAGAGAAAGACTTAGCTCATAATCATCTTTCTTGTTAAGTAATGGATCTGAACAACAAACTGAAAGAGTAATACCTGTGAGAACTAGAAATGCATTTCCCATGAGTGATTTATGAGGTCTGCGAAGAGACAGAGCAGCTCAAGCTCTTTCCCCATTCGAGCTTCCAACTGATGGCAAGAAACCGATAGGAGAAATGACCATTGTCATGGTCTTCATATCTTCCATATTCACTATAAAAAAAAATCAGTAACCCAACAAGATTCGCAATGAAACGGCTGAGAACAAACTATCATGATGGCAGCTAGAGAGGTGTCGAAAAACATGAACAGTGTGAACAAAAAATAGTTTTCCCTAAACTTCCAAAGCAAGCATTCGATATCCTTTGCAAGAGTTGATAATCGTTTGGAGTCTGAGAAGACAGTTATGATTAAACAAAATCTCATTATGCCATGTGAAGTCCGTGGACTGTCCAGAGGCCAATAGTCGATAGTCATTATTACCTTTGAATCAAAGACCAAACATTTGAAATGTCGACTAAATAATTCCTTGCATTATTGCACATAAAATGTTGAATGCTAGGTCACATCCAATGTGACATAAAATAATCAATACCTTTCTATCAGCTGTCGGCCTTGAGGCCTAATTAAATATCAACCAATAGACTGAAATCAAATGCAAATAGGAGATCAATTTGAATGCATTTACCCAAGGTCGATTTCCATCTTAGAAAGCCATGTATACCCAAAGACTTGTGTAGAGTAATAAAGGCTGATATACATGGTGAATTTAATATTCCTTACACTCATGCTAAAATCACAATACCAAATGCAAATGAATGAACTTAGTGAATGTCTTTTTCAAAGTCCAATTGCAATACCATAACCAAATACATTAAAGCCAATTTTCCATCTTAAAATTTCCATTGTTCTGTAATGTGCCAATGCCAAATGATATCCAAAGACTTATGATGAATAGAGAAGACTAAATTTGCATGATGAATTCACAATGCCGTTCCACTTACCATAAACCCTTATTCTACTAAGAAACAAGCTACATCATATAAACCATTAACAATTTCAAGATGCAAGAGCCTGATCAAACCATATTGTAACAAATTGTAGAACACTGATTCATGCCAAGGACATATAATTAAGTGCATCACTGAAACACAATTGTTAAACCAGAAACATAGAACCTATTCAATGAAACAAAGAGCCAGTAACCAGAATGCCTTAACTGAGATCTGCACATGGAGTTCAACGATCAGTACCACCATATATAATATAATTAATGAAGTAAATGTGCCAATTAGAAAAGTAGATCAACTGAAAAGGTAACCACCATGATGCCAGAGTATCACAAATTGACATCAAGGACAAAAAAGCACAAGAGGGATTCAACAATTCCATGCTGAGAAGCAATGGCCATTTTTTTCAGATGAACATCGTTGACAAGTAGACAGACCATGTAATTTTTTTATCTGTATACCTGGATATTTTTCCATGCAGACTAGACAAGTTGACATGTTTTCAATTCTATCTAGCTTAGAACATAAATAATTTCTTGCAGCAAAAAAGGTTTGAGTAAAGATTGGAGGCGGATGGATTTGGGCAGGGGAAATGGAGGAGGGGAGTGTAGATGTGGAGGCACCTACAAGGGTGCTATGTGCAATTTCTCGTCTTCATCTATTGATAATTTCTTTCCGCGCATGGTGACAGGAGTGTTGTTGTTGGTTACGACGAGCTCGTTTAAGTTGCAAGCTTGATTTTTCCATATCCATATAGTATTTCCTTAGGTCTACATAAAAGGTTCAATATTAAGTAATGTGATTACAACTAATTACATTGAGTAGTGCAAAATTGCATTGGTTGGAAGGAAAGCATTGGGAATCTTAGGAAAGAACAATATTGTATGTCATTGTAAGTTTACATAGAAGGTGAAACATTAATGGGGATAACATCATAAAAGCTTGGAGTAATAAATGTTCTTAAATAGAATTATAAAAGAATCAAGACAATGTGCAAACTAAATTCATTGAGCATACGTCAATAACATCGATTGAACATATAGCATTACGAATCCCAAGAACCTAAAAGAGTTGTGAATAATTAAATGTTTGTTTTAAATATGTTTTGGTATTACATGTTTGAAACTTGAAATGGATATGAAAGTGTACATAAGTTGAATCCTTTAAAGTGCAATTGGAAGCATGCTAAAAGATTTTGATGTAAAATTATGCACAAAATGAAATCATTAAATTTGTTTCTTCATATATTGCAAGTTGATGCATGGCTACATGTTAAAAGGCATGCAAAATAAATTTCACAGACATTATGAAGTACAGTGGTTTGCAACCCAACAAGTGGAAATATATATATATATATGTTTTCTGTAACTATCTGTTGTGCTTACAAATATGCACAATAGCACATGACAATACAAGTGTACTTAAAAACCTGTAATAGTAAAGCTAAGCACGTTTAATAGATGTGGTAACAATGCTTTGTGCTTCACGTCCATCAAAAGAATTTGATTGGATGGTAAGTGCCAGTAAAAACTCGCAGTTGACAACTGTTTCTAGAATTGTTCTCATTGCATCGGGTCCTGCTACTAGGAGCTGGAAATCTTTTGTACAAACTCCTAACAACGTTGTTGTTGGTTCTTCAAATGCAGTAACATTAAGAAGATGGCTCGTCTCATCTTGCAAGTCCATCTTTAGCATGTAGGTTAAATCACAAGTAGCGATCTCTGCAAAACACTTGTGGCATTTAAATGCACCTGGGGTAATCTGGAGAACCTTTTTTTTACACTTTTTTCTTTCCACCATGCGAGGGCATGACAGGTAGTAGAATTTTTCTAAGTGGAGCTTTGTGATAGTGGCTTTTACACAAACATTTTGTTTGTCAAGAGATCTTGGTTGCACAATACTTGAAATAGGAATTGGGTTTTCAAATTTTTGGGTCGACAGATGGCTCTTTGAGAGGGGAAGACAACGTTGGGAAATCCATGTAGTGGCATACCATGTCTATAATTTTGAGGCCTTAGCCAAGTTGGGATTTATTACAATGATTGTTGGAAAGATAGTATCTATAGATTTTCCAAACCATGAGGTAATACAACCACTTTTTATCAAAAGAATTGGTGGGTTTGGTTCTAAGGGAAGGTCAGCTAGTTGTTTCCTAGGAACTTGGCAATGGCTACCCCAAAGTGTGATGTCAATTGTATGACTTGACATGTCCAAGATTGTAGTTTACACTTTGTTGTTTCAGTGCCATCCATCTTGCGAATGGTTGATGCAGGTGAGATAAATAGAACAATACCAATGACATCTATAAGGGAATTAATAGGCAAGGACATTAATGATTTAATTCTTTTGATATGGTAGTTGTGAGTTGGTATAGTGGACTCTACGCAGGTGAACGACGTTATGGTTGAGGAGTTGTGGAGGAATATTTCATAAGGGTTTGTGCCACTACTATATTTTGTGTTCCTAACTCTAATGCAGCCATTGGAGATGACATAATTACTATTGATCTTGATGAAATGGTAGAATCTATCTACAAGATCATTAAAGTAGGTAACATGTATCTCAGACCCTGCTTTATCTACAAAATCGAAACCAAAGACTTTCCCATCATTACTTCAATTTCTGTAGTCATGAATTGGACTTTTAGCAAGGGCACGGCCTTGAATGGACCAATTCTAATGGTTTGGCATTAAGGTTGCAATGGGAATTGGTTCGGATGGTCCATCAAATGAAGTGTTGCTAAATTGTGTGGTGGTTAATGGGGCCTAAGAACTGCTAGAGGGTGTATAGGTTAGAGCTTGATGGATAGAAATTGGTGCTCCAATCATTGATGCATTGTTTGTTACTACGTCCAAGCTATGAATTATGATAGCCTTGCGATGAAAGGACAATTTGAAAGTGAATGAAATGTACATGCTTAAACAACAACAACTGAAAACTATAAGGTAATCATGTACATACGTGAATTTGTGGAACTTTTTGCAATAGTATTCTTTGAGTTGCACAATAGAACCTTTGACTAAAGCCTCCTCCACAACAAGCTCGTTGAATTGGGTGGGTAGCAAAGCAAGATGTGTGTGCATCCCATCTGACAATTGTATACGGTACTTGACAAGTGTAGCTTGAGGTTGTTCAATGGTATCGATAGATGCAACTTGAAGAAAGGGATCTACATCAAGAATGCCTAAAAGGATGTCGAAAATGGAATTTGTAGTTAATGTAGACATGACGCCTTTGGAAGATAGTTGGAGCATTTGGCCTATAGGAAAGCTAAATGTAGGGCATTTAGACAATAAAGACATGTTACAATAGTAATTATGAAATGGTAAAATGGTTCATACAACCTTTCCTATGAGTACAACTTGAATTATCTTAGCTTGGTGGAAACAAAAAGGTGAGTGTTTCGAATTTTAAAACCAAAGTTTAGGAGAATGTGAAAAACATTGTATTCCATAAGTTAAGATTAGAAAGTTTTGTGGCAGTCTTCTGTTTGGAATTATGGTAGCAGAAATGAGCATCAATTATTGTGAACTATCCAATACTAACAAGCAAGTTGGGATATATGTTTTCATACTCGCAGAATTGGAACAATATAACATACAATCACAAGGATATGCAAAGTAAATACAAATTACCACAACAACTATGGAAATAGAAATATCATAATAACAAAAATTAATTGTAACTATGGTTGCTATCAAAATATAAAAAAAGAACACGGTGAGAAAGATATTACATTATTTATTGGAAATTGCAAGTGTATATTCCAATGTTGGAGTGAATTTAAACTATCAAAGGGAAAAGGTGCATTTGTCACATTTCTTGACATGGCTTAAGTTTTCATAAAATGGGCAAGAATGTAGAAGATCAAGTAGACAAAGATATATTGATATTTATATAGTATATCATGTAATATAAAATATAGCATATAATAGAAATATTCGTAAATCAATATTACTATTTGAAATATAAATATAATCAATTATATATGGAATATAATAAATGATATATAAATACTATAATAAAAGGAATATATAACTCTATAATATAATATAATATTAATTTAAATATAATAAACATTATAAGTTAAATATATAATTGATGTTGTATAAAATAATATAAATACCAGTTTAAATATATAAGTAATGTAGTGTTTAAATGGTAATATAAAAATATATAATAGTATCATGTTTATAATTTTTTTTACATCCTTGTAAATGAAAAAAAAAAAACTTTTAAACTATTTATTATAAAGTTAAACTAAAGTATATAAAAGCTTAATTATAAAATAAAATAAAATAAATTATATATAATACTTTGTACAAAATTAAAATAAAATATATATAATACTTTGTAACTATTTATTCTAAATTTTACATTCTCTGAAATGCATTTGTAAAAATTTTACAGCTACAACTCTTTCTCAACAAAAAGGAAAAGACACTTCATAAATAGTAGAGCCCGATACGTTGCAGAATGGTGGGGTATTTTTATTTTTTTTGCATACTTGTGTGCAATATATGAGGTCAATTGATAGATCTTAAAAAATGATTTTTTCTATAATAATAATAACAATAACATTATTATTATTATTATTATTATTTTGAATGTATATATTATTATATTATTAAATATTAATTAATATATCAAATTTCATTATGTTACATTGTGATTATTATATTATTAATAATTGGGTTAGATATTAGATTAGATTATATTTATATTAAAACATATTGTATATATTTAAATCATATTATATAATTTAAATATTAAAGTATACTTAATATATAGTTCTCTTAAATTATATTATATTTATACTATATAATATTTTTTCTTTAGATCAGTAAAAGTGGGATTTTTAGCCTCATCCACATCATGAGACTATATAATATTATGCTATTAAAATATTAATTATATTATGTTATTATATTTTATTATAATAGAATAATAGATTATATTTGATTGATATTGTATTATATCACATTGCTAATTGAATGGGTTTGGATTATGGATCAATCAAGGGTGGTATAAGATTTGTTCTTTACTTGTGTTTAAGATAAGAGTTGAAATAAGATAAGTAATATATATTATAATTTGTATTAGTATTACTATTGTTTCTCTATAAAATATTATATTATTATTTTTTGTTATTTATTTACTATTGTATTGCTAATTTTTAGTTATATATTATTATTAATATAAAAATTATTATATTATTCATTATTTTATATTATTATTTTGATATTATTATTATATTATTCTAATATCATATTATTCTTAATATTAAATTATTATTATTATTATATTATATTAATATTGCTTTTTAAACGTTATACCAATGTTGAAATAACAATCCATATTGTTTTGATTATATCTATATTTTATTATTGAAGAATATTTAACAAAGACAAAATTATTCCAATTTAGTTAAAATATTAAATATTTGTATTTATTCTTAAATTTTCTCCTCTCAATATTTTTTAATACAAATTTTTCCTTGTTTTCTTTAGAACCTTACTATGCAAAACTAAACAAAATCAAATAAAAAATGTATTGTTTTATCTAACCATACAAAATGCCCTCAAAAGACAAGTCAACCAATACAATCAATAAAATCTGTAATATAAAAGAATATTCTGAGTTTAGAAAGAAGCGAGCACTAAAACACTTGCCCAAAAAAACTCAAACTCCTCGAGGAATAGAGTTTGGTGTTTTCAAATAATTTTTTCTGACTTGCTTAAGTGATTGAAGAATTCAAAACAAAATACCCCTCTATGTGAATTTTGAAAGTAAACAAAGTTTTGTCTCATTGAAACATGCAATGGTCAACATTAACCTAGATATAATGGGGGGGATCCTAAGTTGCCCAGGAGGTAACCATAGGCATTGTGATTAGTGTAGTTGGAGGTTATTTAAAGAGCATATTAAAAAACTTATTGCTATATTAAATATAATACCATTTTGGATAAAATCGTGTTCAAACCATAATTAACAAGGTTGTAACATATGATTAGTGAATATGATCTTTTAGCTGTAAGTGAATACATTATATGTGATGTGAGAGCTCTGGAAGTGGTCGAAGTAAACGAAGCGCAACCCCTTGAGGTCTCTAATAACGAGGCATATAAATAGAGCATGATCATTACAAACTATTGTACAGTTATAGGACATTTAGAAGTTGATAAGCCACATCAAGTTTGAACAACCTATAACACATCATTTATAAATTTTGTGGGGGAAAAACTGAATCTGAATAAATCTATCCTCGACAACTAAAACTATGAAATCCTTTATAGGATATACCACAATAAATAACTGGAGGAGCTATTGAAAAAAAAATAGATAAATTGATTTTAAAATTTAATGAGATTTACACTCCTGATACTCTCTGGGTTGGAAACCTGAGAGCTCTAAATTTTTTTGTATATGATATTATTTCCGTTTAAGAAACAAAACATACTCATAGACTTTAAGATCATTGTTTTCCTTTTTTTTTGTTTTCTCGTTCTATGTAAGTTGGAAAGCCAGATACAACCATACACATATACCTGCAAATGGTGACTTCTTTTCGAATGAACAGACATATGAAGAATGAGGGGAAATATGAGATGCCCACATGCCTTGCCAATGCCTCCACAATTTTCATGTATATGTGATGTGACACATATTGGTGAAGGGGTGGGGAAATAGGGCTTTATGCATGGTAGTTGGAGGGGGAAAACTAATAAATATAGAGGAAGAAGAAAATGGTTTTAAGGAAACGTAGTATTTTTGTAAGGAAACTTAGGTGCGGAAACAGCTTCCTACACTAATCTCTTAAGGAAAGTATGGTGCAAATTCGTTTTAAACCCTTACAATTTCAGATTCGTTAATCTACTTAACAATGATATTGTAGCAATATACCATACATACAGAAAATAAAGAATGACACAATGATTTACCCTGGGGAAAACCTTTCGGTAAAAAACCCCAACACTCTAAAACCTGCAGAATGTATTATCTTCAACATAATTGTTACAACACACTTGCAATGCAAGTTCTTTCAGATTTCCAACACTTGAAGACAAAATGCGGCAGCATCAAACGTTCCAACAATACACTCACATCACACTCTTCGCAACCCTAAAAAACGCTTATATCATGCGCTTCCCTTTTTAGGGCAACTTTCGAAGATAACTGTATTAGGGTTTTACCATTCTCCGAGAAAATAGGAACCTGAAAAAAATTTGTATTAGGGTTTTACTATCGTGGAAGAGTGTACAGTACTCAACTTTATCAGTTGTCCACATGTCTTCACTCGTCATTGAATCTTCCAGACATAGCTCTTACGTGTCATAGGAATCCGTCATAACCGTTTCAGCCATGATCTCCTTACACACAATTCAAGATGCCAACACATCAAGTGGAGTGACACATCAACATGCCAACTAGACATGTACACTTGCACTTAATTACATTATTTGCAAGAAATACATTTTACAAAACAAATAATAAGAATAGGAATTATCCAAGGTTGAGACACCTTATTCCTAACAATTTTTTCAAGCGGATCAATGCCTGCTCTATGCTTCCACATTTTGTTTAAAAAATGGAAGAGATGCCAGAGCCCAAATTAATGAATCCCACCCCACAGTAGATTGAGCGCTTTGCCTTTCTGGGTATATTTCGAGTCTTATAACACTATATATAAAAAGAAGAAATGAGATAGTTGCTTTGCAACCAAGCATAGGCTAACCACAACAAAGAGGTCAAATCACTTGCAAACATCAACTAGACAATGTGAGCTACTAAATGATGTATTATTTTCTGAGAAGATTTTGCTTGTAGTGGCATCTGCACCTTATATATCTCCTATGTCCCCTTATGTGGCATCTCCTCTAGCGCCTGCACCTCCTCCTGCACATAATCACTTGGATTGGGACGATATCTTCACAGGTCTTGCTGATTGGTTAACTTTAGTATGCTATGGTGTTTTTATTCTTCTAATAGGGTTGGATGTATCATGGGGATATAGAAAATGAGCGACTTGGCTGCCTGGTAAGGCCTTTTCCCTCACTAATGTAATGGTGCAGATAATTGTTTAGTGGACCAGTGTAAGACCACAGGATTTAATTGTACCAGTTTCTTCTGCTTTGGCCTGCCCGCTGCCACACTGGTCCTTTCATCTTCTACCTACGCACTGTTTGTCCTAACCCTTGCCAAAAAACTGCAGCAGAATGTGTGTCTTAGGGTTGGTTGCAGAGAGTGTGACAAACCCCACCTTGTTGCAGTTGTGTGTGCTTAAAGATAGCTTGCGAGGGGTTTAGAGTATGTTGCTTTAAATGGAAAATTGTTTATTGGGTTTTTAAGTATGATTATTAAAGTGAAATTAACGACCAAGATCCTTAGAATGAGCACATTTAGGTTTGAACATTATCAAAATCGTAGAGGCTAACTGTGCAGAGTGACTTACCTGAAGATGCTTATGGAAATTGTGCAAGCTTTGCAGGAAGAACGGTAAGTGACTGCTAATAGAGAAGAGCAACAAATGGCTGTGTATAAAAAAAAATACATATCAAATTAAATTTAAAGTAGTTGACTCTATAGAGGTTGCAAAAAAATCTTACTAAAACAACAACAAATCACTTACCTTAGAAATCTGCAGTAATGGTATGGTATTTTAGTAATGCCGACAAAACTTGCAGGAAAAGTTTGCAGAAAAGAGATGACAAAAACTGTGTAGATATTTGTGGCACATATAGATTGGAGATAGATAAAGAAGTAAGGAAACCTACTTAATTTCATTCCAGATATTTCTATCGCAGTGCCTTACCTAATTTCAGATATTTATGCCACCTCATTGAATGCGAGGAAAAATATTAAATGTGATAAGGCACGCCAGTTGTTGATTCCATCTCTATGCATTAAATGTAGAAAAACATTAAATGCAATGAGGCAGGAATGTCCGCCAACTTGATCAATAGTTAAAAATGGAAAAACCATCTCTATGCATCAAATGCAGAAAAACATTATGCTCTGTACTGCCTTTTGAACCGTCCAATGGAAAAATGAGCTTGGAAAGCTCAAATAGGACACACCTTCGGCATAATTAATAATAAGATTTATAGTTCTTTTATAATATAATTTTTAATATAAACAAAATTTGTTACACCTATTATTTCTAAAAGCTTAAAAAAATAATGAAAATATTTTACTAAATTTGTCTCTTCTCAAGTTATTTCTTGTAGAATGCTCACATTTCATATACATATAAAAAGCTCATATACTATTTATAAAATATTCATATTTCATACTTTTATAACTGCAAAGAAAAGAAATATTGTAAAATAATTCTATTCAAATATCTATATACTTGCAAGAACCATTTATTTCTATTAAATGTGAAAAACAATGCACTTTTTATTTCACTATATCCCCTCTTTCTTCAGTAATACTTCAACTTCATTTTCCTTTTATGAATGCCAACATTTATAAAATCATTCTATTTCAAATATTTCTTAACTTATAAAAAAATCATCATTCCTTATAAAATACATATAGTTAAAAAAACAAAGAATTAAATAAAACTATATTTATTCTTTTATGAATGCCAATATTTATAAAATCATTATATTTTAAATATTTCTAAACTTATAAAAAGTCATCATTCCTTAAAAAATACATATAGTTTAAAAAAACAAAGAACTAAATAAAACTATATTTTAGTCCATAGGCTATATTTTGTGGAAGCTTGCTGCTAGAAAATTGTCTCACGCCACACAATTTGTCACTCGTTAGAAAAAGTTTGCTACGCCTTATTTCTATTAAATGTGAAAAACAATACAAATTTTTTTTTCACTATATCCCCTCTTTCTTCAATAATACTTCAACTTCATTTTCCTTTTATGAATGCCAATGTTTATAAAATCATTATATTTCAAATATTTCTAAACTTATAAAAAATCATCATTCCTTATTACGCCAAGAGTTGTCTACAATGGCATCAATCAATCCGTGTACATTTTTATTCCGTGGATTTATTTTGACGTCATCCTCCCTGACTATTACGATGGCAGTGATTAGTGGTGGCGGTTAGATTATTTACGATACAACTCACCATGATGGTTGGCTGGACAGTAACAGAAGGAGGAGTGGTGAAAGAGGAAGCAACACATCGTTCTTTAAAAATCACATTCCCTAATTAATCACAACTGATGATTTTCGAAATTTAATCTTGACAATTAACATTACATGTTTTGTATTCTTGTTAGTTTCTTTTTCAAATTCGTTAGGGCACAAAGGGGTTGCAGCGATTGATGTAGTAAGAAAATAGGAAGTAGAAAAACAAGATCATGATTGCACAACTACATCAGGGATTCAACATATATGCCTCCTCCTCTCATGGGCAACATCTTTCATTTGGAATGTCATCGCTGCAGCTTGGTTTTGATGGACACGGCGACTCTATCTTCTTCACGCTTGAAATGAGCTTATATTAGGTATTGTGAGTTTTAGCGTCATCTCTCCTACGCTCTCAAGAATAATGTCAAACACTTCAAGGATTGCACAGATTTTTTCTCTTGGCCATACATAGTTGGATGATAATAAGAAAGGGATTATTAATGACAACGATGAAGAGGAAGCAATGAATACTGATGATTTCGATATTCTGAACAAAAAGGCACCGCTCGACAGGCTCAAGAAATGGAGGGTAACATAGCAACACTAAACATCATTAAATGCTATAGAACTTTAGAGTCCAGTTTCCTCACAAGGACTTAGATAGTTTCCTCACAAGGACTTAGATGAATCTTTAAATAAGTTGTGGATTAAGCTCGAGATGATTTATGTGAAAATCTTCAAATAGTTTATTGATTTTAAACTTACCACGAGGCTTTAGAAGATTGTGCATGTCTCCATAAATTGTGTGAGTTTTACATAGATTAAACTATTGTGAAAGTCTATAGATAACTTTGCAGATTTTAGGGTTTATAAGGAGATAAATTCGGTGAGTGCAATCTAACTTTTCAAAAATCTTTGACATGAATTGAAGTATGATGAAAATATTGAATAAACTATAAATCTCTATGTCTAAGTGTTATGTTTTGCACTATATTTTACATAAAACTGTATATTTTTGTCTAAATATTGTCAATTGCTTTAAACAAATAGACTAATTTGGTTTTCAGAATAGGCTTTAAATGTTGTCTGAAAGAATCTATTTATTGATGTCCAAATCTTCTAAATAAAGTCTAGATTTTTGTTTTTAAAGGAGAGTTTAGGTAATTTGCATATGTCTATCTAAAAGCATGGAAGTATGTTCTTTCTACCGTTTCCTTAATTTTGAGATCACAACTAAGCATAGAGTTTGTTTGGTCGTGGGTTGCAATATTACTACATCTCAATGGGCTCCCTTTCTTTCTTAACTCCATTAGGTTTACTTGCTTTCTTCATGGAGGTGGTGCAAGTGTCTTGGAATATCTTCTCAACTACAAGTCCCTCATTCCCTATGGCTGTAATTTCCCTATTTCCCTCCAACTACCATTACAAACTCCTCTCACCCCTCTCACCCATGATGCCCCCTAACACTAGACACACCACAATCTACTTTGACAATGTTTCTACCCTCGACTATTCTACTCGTCTCTCCCTTCTTTTCACCTACTTTTATTTTCTCCCTCTTCCTTATGTATGACAAGCCCTTTGGGATGTTGCCTTGATTCTTGCCACCACACCATACATTACCCTACATCACCTTGCCTTCATGGGTCCTACCTCATGAATTGATCGTTTGATGATGAATATAGATCTCTTAATCATAGACTTTTCTTCTCACTAACACACAGACCTACCTCGATACCTTCCATTTGTAGGGAGTATTGTTGTCTTCTCTAATGCAATAAGTGAGGATTTCTTGCTTCTTGATGAATTGCCCTCCTTGTGGATCTTCATTGCTCCCCAGACCTTTAATAAAACTTTCTCAAAGAAAATTTATAGCTTTTGACCTAGATTCTATTAGCTTAGACTTCCATTAGTCTTGGTCCTAAGCACATAAATCATCCTATTCAAAAACTTGCAGATCTCTTCAACTTCGACAACTATTGGATCATTGTAATTTGGCATACTTTTGTCAAACTTTATGCCACAATGTTAGACATAATTTCATAAGCAACTGAAGAGAGGTAATCTTAGCGATGAAAGTTAGGTTGGCTTTCAAAGAAATTATTAGACTATTGATCACATCCTTATACTCAAGCAATTATTGAGGAGGTGTGGCATCAATCTTTTATTGTTTTATAGACTTCAAGAAGGCATTTGACTTGATTTGAAGAAACTTGCTTTTTCAAAGGATGTACGATGAACTAGTATTCCTAATTCTCTCATTACCTTAACATGGATGTTGTGAGATATTTATTAGATAGTCCCATAATTATCACATTTTATAATTTTGTGAAGAGTTTTGTTGGGGTCAAGTAGAGGTGTCCTCTCTCACCAAGAAAAATAGGTGCCTCGAGAAAGATAACTCTCGACGTATTTTATATATATTAATATTTAATACATTTGTATGCTAGTATTAATTATAATGTATGTTATAATCTATACGCTTTAATTATGGAGAGAGGCTTCTACAATGGCATCAATCTATCAGTGTACATTTTTATTCCTTGGATTTATTTTGACGTCCTCCACCCTGACTATTACAATGACAGTGATTAGTGGTGGCAGTTAGATTATTTACAATACAACTCATCATTGCGGTTGGCTAGACAACAACGTAAGGAGTGGTGGAAGAGGAAGATACACATTTTTCTTTAAAAATCACATTCCTTAATTAATCACAACCAATGATTTTAGCAATTTAGTCTTGACAATTAACATTACATGTTTTGTATTCTTGCTATTAGATTATTTTTCAAATCCGTTAGGGCACAAAGGGGTTACATCGATTGATGTAGTAAGAAAATAAGAAGTAGAAAAACAAGATCAAGGTCGCACAACTACATCAAGGCTTCAACATATATGCCTCCTCCTCATGTGGGCAACATCTTTCATCTAGAATGTCACTATTGCAGCTTGGTTTTGATGGACATGGTGAGTCTATCTTCTTCACGCTTGAAATGAGCTTATATTAGGTATTTTGAGATTTTGGTGTGGGGGTTTTGTTTGAGGTTATATTAGGTATTGTGATTTTTAGTTTCATCTTTGTTGCCCTCTCAAGAATAATGTCAAACACTTCAAGGACTACATAGATGTTTTCTCCTGGTCGTACATCGTTGGATGATTATAAAAAATGGATTGTTAATGACGACGAGGAAGAGGAAGCAATGAATACTAATGTGTTTCATATTTTGAACAGAAAGGCACCACTCAAGAGGCTCAAGAAAAACTTTGAACATCATTAAATGTTGTAAATTGTTAGTCTAGTTCCCTCACAAGGACTTAGATGAATCTTTAAATAAGTTGTGGATTAAGCTTGGGATGATTTGTATGAAAATCTTCAAATAGTTTATTGATTTTAATCTTACCATGAGGCTTTGGAAGATTGTGTTGTCTCTATAAATTGTGTGAATTTTACATAGATTAAATAGTTGTGAAATTCTGTAGATAACTTTGCAGATTTTAGGGTTTACAAGGAGATAATTTATGTGAGTGCAATCTAACTTTTCAAAAATATTTGACATGAATTGAAGTATGATGAAAATATTGAATAAACTATAAATCTCTATGTTTAAGTGTTATGTTTTGCACTATATTTTACATAAAACTTTTTATTTTTGTCTAAATATTGTCAATTGCTTTAAACAAATAGACTAATTTGGTTTTCAAAATAGGCTTTAAATGTTGTCTGAAAGAATATGTTTATTGATGTCCAAATCTTCTAAATAAAGTCTAGATTTTTGTTTTTAAAGGAGAGTTTAGGTAATTTGCACATGTCTATCTAAAAGCATGGAAGTATGTGCTTTGTATCGTTTTTGTAATTTTGAGATCACAACTAAGTGTAGAGTTTTTTTGGCTATGGGCTGCAATATTACTATATCTCAATAGGATCCCTTGCTTTCCCGAGTCCATTAGGTTTACTTGCTTTCTTCATGGAGGTGGTGCGAGTGTCGTAGAGTATATTCTCACCTACAGGTCCCTCATCCCCCATGGTTGCAATTTCCCTATTTCCCTCCAGCTACCATTGCAAACTCCTCTCACCCCTCTCACCCATCATGCCCTCTAACACTAGACACACCACAATCTACTTTGACAATGTTTCCACCCTTGACTATTCTGCCTGTCTCTCCCTTCTTTTCACCTATTTTTTTTTCCCTCTCTCTTCCTTATGCATGACAAGCCCTTTGGGATGCTTCCTTTGCCACCACACCATACATTACCCTAGATCACCTTGCCTTCATGTATCCTACCTCATGAATTGGTGGTTTGATGATGAATATAAATCTCTTAATCATATACTTTGCTTCTCACTAACACACAGACCTACCTCAATACCTTCCATTTGTAAGGAGTATTGTTGTCTTCTCTGATGCAATAAGTGAGGATTTCTTGCTTTTTGATGACTTGCCCTCCTTGTGGATCTTCATCGCTCCCTAGACCTTTAATCAAACTTTCTTAAAGAAAACCTATAGCTTTTGACCTATATTCTATTAGTTTAGACTTCCCTTAGTCTTGGTCCCAAGCACATAAATCATCCTATTCAAAAACTTGGAGATCTCTTCAACTTTGATAACTATTGGATCATTGTAATTGGGCATACTCTTGCCAAACTTTATGCCACAATGTTAGATATATAATTTTATAAGCAACCAAAGAGAGATAATCTTAACGATTAAAGTTAAGTTGGCTTTAGGAGAGATTATTAGACTATTGATCACATCTTTATACTCAAGCAATTATTGAGGAGGTGTGCCATCAATATTTTATTATTTTATAGACTTTAAGAAGGAATTTGACTTGATTTGGAGAAACTTGCTTTTTCACAAGATGCACAATGTTAGTATTCCTAATTCTCTCATTACCTTAACATGGACGTTGTGAGATATTTATTAGATAGTCCCATACTTAACACATGTTTTTCGATTTTGTGAAGAGTTTTGTTGGGGTCAAGTAGAGGTGTCCTCTCTCACCAAGAAAAATAGACGCCTTGAGAAAGATAACTCAAGATGTATTTTATATATATTAATATTTAATATGTGTATGCTAATATAATACATATAGTTAAAAATACAAAGAATTAAATAAAACTATATTTTATCTTTTATGAATGCAATATTTATAGAATCATTCTATTTCAAATATTTCTAAGCTTATAAAAAAACATCATTCCTTCTAAAATACATATAGTTGAAAAAACAAAGAATTAAATAATTTAGCCGATAGTTTAGCCGATAGGCTATATTTTGTGCTTTCGGGAAATTGTCTCACGCCAGACAATTTGTCGCTCGCTGGAAAAATTGCAGAGGGGTTAAAATTTTAGTCCTGCTGGCAGCTATCGGTCAATCCACCGTATTCTTTGGAGAATTTTTTGTCCTGCTGGCAGCTATCGGTAAATCCACCGCATTCTTTCTGAACCTGCTACGGAGCTACTTGATGGGTGGCAATATTTGTTGTCAACCTGCATTAGAGCTGCTTCGTCACCGCCGATATGGGTTGTAAATACGATGCAGACTGTTAAAGCGCATATTTGTTGCAAGCCGTAATAGCCGATAGTTTTCAGGTGCACTTTTTGTAGGGAGATTGCTTTTGGTGCAGAATCTTGAGGTAAGGTTCGTTTCAAACCCTAAACCGCGATAGGTTTGAGGTCCACTTTTTGTTTACTGTGAATAGATTGAAGTAATAGCTGTAGGGAGATTGATTTCGGTTCGTCTCATTTAAATTTTTTTTTGCTCTTGTAGGGTTTCGTAAGATTTTTCCTGCGAACTCTGCTCGTTTTGGCTTACTGCCACAGTTGAGACCGCGACACTCTTTGTGCAGAATCTCGAGGTAAGGGAGATTGATTTCTGTTTGGTTCTCGCTGCTACCCCGTCACTCTTTGGTTCTCGCTGCCGTCTCAATGGAGTGAGGAAAAATCAACATCATGTTTAAAGTTAGGTTTAGTACTAGGGTTTTTACAGCTCTCAGTTTGTTTTCTTCTTGCACAATCAGTAGGACTGGTATTCTTTCAGAAATAAAGACTTCAAACAACCAGTTTATTTATTACCGTCTATGTTTTGAGCAGCCAAAGAGGTTATTTCTCTATTCCATCTCCCCCTTTCGTAGAGAGGTGCCTCCATAATTAAGTACCCTGAACAATGATGCATTCAGGCATATGTCCGTAGACACTCTTGCCATGGGTTGCCCATTGATCGAATTTCCATTTTCTTTCTGGTGGGGAATTTTAAGCCGCTGGACTAACAATGATGCATTCAGGCATATGTCCTTAGACACTCTTCCCAAGGGTTGCCCATTGATCTAATTTTCATTTTCTTTCTGGTGGGGATTTTTAAGCCGTTGGACTGGAGTGGATACATAGTTATATCAGGGTCTTTCGGATATTTTCATTCACCTATCAACCAAGACTCTCAAGACATAATTTTCCCAAGATTTTGATTGCCTACCAAGTACTAGGGATCTTGCTCATATTTTAAAATCATAAATTACCAAAAAAATGGGCAAATTACTATGTATCCACTCCAGTCTAATTTTCATTTTATTTCTGGTGAGGATTTTTAAGCCGTTGGACTGGAGTGGATACATAGTAATTTGCCGAAGATTTTGATTGCCTAACCAGAACTAGGGATCTTCCTCATTTTTTAAAATCGTAAAATACCATAAAATCAGAAATTTATAATTGTTTTGAATTGAGGACATACTCTGATTACATTCAGGATAATTATTGAATGGGAGTGTATATACAAACAAATAGATTGGTGCACTAGTTTTACATCACAGATCCAGCTTAACCATGTAGAGTTTAGAAGCTTCTGACTTAAAAGTAGTTTCACTAAATTTCTGAGTGATTTTTTTCTTGGGCATTAGATTAAGTTGGAACTAAATCCCATTCTGAAAGTTCTGTCAAGAGACCCATCCATACCCATTTTCCTTAACCCAATCTGGTATTAAAACAAGCGTAATATGATGCTAACCTTGTAGCGATGTCGGGATAAACACAATTTATAATATAACATATCAGAATGGAATTGGCATAGGCGGAACTCTCCGGCCTCCTCAATTCTACCACATCAGAGTAGTCATGAACAGTGAAACCTTGCAATTCTCGCAATACTTCGAAGAAGTATTTCAGCGAGCTCACATCATACACTGTCCTCGTGCATATCATCACTTCCCTTGGCCATTTCTGCACAATGTTTGCAAAAGGCAAAGCCAGCACAAAATCAAATGACTCATAATAATAAATAAACTTTTCATATTTCCAATTCAACTATTTTCAAATACCTGTATGCTACTGAAGAATGGTTCAACAGCTGATATGTTGTTTGCTACGACAAACAGCCTCTTCAATCTCTCTGAGTGTTTTAAGCTGACTATACACGGCGCATTCCAGCGGGCATGCAATTCCAACCACTCCAAAAATCTCAATCACTCTAAACCCTCTATCTTCTCCAATTTGTGGCAAATTTCCAATTTAAAAGTTTTTAGAGAAGTGGTTTCTTGAAGACTGAGAAGACCATCTAATTGTGGACAGTTATATATTCTGAGCTCCTGCAATTTGGGGCACCTTTCGAAATAAAATTCTTTAAGAGAATTTAAATCTTCGAGACTGAGAAGACTATCTAATTGTAGACAGTTACGTATTCTGAGCTCCTCCAATTTGGGGCACCTTTTCAAATCAAATCGTGTAAGAGAAGTTAATTCTGCAAGACTAAGAATACCACCTAACTGTGGACAGTCAGATATCCTCAGCCCCTCTAATGATCTTAAGCTTCCTAAACCTTCTATTCTCTAATTTCAGGCACTTGCTCAAATCAAATTTTTTAAGAGAAGTTAATTCTGCAAGACTGGGAAACCCATCGAATTCTGGACAATCAGATATATTGAGTTGCTCCAATGATCTTATGTTTCCTAAACATTCTATCTTCTCCAATTTGTTGCACTTTATCAAATCAAATTCTTTTAAAGAAGTTAATTCTGGAAGACTGAGAAGCCCCTTTAATTCTGGACAGTCATTTATTCTGAGCTTCTCCAATGATCTTATTTTTTCTAAACCTTCTATATCCAATTTGTTGCAGTTTATCAGACCAAATTCTTTTAAAGAAGTTAATTCTGCAAGACTGAGAAGCCCCTTTAATTCTGGACGGTCATTTATTCTGAGCTTCTCCAATGATCTTATTTTTTCTAAACCTTCTATCTCCAATTTGTTGTAGTTTATCAAATCAAATTCTTTTAAAAAAGTTAATTCTGCAAGACTGAGAAGCCCCTTTAATTCTGGACAGTCATTTATTCTGAGCTTCTCCAACGATCTTATGTTTTCTAAACCTTTATTCACGGAAAAGGCTTCTTATTCGCCTCTAAACCCCATGCAAATTCCACAAGCTCCTTTTCAGATATCACCGTTATGCTTCCAAATCACACATAAATAATCGAGTGGGCATCCTGATTATCCAGCCATTTCACACAGCTTGTTTCTTCAGTAAATATACTCACAGAAATTAAATTATATTGGATAATCCATTTGTTTCCTCTGCTATGGAAAGTAACAGAGGACCTATATTGTGCATAGGAAGCCTGGCTTGGAGCATCTCTATTATTGGCATGTCTAGCTCATCAAATGTATTAATTACCATGAAATCAGCTAACAAAGCAGCCTAGCATTGGGTTTCTAAAAAATTAAGCAAGTGGTTGGTAGCATGATAGCAGAAACTTGGCACATCTTTCATATGCAATGAGGGCATCACAGCAATGAAACTGATCTCTTCTTCTTCCAGATATCCATTTGTCAGATAGCTTTCTTCTTCCAGATATCCATTTGTCAGATAGCTTTTATCTGCAAACTGTAAAAATGAAAACTATCTTGTTATTGACCAAAAATTGCCTTTAAACATCAAATGAAGCCCCTCCAAATTGATTCTTCAAGCAAAAATAGGCATACCTTTGAGAGGGATATATCCCGTCCCTAAGAAGATCCATGTTTGAGATAGCCTTTATCTGCAAATCATGTAACCGTTTCTTTTGTTTTCAAATCTATTGAAAAACAAAACTGATATTTTTATTAAAAAAACTATCTTCTTATTGACCAAAAATTGCTTTTAAACGTCAAATGAAGCCCCACCAAATTGATTCTTCAAGCAAAAATAGGCATACCTTTGAGAGGGATATATCCCCTGTCCCTAAGAAGATCCATTTGTTAGATAGCTTTTATCTACAAATCATGTAACAGTTTCTTTTGTTTTCAAATCTATTGAAAAACGAAAATGATATTTTTATTAAAAAAAAAACTATCTGGTTATTGACCAAAAATTACTTTTAAACATCAAATGATGCCCCACCAAATTGATTCTTCAAGTAAAAACAGGCATACCTTTGAGAGGGATATATTCCCTGTCCCTAAGAAGAGGCACTGCAAAGTGTATGTTGAAGCCACAAGCACTGACTATCCAAAAGGAAACTCAAGGAATTCCCAATCTCTTGGCCGATTTTTTAGCTCAAGTCATGAGTACATCGTAAACAATGCAGCTCAAGGGAGGGACATCTGCTGTGTCCTTCAACTTATCTATCAGCTTTTCAAAATGCACCAGGCAATTATCTGCGATGGACTCACAAAGCTCATCTCATCAATTTGGATGGGTTGATTGTGCTGCAGAGGCAGCCCATCTAGAGTAGTTTCAAAGCTGATGTCACCCATGGACTAGGTTGATCCAGATTTCAACATTTTCTCTTGTATGGATTCAGTATTAATAAAATTGATGTGGAAGCCTCGGGAGGACAAAATTTTGGAAAATTACATAATAGGCTTAACATGGCCCAGAGCAGGAAAGGCTAATACTACATCATGGGGTCTGTTCGTTATGCTCATGTCTTTTCTCCAAACGAGCAGTACTGAACCTCAGAAATAGCCTAAACTGTGAAAATGACCTGCTAAAACCGGCCAACGTAGATTTATAGTACAAAGTCAACAATTCAGTGTTTAAGTGTGTGATTTGTTGGCAAGGAGTTCAGCTAAGGGTGGTGCCAGTCCAAAGAGAGTAAGATTTTGTAACTTCCACTTTCTTCATTTTTCCAAATCTATTGGACATTTGTTGGTGGATTTTCATATGGGTCCTTTACCAAACATTAAGATGAATATGAATATTTGTTGTTTTATTGACTCTACAACAGTATTGCATAATTGGCCTACTTGTTCAGCAAGCTCAGTATGAAAATGTTAACCAAAGCTCACTAATTCAAAGCCAAAATCTCGGGGCATAACTATGTTACCTCTATGTTAATGGCTCTCTTCAATGGAGGACTTGCTGCAACTGCAGCTTATTTGATTGGATGAACTCTCAGAAATATTCTTGGCCTTCAAGACTAGTAATCAACTCCATTCTTATAGAAATGGATTAGGCAGGTGTATATTTTGTAGAGGCATAGAAAGTCATAGAGGTGTATCCTGAGCTTCTCCACTGATCTTATGTTTTCTAAACCTTCTATCTTCTTCAATTTGTGGCATTTTTCCAATTCAATTTCTTTTTGAGAAGTGATTTCTGGAAGACTCGGAAGCGCCTCCAACTCTGTACAGTGATTTATCTTGATCTCCTTCAGTGATCTTATGTTTTCTAAACCTTCTATTTTCTTCAATTTGTGGCATATTTGCAAATCAATATTTTCAAGAGAGTTAATTCTGCAAGACTTGGAAGCCCCTCTAATTTTGGACAGTCATATATTTTGAGCTTCTCCAGTGATTTTATGTTTTCTAAACCTTCTATCTTCTCTAATTTATTGCAACTTTGCAATTCAATTTCTTTTTGAGATGTAAACTCCGCAAAACTTGGAAGCTCATCTAAGTCTATGATCAGCTCCTGCAACGATCTCGATTCTTGCAGACCTTCTATTTTCTTGGCTTTCCTGCTACGTTTCAACTTAAAAATTTCTAAAGACACTAATTCTGCAAAACATGGAAGCCTGTCCAACTCTTCACAGTTGTATATCTGCAGATTCTGAAGGTTTTTCAAGCCACGGACACCTCTGATTTCCTTCAGGACAGAACAATGCTCGACATATATGGTCTTCAATGTTGCTGGCAGGGAGTTGGAGGTGTCCTTCAGGACAGAACAATGCTCAACATATATGGTCTTCAATGTTGCTGGCAGGGTTTCCAACTCCCTTAAACACCCATTCCAAGAAAGCCAAAGAGTCTCAAGGAAGGGACAACAATCTCCACATATTGAAATCTTGGACACTTTCGTCCCCTCTAGATGTAACCTCTTGAGCATGCACACTGAACCAAAACTCAACTCACTGATTGGGGTGTTCCTTATTCTCAGACTTTGAAGATGGATTAGTGATTTTGGTAAGCAAATCACTTCTGACCACTCTATATATAAATCTCTTAAAAAAGTATGATGTTCCAGAGAATCCGGTAAAGATTCCAACTTCCCACACCGTTGGATTTTTAATGTGGTTAAGGAGGACAAATTGTCAAGAGAGGTTGGCAATGTTGTCAAGAAATCACTCCCTATCTGCAACTTGGTTAACTTGGTTAGCTGCAAAATGTCTGCTGGCAGTTCCTTCATGCTGGTCCCTGTCAAACAGAGGTCTGTTAATGAAGGCACTTCTGGGAGGCACAACTCTTCCAATTTCTCGCATCCATCAAGATTCAAATACCTGAGCTTTGTCATGTTCTCCAGAATGTGTAACTCCGAGTTGATGATGAGCTCACTGCAGCCTTGTAAATTAAGATATTCTCGGAGCGTTAGCTTGTTCAAAGAATCTGCCAACATTTTCAACTTGGCGCAACCACTCAAATTTAGGTGTTGTAGATTTGTCAACTCGCTGAATTTACTAGGCAGGGATGACAGATTTGTACAACCACTGAAATATAGGTGCTGTGGATTTGTCAACTCGCCAAATTTACTTGGCAGGGATGACAGATTTCTACACCATTTCATCTCCAAGTGCTCCAGCGATCGAAGATGACAAAATTCTTGTGGGAGGCTGCTCAATGCATTCCAATGCACATAATCCTCACCTATTGATATCTTTTTCAAATTTGTGAGACGTCCTATTGACTTTGGAAATCCCTGCAAACTACAGCAATGCCGAATAGCCAACTCTCTTAACTGCAAAGGAGCCTGCAGCCAATTTTGGATACACGATAAATTAAAAAGTAAGTCCCAAGAGCCATTTTAAGAGAGCCATAGAGTAAGATACTTACGTCCGCATCCTGTTCCCACAAATCTTCTAACCTCCAAGCATCGTCAAACTCTAAAATTCTTAATTTTTTCAATGAAAGCCAGGATGGAAGATTTTTGTGCTTAAATTCATTACACTGAAGCCAGGCCAGTTCTTTTGATATTTCGCTATGTTCTTGATTAATAAAACCTCCATTAACAACAAAAATCTTCAATCCAAGCGAGCAGGGCGCGAGGCTATGCTCTCCTTGAGTTGTGTGTATTATGATCTTCCCTTGCTGTTGGTAACAATTATCACCAATTGCGTTTTGTTGCCCCTAGTGGTTGTTGTCCTTGATGACATAACACTAACTTGTTGCACTATGGCATTGATTTGATATTTCAGTGACATTTGATTATTGTTTGGTATATGGCATTGATGTATGGCAGCATATCTGATGTTCTTGGTTCAGTGACATTTGATTATTGTCAGAACAATATATGGCATATTGATTTAGTATATTGACATTGCTTTGGGGCAATCCATTTGTTGATATCATTGCATAAATATAAGGTTCTGAAAGCAATGATTATTCTTGCAAGTCAAAGTGCATAGATTTTTTGAGCATTCTAAAGAATAAGGTAAACTTGCAAACATTCATGGAGACCGACAATGTGGAAGTGAATGATTATCATATGGGATAGTCGACACCACTTTAAGATAAGGGTTTTGATTTCATTTGTTTCAATGTGATAAATCATACATAATGTTCGGTCCTATATCAAGTGATTAACCTGACCAGCAGGTATCGGCCTTTTGTAACAAGTAAAAGGCAGCTTTATGAATAAAGAGATCATCGGTTCTTTTAGGGCTAACCGGTTCAGCAGGGCAGAGATGAATAATGGGAAAACAAAGAAGATATCGGGCATTTTGCAAAGTTTAACATTGGATGATTTTTGTAATAAGAGTGTTGCTAACATCATGCAAAGCAGATTGTAACTGGTACATTTGATATTTTAAAGATTCCAGTAAATGAATCTTTAGGATACTAAGTGTATTGGATTGAAAATGAAATGTGATTTGTAGTGAAATAGAGTGATCCTCTGTAGTTGAATTAATCTCTATTCAGAAATATATAGTGAAGTTAAAATGATCAAGTTAGTGAGACAGATTGATCATTGCCAGTGAGGCATTCTGTAACCAGTGAGGTTCTTTGGTCAGTGAGACCATATTTGCCAGTGAGGCATTCTGTAACCTGTGAGGTTCATTAAGCCAGTGAGGCATTTACGAGTGGTTTTTTATCCCTAGAGGGTTTTCTACTCATGAAAATCATTGTGTTATGGTTCTTTGTGTGGTTGCATTTATGATCTTGTTGTTTCATTACTTTGTATTACAGCAGTTTCATTTATATATTGTTAAGTATCTACAAATCAGTTGTTACATTCAAATATACTCTTGAAACAGAATCTATATTGTTTACAAAGAGTTTAATAAGTGGTTTTGGAAATCAAAAAATTGAATTAATTTATTGAGACACTGATTCACCCCCACCCCCCTGATTCACCACCATCTCCCCTCTCAGATTCACCCCCATCCCCCCTCTCAGTGTCTCTCGTACTCCAACACGTTTGCCATTCCTTGGACTCGTATTGCTTGCTGAATAGTCAAAAGTAAAAATAAGAAAACTTTAAAGCAATATAACTGGAGAAGCTGATTATCATTTCATGATCATTGATTAATAAAACCACAAAGGAAGGCATTGACTGCACCTGTTGAGGGGGAATTTCGATAACCTGCTGTGTTGACCAAAAGCGATGAGGTGAGTGTCCATTTGC
Source organism: Sequoiadendron giganteum (assembly GCA_007115665.2). Classification (NCBI taxonomy): domain Eukaryota; kingdom Viridiplantae; phylum Streptophyta; class Pinopsida; order Cupressales; family Cupressaceae; genus Sequoiadendron; species Sequoiadendron giganteum. The sequence goes on along the minus strand of CM021100.1, from coordinate 228,486,568 downwards.
AATGTCCCTTCCCAGATCTCTCAAGTGATCATGCATTCTTATCCAACCATATTGGTCCTCTTCAACGAGACACTTACTAAAAAGAATTTCCCAACAGAGCAAACCATCCCAGTTTTTCTCTGCGTCCCATACTGCAATGGTAGTGCTTTTTCTACGTCCAATGAAGAAACACGTTGCATCCAAGAACATCTCCTTGTCTTGTTTCGCTAGGGTATCATATCTGACTTTGAGCTCTTTGCGATGTCCTTGTGTGGTATCTTGGAATATTTATTTAATGTACATTGCTAATAATCCTTATCAGACCTTCCATAAAGTTGCCCCCCTCAGACCTTGAGTGATAGAGGCAATCCTCGGTAGACCTTCAAGAACTCCTCTATGAGAACTTCGAAATTTGAAGGTGGAGAGTTTTGTGAGAATGCATGCTGACAAAACAGTTGTTTGGCATGGGTGGCATCCAAAGCTTTCATTGGACACCTGACAGATGCCCCACTGCTGAAGAACATCTACGTCGTGAGTAGTAACAAAAATCAAACTTCCATCACCAAGACTCTCCTTTGGTGGTAGTAGAGCATCCAGTTGGTCTATATGATCCACATCATCCAAAACAATAAGCACAGGCACACACCTTGACGAACGAGTTTCAAGAATCTGTTTGCCTTTGTCTAGATTGTCAAAGCGTATTGTCTTTGAGGTCAAAGTCTTCTAGTGGTGATTTTTGTTTTTCAAGTAGCAAGCCTTTCCTGTCAGCATCTTGAACATCAGACAGAAAACTGGACCAATCCATGGCATAGCTTCTCCTGTTAAAAATTTCCTTCGCAAGGGTCGTTTTGCTGGAGCCACCCATGCCCCATATTCCCACAATGTGTATCGAGCCAACAGATTGAAATGCAAATGCGTTGAAGTCTTGTACAGCTTCATTCAGACCCACTGTATGCTTGGTAACCTTCAATGGCACTGTGTTCATCTTTTTCATTACACGATTCACCACATTCCTCACTGCCCTCCGCTCGTCACTGAACAGTGGGAAACACAATTAAGTAAATAGAATGTATGTTAGAGGAGTTTTGAAAAGATAAAGCGCTAGTCAGGCTTTTAATCACAGTTGCCGATGCTTGTTAAACTAGTGGGCAGAAAGAAAGACAAAATATAAAAAGACTTTTGGGCTGCTTAGGAGAGGGAAAGCCAGGGAATATGAGACGCAGCAATCTGGAGACTTTGGTTACCCAGAAGTGGAAATGAAGACAGCAGCAAGCTAGTAAAGAAAGAGACTTCATCGACCATTGACAGGTTTTAGAACCGGCAAGGGCGTGGTGGTTAAGTCAGGCAGAGGCGTTGAAAATGGGAGCAGAGTTTGTGGTTTGAAAGTAAAACAAAAGAAATGCATCGACCCCCAATTAAGCTGGTAACTTTTGCAAATAAAAAGACAGTTTGAGGCGTGTCATCTGGGAGTAGTTAGATTTGTAAATGATGTTAAAACATTGTAAGAGGAACAGGGGAAATAATTGTCACATTGCTGATTATTTTATTTGAGTGATTTATTTGTAATTTTCAGATGTGGGCAAATAAATACCGTGGCAAATTCATGTGGAAGTATTGAATTAAATTGTAGTTGAAGTTCTTGTTGAATTGTTTTACATTGCTGCAAATTGCTCTCGATCTAATAAGACACAGAGCCTTTGAACTGCATCAATTACCTCACTCCTGAAAAAGAGGAACATAATACACGTGTCTTTTTATTTTTTTCTTAAATGAATAGGATGTTCCAATATTCTATTGTGCCACATACAAAATAGTTGGATCAATTTCTTATTCTTCAATCTATCTAGAGGCATATCTTCGTTAGAACATGAAATGAACAAAGATGAAGAAGAAGTTAAATCATCATCATTGTAAACATGTCAATAAAATTTCTTCTGTTTTGATAACTTGTTTTTAGATTTATTCTCAAGGATTCATAAAAATTTATGAGAATTAATTTCCTTCACAAATTTTTGCTTTATCTTGAATTAGAAGTTTACAAATAGATTAAAATGTGCTTCGATTTGTTTTGACAACTTCGTTTTTAGATTTATTGTCAAGGATTCATAAAAAAATTATAAGAATTAATTTCCTTCACAAATTTTTGCTTTATCTTGAATTAGAAGTTTACAAATAGATTAAAATGTGCTTTGACTTAATTTGTCTATAAATTAGAACATTTAAAAAAAAACTTGAACTAAGGTCATTTAAGATGATAGAGCTAAGAAATGTCATTCTCAAGCATCCTACCTATTACATAATATGCCTACTTCATATTTTTGATCTTTAACACCCATTATATCTTCTTTATCAACCAAGAAGTTCAATTAGCATGCCTACTTCATATTTTTGATCTTTAACACCCATTATATCTTCTTTATCAACTAAGAAGTTCAATTAGCAAATCAATTCTTTTGTGAAATGATGTTTAGCATGCCTACTTCATATTTTTGATCTTTAACACCCATTATATCTTCTTTATCAACCAAGAAGTTCAATTAGCATGCCTACTTCATATTTTTGATCTTTAACACCCATTATATCTTCTTTATCAACTAAGAAGTTCAATTAGCAAATCAATTCTTTTGTGAAATGATGTTTAGCATGCCTACTTCATATTTTTGATCTTTAACACCCATTATATCTTCTTTATCAACCAAGAAGTTCAATTAGCATGCCTACTTCATATTTTTGATCTTTAACACCCATTATATCTTCTTTATCCACTAAGAAGTTCAATTAGCAAATCAATTCTTTTGTGAAATGATGTTTGCCATAAAGATGGAGTAATATTCTCCATGTTTTCCAAGCTTTAAATTTCAATGTATTGGTTGAATAATTATTTCCAAGAATACACAAATTTTTCAAGACCAAAACTCATCTATCCTTTCTGTTTTGTTAAACTCTAGTAAATTTATGACATTAATAAATGATGCAAGTTGTGTCTTAAGGCAATCTTCTTTATGTATTAAATTAATCTTCTTGTTCTTACTTTATTCATTATAATTTTTAAACTCTTTATTTCTCCACTTGTATTTTTAAAATTTCCTAACACATGTCCCTTTTAATAAATGGAAATTTGAATAAATAGATTTACAAAATTTATTTTATTATCTTTTGATAATCCATTTTTCTATAATTTTCAATTCCAAGAGCCATGACCCATTTAACTTTAAAAAAATATATTTAGAATGTTAAAATATTAAAAACTAAAAATCCTTTGAAGTCTTAAAGTATACTAGTATTAATATTTGGACTATTCAAACAAAACGTAGAATTGCCACAAAATTTGATCTGAAAAGTAGAGGAATACTATTTTGTTTCATTGGGTTCAACTATGTAGCAAACGGTGAATTATTCATAGCATTAGACATCTTTCTTGTAGTATCTAGCAGTGATTTGCTACATTTATCTATTTTGTAGAATAGTGATTTGTTATTTTATATCTTTCAAATTCAATTATAAGTGGCATCAAGTAAGGGCAATGAAATAATATTGATAGTTTCTAAAAGTATGATATGCATACATCTATACCAAGGGTGCATTCAGTATGTTGGACACTCATGCATGTGTAATGTGATTCTAATGGTCTAGACACTCATGCATGTGTAATGTGATTCTAATGGTCTAATAGAAATATATGACACTTTTGTTATAATGTCTACCATAAGAAAAAATTTAAATACAACAATATTAAATAAAAAACAAATTCTTTTTTATTAATTAGGACATAGAAAGTTATTAAAAGTTAAAGGAGAGGGGTTATTTTTGTCTGTGGAATTTGTAAGATCTAATATGAAGTACTCCAATGTATATATATTGTCATCTTAATAACTATATACATAATATTTTTCCACATAACAACAATGTTTATTTAGATGAGCACCTTATTTTATAAATGACACATTTATATTAGATAGTTAAAATATTTCACATGATTCAAGAAAATATTTATTTCACTTATTTATGAATGCAATATGGGTCCATCTTGACAAAGATTTGACCATTTGTTGATTTATATATGAAATATTATTGACAATATATAGTATGAATATGAATATGTTGCAAGACTAAATCTTATAAACACGGTTACTATACCAACAATAGCACCTTGTTTAACTATTAATCTCTCCCCTAACTTGATGGAATTGAGATTGGTATAAGAAAAAGGATGCTACCACTTTCCTTAGCACCCATTAGCTAATATGATATTCATTCGTTCAAATATTTTCAATTATTGTTTTAATTCCTTTTATAATCATTATGTTAAACATGTTCTCTATGTGAGCTTCATCGAGCTCATTTTGTCCATCAAAACATTCAAACTCAAACAAGGCATGCAAGACAATCTAAACGATCATGACCATTCCTCATCTTGCTATTTTTTGTTCACATCGTTTTTCATGTTATATAATTTGTCATCATTTATTGTTCACCTTATTTCCACATGTCATTTTATTTTATTTACATTCAATACAAGAGCTTCTTGGGTCCGATTATTTTTCATTTACTCCCATTGTTATATGAGTTCTTTGTCCATACCAACCTTTATCAGAGGTCAATTAAAATTTGTGCCTTCCATAAATAAAATAGCCATTTGTGACCAAGTGGGGAAACATATACATACAATTTGATTGATATTAATTTTGTACACTATTATATTGAGGGGGGCTTAATTAATGGGAATGTTTTTTTTTTAAATAAATAAATTTAAAAATATTATGTATTATATTTATATTTAATAATATATATTATATAGAATATAACACATAATAATAAATAAAAATCTAATTTAAATTTCATATATCATTAAATAATAATGTATTAAATATTTAATACAAATATATACTTTTAGAATATAATAAGTTTAAAAATATATTTAATATTTTATCTTATATAAAATTCATATATAAAATATAATAATAAATATATATATTTTATTTAAATATACAATATATAATATAGTATTATACTTAAAGTATATACATATAATTTTAATTTTAATTTAGTTTCTCTTCTTTATTGATTCAATAAATAACAATGTCATCTATTATTGTAGATTAAGTTAATAGTAATTATAGTTGTATTGTGTTAGATCTTATTTTTTAAGAATTAAATCATAATTAAGTTATGCAAATTAATTACATATTTTTACCTCTTTTATAAATTTCTTATATAAGTTAAAATTTTAACATTAATAATTTTAATATAATTTAGTAAGGTTTTAATTTTTGAAATCTAATTTATTTAAGAATTCAATGTTTAACTTTATAATATTTTTTATTTATTAATCTTAAGCTTATCTTCCAATAAATGTTTATATTGTTTGTAATATATTTATTATATTTCTTTGGTACATATTTTTATTAATATTTCTTTGGTACATATTTTTATTAATATTTCAATTCTACTAAATTCAAAAATTGGTTTCCTCAAACCTCCTAATGATTTGACCCCTTTATTTAACATAACAATGGATGGAATGGAAGCCTTGCTCCAAAATCTGTTGTCAAAGATTTGTTAGGACTGTTTGATCTTCAACTTCTTGTTGTGGTGGGTGAGGAGAGTCGCCTCCAAATTTGGCACAACTTCTATCACTTTCTATACATTTGGTACCTTGATTTCCCAAATGCATCGGAATACATTTTGTTGAAGTTTGAAGGTGTACGGTAATAAAAAACCCCTATGTTCATTTCACCCTTTCCATTTTTCCTTTCTCAAATTTTCACTTTTTAAATGTGTCACGTTCTCAAAATACGAAGGGAAGGTTGAGAAGTTTCTATTATTTATCTTGAAGTATCCTGCGCCAACCTTGATATGTGAAGCTTAGTACACCTAGTCCTTGTGGATGGTACCCTTTTTCTTTGCCTCATAATTATAGTGCCGCTTGCCATGTTACCATGGGATGACACCCCAATAAATCTACAACATGCCCTACAAATCAATTTAAGTTTTAATACACACAAAGAACATGCTTTATTATTTTTCAATTTTATGAGATCATAATTCTGACATAATAATTTTGTCACCATAATCCATGCTTATATTTTCTTTGTAAATAAAGCTTTTATTCAATTAAAAAATGCATGCTTACAATTTTTAGTAAAATTATTTAAGAACTATTAGAGTTGTAACAACCTTAAATTAAAATTACATATTATTAATATATTTATTATAAATAATTATTATATTATATTAAAATGTTATCATTAATGATTATAATGTTAATATATATAATTATAAATATTATATATATTGGGAAAAGCATAATTATAGTTATAAAACATAAAATTATATATCATTAATTATTATATTGTAAAAAAGTATTATATATAATATACTTATTATAAAGTTAATATATTAATAATTATAATAAAATAGTTAATAATAGTATAGATATTATAGTTATTTATAATATATACTTATATAGTGTTATATATTATCAAATAACATAATATGATAGATATAAAGAACCTAATAGCTTTATTGACCAAGGGAGCGGGGATAAATATGACATAGAGTGAAGAAGAGAGAATAAGGGGAGAGAAAAAGTGATAAAGAGATAGAGGAAAAGGGAATGGAAGACAAATATAGAGAGAAATAGTGGAAAGAGAGTTAGAGAGAGATTGAGACTCTACTTATCCTCTCTCCTCTATGTATTTCTCTACCTCCCTCTCCCTCACTCTCTATCTATTTATATCTATCTATCTCCATCTCTATCTTTTTATCCATCTATCTCTCTCTCACTTATATAGATGCACACTCCTTATCTCTATCTCTCTTTCCCCTCTCCATCTCTCTCTCCCCCTCTCTCTATTACAAGTGTCTATGTCTTTATATATCTCTATATTTTTCTTTCCATCTCTCTCTCTCTCTATATATATATTTATCTTTTCCATTTCTATATATCCCTCTCTCCCCTCTTTATATATATTTATCTCTTCCATATCTATCTATCCCTCTCTACTCTCCATTATTATCCCTCCCTCTCCATCTCCATCTCTATCTTCCATTTTATCTCTATCCCCTATATGTATCTACTTACCCATCTCTCTCTCACTCTTCCCCCTCTATCTCTCCTTATTTCTATCCTTGTTTCTTCCCCTCTCCCCCTCTCTCCCTATTGCAAACATAACATGAACCTATTGGTAATATGTTTCTAATTTAGAGGTTCTGATTCAATTGTGATTGGATCCTTCTAAGTGGATGCATAGTTGATTTGAAGCTATCACTTCTCCATTGAGACCTTTGTTGCACAAGAAAAATCATTTGATAAATGGCCTATCAATTGACCTCATGTATTACACAAATGTACACAACTAATACACCAAAAAAATAAAAAAATTCTAATTGACCTTCCACACCTCTTCAACGTACCCATTGCACACCAGGGTGCAATTGCTAGTATTTTTTTTATATTTAAAAACTACTCAATACTATGCTATCCATCCTTTCAAATATTTTAATTTTCTTTATGATTATAAATATTTTAATGAAAAATTAAATTTTAATTGATTAATTTTTTTTTCTAAGCTATTAGAGATATATATTATTATTAAATATGTTAAATTTGAGAATATTTGATAAGGTTAATGTCGGAAGAAGAGTATGAGTTGTACCTCTTCTTCCTTTCACACCCTCTAAAGGCACCCACATATATTTTGTTTCCATTAATTGCCCATCTTAAATCATAAGGCTCAACATGATAGAAAATGGGGATAATGAGGGCACCAATTTGTAGCATAAAGTTCAGCTATGCTAAACACCAGGGGGATTGTGCATAGTGTTGAGAAAAAATGACTATGTGAATTGAAGCACTATGAATCACTTCTACTAAAGCTCTGGGAAATTAATCCCTAAGCTTTAGCTCCCCTTTGTCCAAGAACACTCGCACTCCCGTGGCATCTAGGGAATCATAGATCTTGATGGCCAGTGTGTGTTTTGTATCTTGTCCACAATGATTTATGAATATGTCATAGGAGATGTCTTTCATTCTAGGTGAGGATGCAACAAACTTGTAGAAGTAGATGGTATTAACATGAAAAATAGAAGTGGGTAGGATATTTTTAGGCAATCATAATCATTTTGTAGGCCAAACTTGGGTTGTCCAGTGGTGGTAGAAGAGGTAGCCATAGATACAGATTGAAAAAAATGAGGAGGCTGATAAAAGGGACTTGGTGTTTGAAATTCTTCACAGGCCAAGGCTGAGGCTTTGCTATAAATTGAGGACATCAACAAGGGAAACACATCAAAGCTGGCTTAATGTAGAAACACTTGACAGACAAAAGGCTAATGGGTATATGGTATGATGGAGAGAAGATGGAGTTGAATCACATGTTAACAAAGAAGAAAGAATCGAACTGATTAATAGGGGATATTATTTGTGCAGAAAAAACACATGGGTAAGGAAGTGGGGTTATTTTCTCACTTTCACCGACTTTGTGCACTAAAGCATGTGAAAGGCATTTGTACAATTCTCTTTAACGTGTCTTAAAAGAAGAGAAGGATAGAAAATAGGCTTAATAATTTATTTTTTTAATTTATAAGTGAAATTTGAAATCAATAGTGATGTTTACAAGTAATTAAGTTCATAGAGTACATAGGAAAATTATATTACATTAAAGTTTGCAAGAAGAAGAAGAGGAGAAATAATGAATTGTATTTCATAAAAATTGTTTAAAGTTTGAAAAAGAAATTTTAATAAAAATATTGAGACAAAGAATTTGTTGGTGAATTTTAGAATGCAAAATTTATATTAGATCATTTTTCTAATAAATTGAACTATACATCTTTGATCACCATAACTAAAAAGATCTCACATTGAACTATAAATTTCTATAAAATAAAAATAAAACCTATCACAATTTTTTTAAGTGTGACAAAGATTCTATTATAAATTCTATTATAGTATCAACTAGTCTCATGGAATGTACATAAAACTACTATAACTACAATATTAAAATTTTTAAAAAACATATAATTATATAATATTTAGTGCACTTTCAAAATAAAAATAAACAATTAAGAAAATAATGAATATTGGTTTTTACAAAAATAAAATAAATACATGTTGAAATTAAAATAGCTCTTCAAATAAATATAATAAAATAAAATATTAAATGTTAATCTAGTAAACTAAAATTGACTAGAGATAGGAATGTTCCTTCATCTTTTAATGGGTCCTCCAACTTCAATTCAATCCCCCTCACCCCACAGCTACACATCCTCACACTCCCCTAACAACGATTTTTTTACTATGAATGTATATTTACTTATCATCTTGCATGTGGGGCTTAGGTTCAAACACAAATTTAGCTTCCTCTTGAGAAAGAGCAACATAATGTATGTATTTTTTGTTTGGAGTTTTTCTTATAAGAATATGTTGTTACATAATGTACTTTTTTTCCACATATAAAATATTTGATCATTTTCTTATTCTTCAATCTATCTAGAGACATCTTCATAAAAACATGAAATGAAAGAAGAAAAAGATGTACAATCATCACTCTATACTTTTTTTTATTATGTTTTTTTTTTAATTAATGCATGTATCTTTTGTTTGGAGTTTTTCTCATAAGAATATGTTGTTACATAATGTACTTATTATGTACTTTATTATCTATATTAGAAAAAATGGGCAGAGGTTGAATAATAATAATAATATTTCTTCCATTCATTTTTATAGGATTTTTAAAATCCTATTTTCTAGGAACAACCTAAACAATATTCCTATCAATATTGAGTTGTTAAACAACTCAATATGGACCACTATTCTAATAACCCATTAAAAAACCATGTGATATGATAATATTAAGTTGTTTCTCAATAGCTTAATATTATTACACTTATTCATACTCACATAATTAAAATACCCACCCAAACTCTACCTATGTGAACACTAACTTCCAACACCCCCCTTAGTGTGAACATGGGGTGAAAGCACATCATAATACTTGATGAACATGCACAGTAGCTCACCAAAAAGGTATGAGTAGGGACATACACATCTACTCATGGAACCAAGGATAGGGACAAACACTTCTATCCAAGGTTGTACATCAAGTTTGGATAGGGACAAACACATCTATCCAACATCAAGGTTGTGAACAGGGGAAAAAACATCTTCTCACAACAATTATGATTGGGGACACACACATCCAATCCTAATTACCAACTCATGTGACTAGGGACAAACACTTCCAATCACTTCACTACCTTGTGAATGGGGACAAACACACCCATTCACTAACAATCAAGAAATGTGATTTGGGACATACACATCCAATCACAACTTGCATACCTTGTTGCCGGGTATGCAACCACCATTGTAGATCATTGCCACTCTGATCACAAATGATATGAGATGGTTACCGCTACCACCTAGAAACCGATCTTGGCTTTAGTCATTTTGACACAAGTTGATTTGTCACTAATACAATTCACGACCCCATCACTAGTGACTGACAAGAGGTCTCTAATTTTCCTCTAGCCTCCAATTGATTTGATTTAGAAAAAATATTCCTCCTCACTGTCTTCATGTGGATGATCCTCAGTTGCTACCCCATGAAGGCATTCTTCATCATCATCTACAACCAATGCCTTATCTATATTTAGTTTTCCATCAAGCAAATCATTGGTACATTGAGGGCAATTCAAAACAATGTATCCCTTTTTCTTGCAACAGTAGCACAAGATTTTGTTCTTGAAGGAATGATTTCCCTTTGATGTAGAAGAACTTGATCTGGAGGAATAGTTAGACTTGTTTTTTTCCATCTACTTGATTTGGAGGAATAGTTAGACTTGTTTTTTTCCACACATTGCAGTTTCCTCTTGTGTGCAAGTGATTTTCCTACCCTAAGATGCAAAACAAAATGAAATGCAAAGAGGAAAACACTAACACTCAAGATTAGGTCTAAGTTGAATCCAAACAAAATACAAAAAAAATGGAACCTTTTACCTTGCTTGAATTGATGAGTTTGGTTGGCCCTTTTTGATGCTTGATTGTGTGCTCCTTCAATGGAAAATGATGCAAAAATGGATGCAAAATGGAGTGGAGGTGATAAGAAATGCAATGATGCAAATGGGTATTTTGGCAAGTGTGGTATATGGATGCAATGAAAGCTTGCAGACTACAACAATGGTGGATGAATTCTTGAGAGTGCTAAGTGATAAGTTGCTTGAATGCTTGAATGTTTGAATGAATTGTGTCATCTTGTAAATGCATCATGAGAAATGAGACCAAATCTTCCATTTTAAAGGAAGAGTCTCTAGAGAATTGAATGGTTAGGATTTAGCCAACATGGGCAAGATGGAGGGCTATGGTGAGTTGAAGACTCGCAAGCCCTCACATCTTGCCATGTGGAAGATGAGATGTGAAATGACAGGTGATGTGGAAAGAGGACATGTGAGGTGGAGGTACTTGCAAGTACCTTGGGATTAGGAGAATATTTTCTCAAAAAAAAAGTTATTGTCCCTATATGAAGATGATGGTGACAAGTGAGGAATTTTAGAAAGTCCTATCTTATCATCATGGGAATGAGAGAAGTTGTTGGGGGAATATATGTGAATTCTAAATTCCTATGATTGGGGAGTACCTTGGGGATAATACAAGATCCTTATAAAGGAGGTCCTTGTTCCATGTGGCTGATGTGACCTATGAAGGATTATGGGGAAGAGAAATGCATTGAATGAATAAATAGAATTTAAAATTCCATTGGAAAGGATATTGGGATTGCAAATGGAATTAAAAATTTCATGAAGGGTGTTGGGGAAATAAAATGGAATTAAAAATTCCATTGTGATGTGACAAGAGTTGACTAAGGGGGTGATTAGACTAGTCAATGATAGATTAGAAGAGGTTTAGGTGGCTAATGATGATTAGGTTCCAACTTGCAAAAGTTGGAGGATATGACACCTCCTAGTCATGGATTATGAATGTGTCACATCCTTAATGATGGGATTAGGAGATGAATTAAAATTAAGTGTGGATGAGACATTTAGGGAATAAATTAAATAAATATAAGTTATTTATTTAATTTATGGGATAAAAAGGATAGATGATAAAGTATTTAATTAAATTAAATACCCTAGGGATTTAGAAGACTTTAGGGGTATTAATTAAATAATAGTAACATTATTTAACTAACGTGGATAATAGGATATTTAGATGAAAAGGGATAAATTTGACTAAATGTAAGTGGTCAAATTTATATGTCTACACCTCTATAGTTGAGTCAAGTTTCTTAGCTCCTTCATCAATTAAAGTGGATATTGTATCTTCTAAGATGACATCTAATTTTTTTAATGTGAAAACAATGTTACCATAGCTAGAAGGCATGCTATTTAAAAAAATAGCTTTTGCATCCTCATCCTCTAATTTAGTATTTATCCCAGCTAGTTGATTTAATAAGGAACGAAACTTACTTATATGTTGTACAATATTGTCACCTTCCATCATCTTCAACCCAAACAATTTTTGCTTTAATCCCATCTTTGCACTTGAAGCTTGTGATCCAAACACATCATTCAAATTATCCCATACTTGCTTTGAGGTCTTTGACAAATCAATATGATGGAGGTATGCATTTGACAAGCCAAGACCAATCAAAGCTATTGCTTGTCGATCCTTTGTAGTCCACTTTGCGATTTCATCAGCATCAGTTGGCCTTGTTGTTGCTTCACTTACCACATCCCATAGATCCTTTTCAATAAGGATCAATTATAACTTGATCTGCCATGTGTAGAAGTCTAAACTTTGAAATTTTTCTATCAATATACTATTTTTCTCCATAACAGGAAAAACTATTTGACCTCCCTTGATCAAAACAAAGTTGAAGGTGTCAGATTCCATTGATAATGCATCTTGAAGTGATCAAAACTTTTACAATTTGACAAAATGATGACCCTTATTTTAAATAAAATAATTCAACTTGACTATGGACAATATTTTATTAGACTTATATCTATAGCAATTTGACTTTGATTAAAGAAAATAACTTGACACCTAAGCTCAATACATGAATTCTTAACACTTTGATGGCCATTTAAACTTCAAACACTTAAAAGAGAATTTTTGAAACACTATTCCGCTCCAAAGCAAGACACAAATCCCATTCATAGAGAGTGGAAATAATAAAAAGTTACCATGCGTGCCTTGATCACAACATCTTTGCCACATCTTTCCCTGTTTTCTTGAATTCCCAACGAATGATGCTTCGCTTTTGTAGGTCTAAGCTCCTTTTGCAATGGTCACCTGCACACCATCTATGCACCTTCCCACCACATAAATAATCGAGCTATTATTTTCTTCACCACCATCTGGGACAACGGTTGGAGAGATCTTGATGCTATTAGCGTGAGAGATACTCAAGAGTATCGATATGTGAGCAACAAGTTGATTGCAGATTCCTCACAACATACACAAATATGTACACAACCAAGATTTCTGATAAAAAAGCATCCCTTGCACCTCCTTCAAACACCTCAATCTAGCCTTTTTAAATTATAGCAAATGGCAGATGTCGACACTACTTCATATCCAAAATTGGCGATGATGTTGAACCTATAGATTCATGTATATGTAGATCCACATCAAGGGAGTAGTATGATAGGCGATTAAGCTACTCCCGATGAAGAAAATTAATGTGCTTACACAGGAGTCAGATTAGTTTGTTGTTATGGGTCAACTCTCATCTCAAACTGCCCACGTGGCAACTCTGATTGATATCGCAATGTAAACTATTTGAGGATCCAGTGGTATGAGAGGGTGCACTAAGAGAATTCCGCTTTGAACCGTTATTTAGTACCCTTTCAATGGGGCTAATCCCAAATGATAATTACTGTCGCTCTATTAGAATCAGAAGAAATTCGATGGTTGTGCGATGAAAAGTCCAACACCACAATTCGAATTAACACCAGTGCTGCACTAGACAACCCACAAGCTGGAATCCTCTGCCTCATTCAACATTTTCACTCTCAGCCATTTCAGCATTTTCTAAAACACATCACAGGCACACGAGTGATTAGTGCTCTGATACTATTAGAAAATATGGACAGAGGTTGAATAATAATAATAATATTTCTTCCATTCATTTTTATAGGATTTTTAAGATCTCATTTTCTAGGAACAACCTAAACAATATTCCTATTAATATTGAGTTGTTTTTAACAACTCAATATAGATCACTATTCTAATAATCCTTTAACAAACTGTGTGATGTGATAATATTAAGTTGTCTCTCAACAACTTAATATTATTACACTTATTCATACTCACATAATTATTAAAATACCCACACAAACTCTACCTATGTGAACACTAACTTCCAACAATCTATACATGTCAATAAAATTTATTATGTTTAGAATTTATTTTTTAGATCTTTTATCATATTCAAAACTTATCAAAATTATTTTTCTTTACATAGGACTTAAAAAATAGATAAAATATGCTTTGGATTAAAGGATCTATTTAATATATTTAAAATTGACAGCTATAACTAAAATATGACAAGTATTCTACGACTAGAAAATGTGTAATTGGGTGTCACTTTTAAACTAGGACGGGAGGAAAAGTATTAAGCTACTTACTCATTATTCTTGATGATTTGGCCGATACAAAATGAAACCTCATGGAGTGTTTGTTTCCACCGCTGAAGCATGTGTTGTTGAATTGAAGAATTCGAAATGGAAACTTAAAACAAAAATTAAAAGAGCAGAAAAACAATAAACACAGAACACAATACTTTATCGTGGTTCAGCCAAATCTGGCTTACGTCCACACTGAGCAGAGGTTTTATAAATCTCAAATAAGTTACATACAATGAAACAACAACAATATATATAGAATAGAATACACTCCCATATGCTCGAATAGGAAGAGACATAATAAGGGAGGGAAATAAAAGACCGTTGGGATTCAATTTCTCAACATGTCTAAATTATATCCATTCTTCTTTTCATGCTCGAGGAAGGCTTCTGCATATGTTCGCTTCTTTCCATCAACCCATCTTAAATCAGAAGGATCAACATGATAGAAAATGGGGATAATTGTCTTGCAGGTTTTGACCATAAATTCCATTTCTGCCAAAAACCAGGGGGATTGTGCATAATAATCAGAAAGAATGGCTATATAAATTGAAGCACTAGCCATGGCTTCTTCTAAAGCTTTAGGCAATAAATCCCAAAGCTTTAGCTCATCTTTTTCCAAGAACACTCGCAGTCTTGTGGCATATAGGAATTCATAGATCCTGCTGGCAAGCGTGTGTTTTGTATCTTGTCCACAATGATTTATGAATGCATCGTAGGGGATGTGTTTGGTTCCAGATGAGGATGCAACATAAGTAGAAGCAACTGGTATTATTGCATCAAAAGCGGAAGAGCCAGCCATAGATACAGATTGAAACAAAGAAGTAGACTGATAAAAGGATCTTGGTGTTTGAAATGCTTCACCGTCTAAGGCTTAGGCTTTGCTATAAATTTGAGAGGAGAGGAACGAGGAAATGAAATCAAAGCTGGTTTAATGTAGAAACCCTTGAAAGATAAGGGGCTAATGGGAATATAGTATGGTGCAGAGAAGACGAAGTTCGAAGTTCAATTGTATATTTATAAAGAACAGAGAAGCGAACTGAGTGCGTAGCAGAGAGAATTAGAGGATATTATTTGTGCGAGAAAAGCGGACAGGTAAGGAAGTGGGGAAGAATTTTATTGTCTCCTTTTACCAGGTAAGGAATTGGGTTACCTTTTACCTTGTCGTAAAAGAAGAGAACGATAGAAAGACGTAAGCGCGCAGAGAGAGAAGATATGCCCTCCCTTAAGCCGCAAAATTTCTTTTCGAAAAGGGTTTACAAACGAAATCACGTGGAAAGACTTGAATATGTGAAAGCCCTCCTTACAATTCAACCAAATTTCTCTTTCATTGTGTCTAGTAATAATTAGATTTCATATATCTAACAATCTTTAATTTTTGGTTTTTTATTTCTTTTTTCATGCGGAATTTCTTTTGGAAAAGGGTTTGTGGACAAAATCAGTGGAAAAAGTAGATAAGCATCTTGACTATGTGAAAGTTTTCTTCTAAGTTAAAATTTTTCTCTTTCATCATTCTCAACAATTATTAGATTCCATGCACCTAACAATCTTCACGAAGAAAAGACTCACCTAGTCACTTAGAAATGGAGGTAATTGCTTTTTTTAATTGTCTTTTAACTAAACACTTTTTGGTTTTTGTTTTGTGGAATTTCTTTTTGAAAATGGTTTATGAACAAAATCGCGTGAAAATAGTAGATAAGCATCTTGACTATGTGAAATCCCTTCTTATAAGTTAAGAAATTTCCCTTTCATTGTCCCCAAAAACGATTAGATTCCATACACCTAACAATATTCACAAATAAAATACTCACCTAGTCACTTAGAAATGGAGGTAATTCTTTTTTTTCTTTTCTATTGTCATTTAACTTTATACCTTTTTGTTTTTGTTTCATGAAATTTCTTTTTGAAAATGGTTTATGAATGAAAACACATGGAAATAGTAGATAAGCATCTTGACTATGTGAAATCCCTCCTTATAAGTCAATAAATTTCTCTTTCATTTTCCCCAACAATTATTAGATTCCAAACACCTAACAATCTTCATGAATAAAAAGACTTACCTAGTCACTTAAAAATGAAGGTAATTGTTTTTTTAATTGTTATTTAACTTTGCACTATTTTGTATTTATTTTTTATTAAGATATTTTAATGTTTAAATTGTTTTTGATAAGATAAACAAAATTTACAGGGTGTCGTACATTTTACACATCAAGCCTCAAGGGCCAAAAAAAATCAGGACCAAACAACAAATACACAAACGTTACCCAAGAAATAGAAAGACATACACAACGAATACACCGCAAAAACACAAACAACCTAGTTACCAGAAACTAGGAGTGACAACACACTTAGGATCAACAATAATCCTATGATAGACAACAACCCAAATCTGACACCTCAACAAGAGCACAGTAACTAGGACAGAGCCAAACTTTAAACAAAAAAGCCTTGAGCCACGAGACAACCCAAAAACAGTGGGTCCCAAGAGATTGCCAGGAACAACCAAGCCACAAACCACTTGGAGCAGCCGAACACACCAATTTTTTTGCTTAGAATAGACCATAATGAGCCAAACCAACCACAAACCCAGTAGACAATAGAAAAACTACAACAAAAGAACAACAACTTCAAGCCCTTCTTCACACACCAGCCAAACCAGGAAGCCAACTCATATTCCACCTCAAAAGGAGAGAGCTCCCCTCTAATGGAGAGGATCACATGAAAACTTTTCCCACAGGACCTAGAGATCTCCAACAACCCAAAACTCAACCTCCATAGGAGTAGAACCCACCTCAAAAGGGACAACAATAGAGAAAACCAGAAAAGGAAGCTTCCAACCAAAACCACAACACCCATCTTCACCTCGATAGAAGAAGAATCCACCTCGAGAGGATCAAGCTGTAGAAACAAGGAGGAAGCCTCCACACCAATAGAAAAAGTAATCACACCACCCTTCAACAAACCCGACAACATCTACCACAAAAAACTCCTTTCTTAGAAAATGCTCCATCCACCACCAGAGGCAACCAACAAGCCAGGGGAGCCCCCACAAACCATAAAACCACAACAAGCCACAAAGGAGCCCACCCATGGCAAGAAAGAAACAAGCCTGAAGAGGAAAAGAGGCATCTCCAGGCAACATCATAGTTGTAAGAACCAGAGGGAGAGAAAAAAACTAGCTTCCTCCCCTAACCAACCACAAGCACCAAGACAACCCCTTCCACTAACTGGGAAATCCACCTGAAGCACAATCCCCACCACAAAGAAATAGTGTAGGACTATCTAGACCACCAAAGGATCTTACAAAAAAAACCCAAACTTCTCTGACAAGCAGAGGAAGATGAAACTCCAAAAACACCATCAAAGTTCCCTTAGCTAAACTCAAACACCAAAGGGGGAACAAGCAAGGGAGAAAAATAAACCCCCAAATCCTATGAAGAGTAGAGCTCCAAACCCCCATTAGGACCCCCACACCGAAAGGACCCATCACCGTGAAGCACCAACAAATGCAACAGAACATGAGCTAAACCACAAAAGAAAGCCCCCACTGGAGCCGAGCCCAGGTGGTGCCAAGACCACTAGCACAAAGTTAAAAAATCGGACACCAAAGGATTTGGGGAAGGAAGCCACACGTTCACCTCAACGATCCCATCCAAAAACTCCATGGGGCATCTACCTAAAGAGGGAGCACAAAGATGCGCCTCCAAACGCCAAAGGAGAGCAACAGATAAAGAGCAGAGGACAGGGGCCAACCAAGCAACACTAGCTCAACCTACAACCACAACAACAATCGGAAAATGGGAGCCATATCCATTCCCATCCAGCGCAGGGCATAAAGCGTTGTCGAATCCACTTCCACTCACCAAGCCGCCACTCCCTTCAGGAGCCCAAGCAAGAAAACCGACCCACCGTAGAACACCAGGCAGACTAGGCACCATGGCATGAAGCCAAGCTGACACCATAAAACCAATGGTAGCGAGGAGCCCCGCAAGACAAGAAAAACTCCATAGAGAAGCCTTCCACAAGACCCAACGCCACTGGATCCCCCACCAACGGAAGCCAAAGACATCGATATTTGCTCTAGAAACTCCATCCTTGTCCTCGCCATTGCTCTCACCATCCTTGCCTTTAGGGAGTTTAAAAATCCTCTTCAAATGGTTCTTCCTACCCAACGCTCTTTCCATTCTAATGTTTAAATTGTTTTATATATAAGTTGATATTGTTTTTCAAATTTGTTTGTTTTATTTTTAATTATGTAGATTATTTTTATTATAATATATATTTTAGATAGACAGTGGATGCCATTCTAAATTTGATTATTCAACTATTTATATTAGTCCCTATAGGCACGCGCACACACACACACACATATGAGTAATTAATTATTATACCATAGACAAATGAATTAAATGATTGATAGGGATGAATGAATTAAATAAGTGCAACAATTATTTAATTTTGGAGGTAATTGAATAATTAAATAATTAAAAATAATTATTTAATCATAGAAGAAAGGATAGAAATTTTATTTTCATTGATGTCAAAAGGAGATCTAAGTAATATCAGTCCGTGAGATTATTGATGGATGTCAAAAGGGATATTGTGGCAAGTCATGATGGTCATTGATGTCAAGTGTTATCGCTCTAAATGATGCATATGAAGTTGTAAGGTAAGCCTTGAAGAATTGTAGAAGTTTGAGCTTCAGGCCTCGGGCTTACTCTATATAGCTTGCTAAGAGAAGAAAGAGTTAGTATTTTTTCAACTTAGTACAAAAAGGTGTTGGGCATTAGGCTTCAGTGTTAAGGTTTACACCTTAATTGAAAGTGATGAAAGGGATATGAAGGAACCTTGAAGCCTGACACTTGAAAAGACTTCGTGTTCATGGGTCAATGCTAAGGTTTATGCCTTAACTGAAGGTGATGAAAGTAGTATGTGGGAGACCCAAACAATGACATTCAAAAAGGCTTTGGGGATTGTGGGTCAGAAGGTTAGCTTACGCCTTACCAAAAGGCAGGTAAGTGATAAATAGAAAGCTTGAGGGCCGACACCCAAAAGGGTTATGTCAACTAACATTTTGTGAAGGAAGTGTTCAAGCATCACGGATCACTAAGAAGGTTTACACCTTATCAAAAACAAAAAAAGAGGTAAGCGATATGTGTGAACCCCAAAATCTGATACCTCAAAGGGCTCATCGGATTTTTGGAGTTCGGTGGTATGTCTTATGGTTCACATATGAAGTGGAAGGCGGTAAATGGTAAAGGGTAAGGCTGATGACTGAACCCTACTAGTTGAGTAAAGAGCTTTGAACTAAAGTGTTCGGGCTTGCTTGTTAAGCTCTACTAAGCACTTCAAGTATGAGGTAAGGGAGATTAGCAACTCCTAACCCCAAATGGAAAGAAAAGACAAGGTCAACGATAATGAAGAAGTATTTCTATCATTCTATGAGAAGCATGCATTGACTAGGGTTGACCAACATGCATTTGAGGGAACGTGACATGTGGCAACTGTTGTTTGGATCAAGTAGCTCAAGGCATTTAAATATTAACTAATGGATCATAGCGCGATGAATGGCCAACATTTAAAGATTTGTTTTGACAATGGCTAGGTGATTAAATGATGGAACTTCCAGTCAAGTGAATGTGATTGTGGCACATAAAATGAAATTGATCATTGTAACTACTCCAATAATATGTTTTTTGATTGATTGGAAGAAGTGGATGACTTGATTAATGCATAGATAGTCACAAAATCTAGAAGAGCTCAATCAAGCATGAATGATTTAAAATGCATAGGAAACACTAAGATTGATTTATGCCAAGATAAAGAATGCAATGTATAAGGTGGGTGTGTGCAAAAGAATGAAGGAGTGTATGCATTCAATAAACATAGCGTGTTAGGAGAAGAGTGAATAGGGGGGAGGAAATGCTTGCAAAAAAAAGTAGATATTGAGCAGTTGTAGATTGAGTCTATAACATAGAACTCGATTCATTTGAATCATATATAAATGGAGTTGTTTCTCTATATAATTTCATTGTAAATCTAATTGGTTGGTTCCATCAGATAGTTGGGTTGGTGCTCATATTAGGGAGTAGGTGCTTCCTTAGAGTTGGTGCTCTTAAATTAGGGGATTGGTGTCTCCTTAGGGTTGGTGCTCTTAAACATTGTAACTAGTGAGGTTATATTTTGAGGCTAGATTAGGACAATAGATCCTAGCAACATTTCTCACCATGGTTTTTCCCATATTGGGTTTTTCATGTATATCTAGTGTTATGAGTATTGGTGTGTGTGATCTCTGCATTTTTGCTTAATCTACATAACAAGGGTTGTAAGAAAAATTTATATTGATCTATTGTTTCACCCCCCTCTAGTATATAATTGTGTTCCAACAATTTGTATCAGAGCTTTGGTTCCTTTGAGAAGCTTAATCAGTTTGGGTATATCTTTGATAATGAACACAAGATGGCTAGTCAAGAATGCTATTCCTCAAATAGAGTACCTCTCTTTAATGGATCAAACTATGATTTTTGGAGCATTAGAATGTAAGCATACTTATTATCTTTAGGGTTTGATGTATGGATGACTGTAGTAAATGCATATGTTACTTTTGCTACACCACCCATTGACCAAGTTGATAAGAAAGCATATGAGAATAATTCCAAGGAAAATAATGCTATTATTTGTGGATTGTCTAACTCAAAGTTTGTAAAAGTGATGCACTATCAAACATCCCATGAGATTTGGGTCAAATTAAAGAGCACCTATGAAGGTGATGAAAAGGTAAAGTGAGCCAAGATACAAACATACAAAGGTAAGTTTGAAAGCTTTAAAATGAATGAAGAAGAGAAAATTGTAGAGTACTTCCTTAGGGTAGATGAAATAATTAATGTCCAATTAGAGGCCTTAGAGAAGAGATTAAAAGATTCTATCATTGTCAAGAAGGTCCTAAGATCCCTGCCATCCAAGTATGAATCTAAATTTTTTTCAATAGAGGAAGAAAGATATCTAGATAAACTTACTATTGGTGAGTTGCATGGCACCTTCATTGCCTATGATATGAGAAAAAGAGACATTAATAACTCGAGGAGAGAAGCATCTTTCAAAACAACCAAAAAGGAAAAGTTAGAAGCATCTACATCTGAATCTAAGAAGACTAATGAAGAATAAGATAAATTTGTCAAAGGATTAAGAAAAGGATTTGGAAAGTACAAAGGTAAGTTACCCTTTAAATGATTTGATTGTGGTAAGATAGGATATTTTTTTGTTAAATGACCTTATGGAGAAAAGGATAACTTCAAGCAAGTAGAGGATAGTCAAAAGAATAAACCCTGCTTCCCAAAGAAGAAGAAATTCTTTAAAAGTAAGAAAATTATTTACACACAAGAAGAAAGTGATCTATTTGATGTTAGTGATAGCTCAGATAATGACCATGATTGTGCATTTGTGGTTGAGGGAGATGAATACCTATTCATTGCATTAGGATCAACTTCTAAGGATTAAGAAAAAGAAGAAATTGAAGATTCTAATGTTGAAGAAGAATGAGAAGTGAATCTAGAGGGTGAACTCATATGTGCTCTAGATAAGATTGAAAGGCTGAGAAAGGACAACTCAAAGCAGAAGAAGCATGCACAAAAAGAAACAAAGTTTGTCCAAAAGGCTTAAAGAATCTAATCATATGATAGTTAGCCTAAAGAAACAAGTTGAAGAAGCTAAAATAATAGATGTAGTTAAATCTGAATGACAATCTAAATCTGATGAATGCATGAAGTTGGCAGTAAAAATAGTGGCTTTGAGAAAATAACTGAAAAAGACTATAGAAAAAATAGAAAATGGTCTGAAGCTGAAAGGAGGCTTAGAGATTCTTGAAGATTTGATTAACTCACAAAATTCTTCAAAATAAAATTTTGTCTTGGGCTTTGAGAAAGGAAATAATCCTACTACCAATGCATCTGTAAGTATATATGACAGATTCAAAGCAAAAAAAAATCCAAGAACAAAGAATGATAAAATGAAGAAAGATGCCTCTAAAGATGTTGTTGATAAGAAGATGTGCGATGGAGAAAATAATCTTGTAATAGAAGAGAATATTAAAAATCCAGTCCCTAAAGAAATGAAGAAGAATCATAACATAAAGGGAGTTGTTTCATATGGTTTTATGAGGGTGAGAGATTTGAAGAAGCATTTAATATAAGAAGACTTACTCATACTACACAAATAAATTATATGGCTAGGTATTCCTCATATTTCTATGGTTATTGCTATACTTTTAATCAGTTTGGTCATAGGGCTAGTGAATTTTGTGTTGTACCTTAAAGGCGATCAAACTTTGTTAGTAAAAAACTATTTTCTCCTTTGTTAGATTCAAATGTAATATGCTATAATTGCAATAATTTTGGTCACATAGCCAAACAATGTAGAAATTTTTTTGTAAGACCAAAAGTACAAGATAAGAAGAAAAACATGCCCTCCATAGTGAAAAAATGTTCACAAGTCTCTAGTAAATAGAACGATGGATCAAAAAAGAAACCCAAGAAAGTGTGGAAATAGAAAGGTCAGAAGGTTGCACAATCTAAGATTTCTCAAACTGCACTCCATTCCAAGAAACAAAATTTGTGGGTAATAGAGAATGGTTTCTCTAAGCGCATGTGACTAGTGATAAGAATAAGTTCATCAAACTAGGTAAATGCAAAGAAGGATCTATTTGTTTGGGAGACAACACTACTGTGAAAATCTATGGTAAAGGAACTATAAGCATAAATAGAAAATTGCTTACACATGATTCCCTTTATGTTGAAGGATTATAGCATTATCTTCTAAGTGTCAGCCAAATTTGTGAAAATGGGTACAAAGTCATAGTTAGTGTAGAAGGCTATATGATAAGGAAATCAGGGAGATTAATAGTAGAAGAAAAAAAAGTGGAGTCAATATTTACAATCTCTATGAGGTGAATGGCCAAAGTTACATGATAGGATAAATTGATGAGAGTTGGTTATGGCATGGGAGAAGGGGCCATGCAAATTTTGATAATCTTGTAAAATTGAGTTCAAAAAGACTTGTGAGACACGTTCCTAAAATAACCAAACCCGCAAACACAACTTGCAAGGAATTTCAACAAGGAAAACAAATAATGGTCAAATTTCAAATAAAAGAGTATTCAACTCCAAAACCTTTGGAGTTAGTGCCTACTAATATTTGTGGCCCCATAAGGTAAAAAGGATTGAAAGGTGAAAGTTACTTCATGCTACTAATTAATGATTACTCAAGAATGAAATGGGTGACCTTCTTGAAGGATAAGTCTCAAGCATTTGAAAAATTCAAAATTTTTAGAGCCAAGGTTGAGAAAGAGATTGGAAGAAAGATCATTTGCTTAAAATCAAACAGAGGTGGATACTCCACATCAAATGAATTTATAAAATATTGTGAGAAAAATGGAATCAAGAGGAAATATTCAACATAAAGGACTCCACAACAAAATGGAGTGGTTGAAAGGAAGAATAGGATAGTTAAAGAGATGGGAAAAATAATGATAAATGAGGCCAAGTTACTCAATGTATACTAGAGAGAGGTAGTACATACAACAATATATACTTTGAATAGAGTTCACCTGAGAGTAAATAGCAAGAAGACACCCTATGAAATGTGGGAAAACTAACAATTGTTAAATACATCAAATTATTTGGTAGAAAATGCTATATTAGGAGAGAAGGAGATAACTTAGGAAGATTTGACTCAACATGTGATGAAGGAATATTCCTTGGATATTCTACTCAAAGAAAAGCCTGCAAATTCTACAATGAAAGGTTGTACAAAATTGTAGAGAGTATCAATGTCAAGGTTGATGAAGCTTTGAAGAATGTTGAACCTAACATAGATAGCTATGAAGATGAATTAGAGTTTGAAGAAGAAGTTGTTGATGAAGAGTATGAAGAAGAGAATGAAAAAACACATGTAAGGTATATTCAGAAGGACCATCCTAAAGAGAAAATTATTGGCAACAAAGATGAATGAGTTTAAAAAAGGAGGAGAGTTGCAAAGAGAAAAGAGAAAGTAAACTTTGCTCTATTATCTAAAATAGAGCCTAAGAGCTATGTTGAAGCTAGCAAGGATGCAAGCTAGATAAAAGTGATGAAAGAAGAAATAAGCCAAATTTAAAAGAAGAAAACTTGCGAGTTAGCCCCAAGACCCTCAAGAAAGAATGTGATAGACACTAAATGGTTCTTTAGAAATAATATTAATGAAGATAGAATTGTTCTAATAAGTCTAGATTCATGTGCAAAGGGTATGCACAAGCTGAAGGTATAGATTTTGAAGAAATATTTGCACTGGTTGCTAGATTGGAAGACATAAGAATGTTTCTAACATTTTCTACTCATAACGGATTCAAAGTCTATCAAATGGATGTCAAGTGTGCTTTCTTAAATGGGAACCTAGAAGAAGAAGTTTACATAGAACAACCTGAAATTTTTCAGCTATCAAAAGAAGATTATGTTTGTAGATTGAAGAAAACACTATATATGGTCTAAAACATGCACCTAGAGTTTGGTATTCAAGATTAGACCGGAACCTACAACAACAAGGATTCAAGAAGGGATGCACAAATATAAATTTTTACTTCAAATATAAAGGTGAGCATATGATAATTATTGTGTTGTATGTAGATGACATTATTTTTGGTGGAAACAATGATAAGATGTCTAAATAATTTATTTTCCAAATACAAAATGAGTTTGAGATGTCTATACTAGGAGAAATTTCCTTCTTCCTTGGTCTATAGATAGAAAAAAGTGAAGGGATATTCATATCTCAAACTAAGTATGCTATTGAGATGGTTAAGAAGTTTGGGATGGGGGATAGAAAACTAGTTGGAACCTTCATGATAACTGGATGTAGATTAAGCAAGATATATGAATTCCCAAATGCAAATTAGACCATGTATAGATAAATGATAGGTAGATTCTTGTACCTAACTGCATCAAGACCTGATATCATGCAAGAAGTGTGCATGGTTGCAAGATTTCATGCCACTCCTAAAGAGTCTCATGTCAATGCAATAATTTTTTTTTTAGATATATCCAAAGCACAATTGACTATGGACTATGGTATCCCAAAGGTGAAGATTTCACTTTGATAGCATATACAAATGTTGATTAGGTAGGAAGTGTGGATGATAGAAGAAGCACTAGTGGTGGTGCATTCTTTCTTTGAAACAAAATTGTTTCATGGCTGATCAAAAAGCAAGAATCACTTACTCTTTCTATAGCTGAAGAAGAGTATGTTGCAACAGTGGCATGTTGTACTCAAGTTTTGTGGATGAGACAAACACTTAAAGACATCAAGGTAGAATAAAAATAACCTATCTCTATTCTTTGTGATAATTCAAGTGCCATAAATATATCAAAGAATCTAGTGATGCATTCTAAGACCAAGCATATTTCAATAAAGTATCACTTTTTAAGAGAAAAGGTAGAAAATCAAGAAGTCATCATGGAATATGTGCCAAACATGAAATAGGTTGTAGAGATATTTACTAAGCCTATTCCCAAAGATAAATTTGAATACTAGAGGTCAAAATTGGGAGTAGTTTCTCCCAAATAATATCACTAAATCTTAGTGATTCTAGGGGGATATTCATAGAAACTTTATTCATCCTTGGAAGATGAGAGAAAAGGAAAGTCAAGAATGCATGATTTTACAAATTTCTAATGACTTGATGGTTGCAGATTCTTGGAAATGTTCTTTCAATTTGCATGGTATGTTAAAGGGAGGAACATAAATAGCAACAAGGTGTACATACACTATCCCTTTTCCATTGATGTCAAATGGGGGAGAAATAGAGAAAAATTCTTTATGTTTTTCAAATGGGGAGATATGCCTAAAGGGGAGAATGGTTGTTGTGCAAATTTTTGTGCAGAGTATTTAGTTTTTCCATCAATGCCAAAGGGAGATATTGTTAGAAATTTGATTTTCATTGATGTAAAAAGGAGATCTAAGTAATATTAGTTGGTGAGATTTTTGATGGATTTCGAAAGGGAGATTGTGGCAAGTCATGATGGTTATTGATGTCAAGTGGTCTCACTCTAAATGATGCATATGAAGTTGCAAGGAAAGCCTTGAAGAACTATAGAAGTTCAGGCTTCAAGCCTTGAGCTTACTGTATATGGCTTGCTAAGAGAAGAACGAGTTAGTCATTTTTTAGCTTAGTTTGAAAAGGCATCAAGCATCAAGCATTAGCATTAAGGATTATGCCTTAACTGAAAGTGATGAAATGGGTATGAAGGTGTAGACACCTGAATTTGACCATCCCCATATGGTCAAAATTTACCTTGTTTCCTTCTATCCTACATCCTTAAACAATATTAATTGAATAATTCATTATTTGATTAATATTTGGTCTAGTATTAATGCATCCTAAGGTTTCTGATTAATTAATTGAATACCTTATCTTATTCCTCTCTAAATTAAATAAATAGTCCAATTTATTTAATTTAGTCATCTTACCTAAATAAATTAAAATCAAATTTTAAATTCATTATTTCTCTCTCCTTGTCCAATCCTTCATAACCTTCCTCTAATCCTGGTTATCTTTCCTAATCCTATCATTAGGATGTGCACACCTCTAATCTCTTATTAGTGCCACATCCTCCATAATTTGCAAATTGGTCTTAATCCCTCATTAATCAGCCTAACCCTTCATTTGCACAACCTAAATCACTAATTATCCCCTAACCTCATCTAATGCCATTTATGGAATGTGACCTGGTTAGCCCTCTCATTAAAACTTTCTCCTTTTGGAGAAGTCACCCTCTTACCCCTTTGAATTTTAAATTCATTTTTATTCCCCCCATGAATTGTGAGGAATTTTTAATTCCTCACAATCCCCCATAAGGATTTTTTGATTCCTTTATCAATCCCAATGAGGATTTGTGAGGAATTTTTAATTCCTCACTTGTCCTCTCATTATACATATGGAAAAGAACCTCTTTTATGAGATCTTTTCCATTTCCAAAGTACTTTCAAGTACCTCCACACCATGACCATATCACCTCCATCTCACCCCCTCTTGTCAACTTCACCATCCACATGTCCTTAAGTGATGGATTGTGAGTTCTCAACTCACCCTAGCCATTGATCTTCCCTCCTTGGATCAATCTCAATCATCTATTCATTTAGGGCCACTTCCCCTAAATGTGGTGGATTTGGCCTCATTTTCATCCAAAAAGTAATCAAGAAAACTTAGCAAAATTGGAGCCATCTTACTACCAAGCTATCCAACCTCCATTTTTGCACCCATATTGCATCCAATCCCTCATCTAGACACACTATTGCATTCACCATCTCATCACCATCATTTTTCATTATGTTTTATGCCATTTTACTAACAAAAGGAGCACACAAATCTTCAACAAAGGGCCAACCAAAAGGAACAATTAAAACAAGGTAAATTAGTTGTTTTCTTATGTTTTGTTTGAATTAAACTAGGCCAATATTGAGTGGATGTTTGTGTTCTTTTTATCTTGCATTTTTTTGTTTGTTTTTCATTTTAGAGTAGAAAAACACTTGCACACATTTCTAGCATGCTTGGTGGGACCCATGTCATGGGTCTCTTTCACTTATTTTGTTGTTTGAAGTTTTACACGTTTGAATTTTAAACCACAGAGACGAATCCACCCCAACAAGTGAATCTGCCTAACACAGGGGTGATCTTGCATCAACACGAGCAAACACACTCTCGCCACTTTGTAGGAAAGCCAAACTTGCAACCTATAGCCAAGAACCAAACTTGCCTTGACTTTTACAAACAGATGATCTTGCAAACTAAAGGGGTGATCTTGATCCAAACATAGATGAGAATACACATCCGCCTCTTCTATCAAAAGATGATCTCAAACTTGCCCATCTGGTGAAAAGGTGATTCTAAATTACAGACAAAGGTGAATTCACCCTACAAAGGGGCGAACTTAAGGTAATCCATAATGCTATTTTTTATTTATTTATGCTCTCATTTGATTTCGAATTTGGGTACTAATCAACTAACTTGTTTATCTATGTTTGTGAGATTTTTCTGACATTTGTGCAGCTCATCATTCACCTGAGATCAAAGGTCAAACTACTAACATATATTTTGTAGGACGAGCGACCAAAGCCCCTTAGATTGTTTGTTGTTTTTCATACTAGCTAGGCACACGTAGATTTAATTAAAGGGTCAATTAACTTTGTTTGTCATGTTTGGGAGTGGGTTGTTGATGTATGCTCCCCCCTTGCACCATATGATTATCCTAGGGATCAAAAATCACAAATCGTTATAGTCTGGAGTTGAGTCCACCTAGGAGTACTAGTATGCGTATGCTCTCCCCTTGCACTACATGTGATCCTAGGGATCCGAAACGTCTAGAATTTCCTTCCCTTTAGGAGAGCTACTTAGGGATTTTATCACCCCAAGGAATGATCTCAACCACATGTACTAATGGTGTATATAAAGGGGGGAGAGCCAAAGTTGTACCCCAATCTAGTCACGTCGTGTCTAACGGAGCACCGATACTAGGGTTATTCCTAGTTAAGGTGTGAAGGGTTGGTCTGAGTTTCTAATACCTTGTTGGGGATCCTGATCCATGCTTGTAATGGGATGGTGTTCATGGTTGTTACCTCATCTACTTTGGTGGTATATCGAGGACTCCCTAGAGATCATGTATAGCCTAGATAAGACTCGTGTTTAGCCGCAAATTGGTGTAGTATAGGGATTGAGGATGACACTCTGAAGTTACTCACCACGTACTCCCTTGGGTAGAGATATAAATCCTTGTGGTGAAATACGACATTTCTTGAGTGAGAGAGTGAAGATGAACCTATAACATCTATTGATGACCCTATGCCACTTAATCTCAAGCTATTCACCTTCGTGAGAAAGGGTGATCTAGAGAACCACCTTGGTATCACAGAGTATTAACCTTGAGGTGTGCCCTTAGGGTGGTCAGGCTACATCAAGTTTGTAATCCATTATTATTAATTTTAGGATTTTACTGTCTCGCGTGTCTTCTTGTGATATACTAGTGCTTGTTGTCAGACCGAGTCAGTCCCAGTCTATTGCTTCTTTTTTGTTTACATCCTTTACCATAGTTTTCCCTTGCTCTCAGTGGCAAGTTTTATTCTCACATGGGAAAAATTACATTGTGGATAGGTGATCTTTCCTTGCTAAGGGTGAATCTATGTCAAATTATAGTCCAGTCATCATAA
Source organism: Sequoiadendron giganteum (assembly GCA_007115665.2). Lineage (NCBI taxonomy): Eukaryota > Viridiplantae > Streptophyta > Pinopsida > Cupressales > Cupressaceae > Sequoiadendron > Sequoiadendron giganteum. Next base: position 228,456,736 of record CM021100.1, on the reverse strand, counting down.
TAAGTGAACTCGATTTTATCAAGGGTGAATTCGCTGGTGGGTCTCTTAGATAGGCAACCCTGCATCCGCCTATTCCCTAAATAAGAAATATCATTCCTCTCATAGGAAAATACATGTCCGAGTCCCCCAGTCCTCTGTCCATACATCCCCTAGAATAGGAAAACCTACCCTCCATAAGGGTGATACCGCATTGAGTCTGTACCTTTCCCATCTGTACATCCGACTTGAGATATGTGATCTTTCTCCACCAATAGGATTTTTTTCTTCTTGTCCGTACAATTGAAGAGAGGGGCGATCCTGAAACCTAGATAGGAAAGCTTGTGTTTTTGAGAGGCAATCGCGTACCCACCCATCCATAGTGAGCCCTATTTAGGTGATCTTGCAACTTATTTTGGCGATCTTGAGAGTCCAAACCATATAGTTCAAGAAATAGGCAAACCCATGAACTTTAGAGTGGTGAATGTGCTACACACAAGAGAAAATTTGCAAACTTTTGGATAGGCGATCTTGAGATCTGAATAGGAAAATCCACGACCCAAAGAGGAAAATTTTCCTCCCATACAAAAACCAAAGAGTGAACCCTCTTAGCCACTAAAAGCTTGTTGTTTCTCGAGTCCATTCCTATGATCAAATATTTTTTATCACCATCCATTTGCCCAGAATTGTCATTTTTTGTATATCTGCATTTTTCAAGTCATCGAGTCTTCAATCAAATCATATAGGTTCATCTTAGGGTATCCTTAGATTGCATATTTATCATTGATCCATCAATCTAAATCCCCTAGAAATTTTTTATGGGATCTTTTATCGATTTGGGTTAGGTAACTAATCCTAATCATTATCATCCACACTCACATAGATTTTGTCATCCAACTTGAGTTATTAATCCTTCATGACCTTATCAATATACTTCCATCTCGAGGTATAATTTGTGTCGTAACCATCTCTTTTATCATCCAATCCAATCACTAGCATCTTATGTCATCTAGTTGAGCTCCTGAACCTATTTCAAAGTTAATCCTATCAATCCAATCCAATCTAATCAATCAATCCAACTCGATCCAATCCAATCATCAATCCATCATTATCTTAGCAATCATCCAACAAATTGATCCATTATCCTAGAAATCCTTTAAGGCATGATCATCCAGAACATCACTTAAGTGCATCGTAGGGCTTAACATCACCTTAGTCTCCTATTCACTTGCATTTTCATGCCCATTACCTAATTACAAGAAATAAAACTCATGGAACAACAACAGTCCCAAAGTGGCCAGCCTCAGTATCCTCTGAATCCCCCCTCCAATGATAGCTCATCACAATCCAACATGGAAATCCCCATACAACCTACCCTACAAGAAAGTATGGTTAACCAACCTGATCTTACCATTGACGAGTACCTTAGCAATCCAACCAACTTGCAAAATATTGATCATCTTCTCGCTGAGCAGGGGGACAAGATCCTTGTGCAGTTCCTTATGAGGAGTACCAAGCCACCTCTTGGTTTTGATATGTCATAGTATGTTAACATCACACCCCCTTCATCACTGGATCTAAAGAGTTCTCAGGTTAATCTTGTCTCATTAGTTCCACAAGTTCCCCAAGTCAATCCACAAGGCACATGGTATCAACCTGGGTTTCACAATGATGTCTATTATCAAATACCACCCTCTCCAATTTGAATTTTAGTCATGGGTGCAACACTTGATCCCAAAAATCCCCAAGGTATTGATCCTAATAAGCATCAAGGATTTACCATTCATCAAGATCCAAATAGTCCTGAAGGTCCTAGTCTTGTTAATATGCAAGGTATGAACATTCTATAAAGTTTGACCCCCATACCATTCACATCACCTCTCCCACCGAATCGATTGGGCCAGTCACTAGGGAATACTGGGGGTAAGACATTTAATCCTTTTATCAATGCGCCTCCTCATATACCTCCTATCCACACACACATTGAACTTACCACCACCTCCATTTACATCTCAACATCAGCCTCAAGGAAATCTGCCACCCCCACATCAACCTCAGGGTAATCCATAGCAAACACATTCACAACCACCCTACCACCAACCAACACATCAATCCCAAGGAAATCCATCACAACTCCCACATCAAACCCAAATCCATCACAACCTCCACATCAAACTCAAATCCCGTCGCAATCTCAATAACCACCACATCAATCCTAGGGCAATCCATCACAACCTCCTCATCAGTTGCAAGTCATCGAGTAAAAGCACAAATTTATATCACACTTTCGGCCAAATAAATAGTTCTGAGTGAAATATTGTTAGTCGGAAAAGTTTTAGCTGAATAGGTTTGGACCGAAACCATGTGGCCTATACTTGGCACATAGGGTTTCAAACGAATAAGTTTCGCTCAAATCCCAAAAAATAATTTTTTCCTTTTCCCGCTTTGAAATTGGCTTTTTTAATTTGTGAGGTTTCTATAGAAAGGGTTTTGGGTGAAAACCTTTCTATAGAAATTGTTTCTATCGAAACTATCTATGTGGTATCCTAGTTGGCAACCAACTCAACTTTTTTCAGAATTTTGTAAAATTTTCAACTTTAGCTAAGTATTTCTTTAGTCAGAATGATGTTTTTTTTTATAAAAAAAACCCTTTTCTAGAGCTCGGAGTGGTGAATCTAAATATGTAATTTTTTAAATATTTTGATTAGTTTTAATATATTAATTTTTTAAAATAATGGAAGTAGGTTGTTAAAGTTAAAAAAGAGGCTGATTAGAAATTAAAAAAAAAATAGCAAAATATATATATATATTTTTAAAAATATATGGGGCACAAGAGGAGAAAGTCTTTTTCAAAAGGGTATAATTTTTTTTTTGAAAATTATTAAAAAAATAGACAATAGATGATGGCCCATGAAAATTGTCGAATTCTGACAATTTTGACTTTAAAACATTATTATGAGAAAAATATACATCAAAATTTTATTTTTTTTCCATGCACAAGATATTGAAGTTACCTATTTGGAGAAAAAAATTAGGGAGAAATGAAGTTTTTTTCAATTTATTTCTTGACGGCTCATGAAGTCAAATTTTTTGAAATTTTTAGCATTCCAAAATCTGTTCTTAAATTGATAAAAAAGTAATGAAAATATATATTTTTTAAATCTGAAAAATTATAGGAATAAACTTCTTCAAAAGTTCTACATTTCATTAGTTTACATCATTTTGAAATTCAAAACATAAAGACCACTTTTATGTGGTCGAAGTTTAGAATTTTTTTGGTGTTGGCTGATTCCTTTATAAAGTGTGACATAAGATTGTGCTTTTACCCCACCCCACAAAAAAAACAATCATCCTATTAACAACCCCCATACAAAACTCAAATCCTATCACAACCGCACCAAACTAAAATCCCATCACAACCGCACGAAACTCAAATCCCACCACAACCTCATCAATCCAAAATCCCATTGCAACCTCCTCATCAATCCCAAATCTCATCACAACCTCATCAATCCCAAATCCATCGCAACCCTAACAATCCTCTCAACAAATCCTAGGTAACCCTGCCTCCCACTATCTATATCATCCCCAAAGCACTTATTATCAGCAACCCGCCACATCCAACCTCAACACCAATTATTACTACTATAATTCGCAAAAATACAAGCAAAAACCATCTTACACTAATCCCCAAAAGCCACAAGAAAACACCTACTATCAACAATCCAATCCACATCATCCTCCATATTCTTCCCAACAACAACCTACATATAACTACCAATCCAATCCATTTTACTCCCAACTGCCACCATCATATCACTAGTGTGTCACCTCATCATACTACCAAGCCCCGCCATCATACCAACAAATTTACACCAATCCTTAGTCCACGTATGTTGACCAATACCAAAAAATCCCTTCATATCCACCTCCACCATCATATGAGCAAACCATTATGCCTCCACTGCCACCATATCAATAATATGTCCCATATGTTGAACATCTAGAATACTGAGAGGGGGGATGAATTAGTATCCAGAAAACCATAATAAAATCCATTTAAACATTATTAGAATTCTGATCAAATAAAAAATAGAGAACATAGAAACAAGTCAATGCAACTATACACAAGAACACCATGATTTTTACGTGGAAAACCCAAAAAGGGAAAAACCATGGTGAGGGTTAACTAACAATATATTATATCCGAATACAAACTATTACGAGGCTCATTGCCCAAGTACAAAATATGGCTCTTTGCCGAGATATAATGATAGTGGCTCACTGCCAAAATATTGAATTGATAGAATACACCTTCAATGTGCAGGGTTCAGTTCCACTGAAGCTCAAAATACGAAGTATTACCTCACACAGTATTTGCTTAGCACAACTATATTGATCACAACTGATAAATAATTTAGGCCCAGATCTTCACACCCCTCTTAATCCATTTCACACTCACATTTACTCCACATTTCACATCCACTTCATATATTCACTTCCAGTCCTCTCACTCATGTGTATATCTCTTCCATTCCTCAAAACATCTTATATATATACAAGTATATCTTAATCATAAATTAGATCGACACCATATATGATTTAAGAATTTCATCCACATAGTGCATTATACCAAGTTGGCTATCATTCATAAAAATAATTAGTCTTTATAATGTATTACATACCCTGAGTCGACCAAGACTAGAGCACAATTCTCTAAACCAACAAATAATACTCAAAGAAAACACCTTTCGGATCTAAGAACACATTAATTTCCCATCATACTACCAACATAGAGACTATAAAAAAAACTACAACATAAGAATATTCACCTTAGTAGAATGCGAAGTCTCCCACACAATATGCCACATGTAGAACACCATTAAAATATAGAGTTGAACTCTGTCACAGATAACTTTCTGCTCACAATAAAATATGTCTCAAGATCTATGATATAGCTATCTGAATGAGTCAATATAACATGGTTAAGATATTAGAGTCATATCAGACCTTGCGGTGAATTCCAGACTCAAATACCAACACACTGATCCATCACAAAATGGTATACCGATAGAGAACAAATTTCGGTAAACCAAGCAAACTTCCCATAAATTCATCACCATGTTGACATCAATGACAACATAAAAACAACCAACATAAACCATCCATACTTCATGCTCATGTTGCAAGGATTCCAACAATCTCCCCCTTTGGCATTGATGGCAACATGCATGACAAAAACATTTTCCAGGGTGATCCCACAATACTGGTTTACAATTTTTCGGCAAGCTGGACACTAAATTGATTTTTTTAAAATAAATCTTCACTTTTGAGCTCCTATAGCGGCTAAACCATAAGGAATTTGAAGATAATGTAAACTAGTGTTTTGTGACGTTTTGTCTATAGATTCTAAATATATTTTGTTCAAATTTTTTGGAATTGGGTGCTGCCACAATAATGGGTTACACTTTTTGGGACATCCCGATTTTTGCTGAAATCACATATTTTTAGAAAATATAATGATTTAAGCCTTAAAAAGGTTCCATTTTAAGGGTTTGATCAAACCCACTTATATCAAACCCCCTTGGATAGAAAGCCGCTAGTTTTAAACCATACCTATAATGGAGTCTCCTCTACACCTATCAAAATGCTAATAAAAAACCACTTTTGATTTACCTTTTAGGGGATCAAATTAATTAATTTAAAATTATTTTTTTGTAAACATGTATTCCTTATTATAAGCTTCCCAAAAAGTATAATTTTAAATATATTTAATTTAATTTTTATATTTATTTTTTATTTCTTGTGAATGTAGGTTTTTCAATGAACATCGAGGTCTTTATTTCACACATACGGAAAAATAGGAAAAGAGAGATTTTTTTTTCTTAAAAATGCATGTACACTAGCTATTGATGTCTTTATTCCAACAAAAAAAGAATAAGTTAATTCAAATGAATAGAAAAAAATTTATGCAGTTGAAAGTATAATATATCCAAATTATAATTACTCTGAATTAGAAAATTATTTAAAAAATATATATGCAACAAAAAATTATGAAAAAATATCCATCCACTAGATAATGGTGTGAAAACAATGTATTTAAAAAATTAGAATTGCATACTTTCTATAAAGAAAGTTATGTAGTTGAAAGTAAGCATCAGTTTTTGAAAATGATGTTTAGTAAAAAAATAAGTTAATAAAAACTACATAAAATAATTCACAATTTATTTTTCAATTTTTTTAAAAAATATAATTAGATTCTTAACACAAAATATCACAAATCACTAGTTTTTTTCATCTTCAAATTCTTAATGGTTTAACTTCTATAGGTGTACAAAAGTGAAGATCTGGTGAAAAATGTTGATTTCAATGTCAAGTTTGGCCAAAAAGTGTAACCCATTATTGTGGGATCACCCAATTAGATTGCACTTCTTTTTCCATCTCCTTTGAAAACTAGCTTTTAAAAAAAAACAACATTTTGAAGAAGTGACACTCACCGTATACAACATAACTTCTTTTGTATGAAGGATAAAATTCTAATTTTTTCAAATTTAGATTTGTAACTATGATATCTAGCACTTTAAATTGGTTTCATAGTGTTTTATTAAATTTTGTTTTTCCTTAATCAAGATTTGATGTCAAACCAATTACAATTCAGACATAGGCAAACTGTGTACAACATAACGTTTTCTATATGTATCGAAATTCAATTTTCTTTTAATGGATCAAGGACATCAATACCTAGCTTGAACATATATATATATATTTCTTGATAATCCACTATTTTTCCACATGTGCAGAACAAAGAGCTTGATTTTCGGTGAAAAACTTATGTTTAATAAAACTAAAAAAACAAATACATAATAAAACCAAAACATATTAAAATTATATTCACTGGATAGCTCATTCCGAGGACTACCATGTTCATTTGAAATAAATTTTAAATGAATTAATTTGATCCCCTAAAAGGTAAATCAAAAGTGATTTTTTATCAACATTTTGATAGGTGTAAAAGAGACTCTATTGTAGGTATGGTTTAAAACTAATGGAGTTCTATCTAAGGGGTTTGATCTAAGGTGGTTTGATCAAACCCTCTTCAATAGGAATCCTTAAAATGGAACTTTTTTTAAGGCTTAAATCATTATATTTTCTAAAAATATGTGATTTCAACAAAAAACAAAATCTCCTAGAAATTGTAAACCAGCTTTGTGGGATCACCCTCCAACATCTAAAGCTAAATATTCTGAATACCCCCCCTATCAAAATGGTTCTTCACAAAAATGTTTTTCCTTTGTCTCTCTATCTCTTCATCTATCTCTCCTCATCTCTTTATCTCTACCCATATCTTTATCTCTCCCCTTATGACATCAATGACATAGGAAGGGGCACTGGTATATATGTATATATGTATCAAAGTGTAACCAAAAAAAGATATGAATACAAAATTAAATTAACCTAAAGAAGAACCTCTGAGACTCTCCAGGATAGCTTTCCATGTTGTTTTACCTTCTTCCCATGAACCTTTTGCACTTACAAGAATCTTGTAAAATAGTTCAAGCTTAGCTAAGGAATCTATAACATCTGCTAAAGTAATGTGACTAAGATTAATCTCTAATAATTCACCAATACAACCAAGAGTACTAGAAAAAAAAGTATGTCCGAGTTTAATGATGTCTCTGAGTGCCAAAAACCTCTTGATAACATCTGTCCTTTGATCCTATAGAGAAAATAATTTTTCCTAGAGTTGAACAATGTAGGACCACCTTTGATTATATTTATCTTCTGCTAACCTATATGTATATGCCTGAGTGCTCATCTGGGACTCACTCATCCTTATCTCATTTCTTATATCTAGTGTACTGCTAGACCAATCTAGGCAAAAGGAAATTAGTTCCTGTGCCTCTTATTCACAACCTTGTACACTCTCCAATTCCATCATCACTCGACTGTGTGTATTTGCACTTTTTTCTTTGATATCTTCCAAATTTTCCTCATTAGACCTAATTCCAACAAAACATTCAAGTCCAAAGATGTAGACCTTTAAAGAATCAATCACGCCATGAAGATTCTCCACAATAGAAATAGATGAATCAAAATTAGCACTAAGAATAACCTTCTGTAACTCTTCCAAAGCTCTCTAAATATTTATTCTTTTTTATTCTTTCATGCTCATGTTCAAGCTCACTTCCTTCTACAACTTCTTGCTTAACAACACTCTTCCTTTTAATCCCTATTTTGGTCATGCTATCATAGGCACCTTCTACATTCTTAGGGATTTCCAAAAGAATTCTAGCATAATTATCAACTCCAACATCTGCCACTTCATAGTTCAATTCAAATATCCAAACTAACCTTGATTCAACTGCTTCCATGTGATAAAAATTTGAAGAAACAAGAAAATTTATGCTTCTAGAGTACCTTTCAACAGCACTTGTTGGAATCCTAAACCTTCTATTCATCTTCATGTAAAATGTTCCAAAGAATGCAGCAAGGGAAGACTCTTGTGCATCCAAACTACCAAGATTTATCATGAAATTCCTGATTTGATAGGCAATAGGCTCTAAATTTGACCATTCCATCCTTCCTATTACTGGTAACTCTTTTAGAAAGTAAAAGAGTAAATAGACAACCAAATTTCCATATTGAAATATATTCTTCTTATTCCTCTTATTTTCCTTTAAATTCTTCAAAAGATGTATATGAAGTAACTCACACAAGTCATATTCCATATCTCTTTTAATCATATGAACAATAGTATGTACAATGGTAGTAGAAATTGTAATGTCATTGTTAGGGATACAAACTTTGTGACTGATGACCATAGTAGCATACCTTATTACCAGATCAGCAATTTATCTCAAATCAATCTCTCTTACTTCAAAATTTGTATCGGTAACCTCAATTATTTCTTTCTCATCTATAGTCTTTAGTTTGGGAACTGGTCTGGAGGAACACAAACTAGTTACATCTCTAATATCTTCTCCAAAGATGAAATGTGCCTCATTAATCCACTTGCAAAGATTCATCATGAATTCTGCTCGACACTATTCAAATGTACTTCTTCTCAAACTCAAACAAGGGAACTTTCCTCCAAACATCCAACTTTTTCTCAAATAACACTTTGAAGGCATCATGAATCTCTTTCAATTCACTTTCCAAAAACATGCTCAACTAAATTGATGACATCTCTTCTATCTTACTATAAACAAATGCATAGATATCTTATGTGGGAAACACTCTTAGAGGGATGCACGAGAATGCACCAACAGACTCTTCTAACACATTCCTCAAATATCTCTTCAACCTAACTTACACTTTATCCACACTATTCACAACCTTTGAATTATCCATAGCAATAAAAATGAAAGATTGTGCAAATAGGAATACCTTTGAAAATGTCAACAAGAAATGTAAAGATATCCTACTTCCAAAGCTCACTTCAAATTCACTTGATTTCTCTTTCAGACTTTGAAACTCTGAATTCCCTTCTAAACTTACTTTACACACTTCTCCAAAGATACATAAGCCTTTAAAATTATCTGAATTTATTCCTTCCATTTTGAATGATTTTACAATAAATGCTTCAACTTGTAGGTAGATTGCCTCGACAATTGTGTACAACTCCATTCTTTCAAATTCTATAGACTTCATCTTTCACATATGTGAATGAGAAAACACCTTAATCTTGTTACCACATTAAATATACTTCTATCATGATATGACACAAGTACTGATGAGGGGGTTTATTAGATTTTCTGATGATTGAGCCCCCTTAGCCACTGCTTTTACTTAGAAATTGATGGGATTATTTGCACCGGAGGTGGGTATAGATAAGACTGATGATTTTGATTCCTTTCTCCAAATCCTTTTCATTTCCTTTATTTCTTCTTTTGGATTAATGATTTGATCATTCTTCTTCGCCGAATAGATATTTTTATTTCTTTTGCTAATACTACCAAGGTGTTCTAGAATGTTGCACTTACCAATAACAACATTCTTCTTTCCATTTTCCTTTTTATTTAATAGACCAAATTTATGCCCAATATTATTTCTCTTAGAACACTTGCCAGAGAATGATAAAGAATCATTCATTTTAATTTTTTAGTCTTTTTCCTTATGACCAAACTTCTTGTAGGAATAACAAACACCATTGAAAGATAAATACCTTTTAGCATCATGTCATTTGACAGGATATTTTTTGGAATTTCTTCTTAGATCCTTGATTTTTCTATCTTTGTACCGATTCTTCTTACCAGTAGACTTCTTTTCTTTATAACTTTAACCTTCCTCAAACCCTAAACCACTCTTATTCATTTATGATGTTTGAGTGGTAATCAATCTATCAAGCATCGCTGAGCTTATCTTAATTTTTTCTTCAAAAATTCTTTCCTTTTCTAGATTAGATCTCATGATTTTTGCTTCTAATTCTATCTTTGTGCATTCATCCATCTTCCTTTGAATTTCCATTTCCTGAAATTCTTTAGTTCTTTTCTTCTTATCCAATTGTTGTAGTAGGCTACAAATAATTTCTTCTCCTTCAACCAATATATCACATTCTTCAACACTTTTACTTAGTATAATTTCAATGTACTCATTCACATTCATTAACCTATCCTTCAGATCTTCCATTTCTTCTGAATATTTGACAGTGATTTCTTCCGAAGGAAAAAATTTCTTATACTCAAATTTTGGGACCTCCCTCAAGCTGTTAGGTTTCTTCTGAGGAACCAAGCTCTGATACCAATTTTTGAACATCCGGAATACTGAGGGGGGGGGGGTGTGAATCATTATTCCATAAAACCATAATAAAATCCATTTAGACATTATTACAATTTTGACTAAATCAACAAGAAAGAACATAGAAAGAAGTCAATGCAACCATACACAAGAACACCAGGATTTTTATGTGGAAAACTCAAAAAGGGAAAACCCACGGTGAGGGTTAACTCAAAATATATTATATCTAGATACAAAATATTATGGGGCTCATTGCCAGTACTCACTTTCCTTAAAAGGCTCACAAATTGAGTACAAAATATGGCTCACTACCAAAAGATTGAACTGATAGAATACACCTTCAATGTGTAGGGTTTAGTTTCACTGAAGCTTAGAATATGAAGTATTGCCTCACACAATAGTCACTCAACAAAAATGTACTGATCACAACTGATAAAGCATTTAGGCTCAGATCTTCACAGACCTCTTAATCCTTTTCACACTCACACTTACTCCACATTTCACACCCAGTTCATATATTCACTTCCACTCCTCTCACTCATGTGTATATCCCTTTCATTCCTAAAAACATCTTATATATACAAGTATATCTTAATCATCAATTAGGTTGACACCATATATGATTTAAGCATTTCATCCACATAGTGTATTATACCAAGTCAATTATCATCCATAAAACATAATTAGTCTTCATAATATATTGCATATGCTAAGCCGACCAAGACTAGAACATAATTATCCAAACCAACTGTAGAGAAGGGGGATTTGCTACTCATGAGTTCTCTTCACTTAGAGAGCCTCATGGGGCGGATTTCCCTAAACTACCTCAAAGAATAGCAAAGATAGTTCTAGAATTAGAAAGAGCAGGACACAAAAATTATCTGGACAAACGGTCAAGCTCTCGGCCAAAGGACGATAATGCAGAACATAGATGATAGCATGGCGTGCTGGCATCCCCAAGGTGCACTGATGTCTCGTACAAACCATATAATAGGTTTGCTACAAAAAAAAACTAAGTGGCAACTTCTAAGTTGATTGCTAAGAACTTCTAGAAAGTGATAGAAAGAGATAAAGTTGAAATAGAAATGATAAAGATAAGAAGTGGAAGAGAAAGGAAATTCTTTCAACCATGTGAGTGATGAAGCCCCCCGCTCGTGAATGTCTCCAATACCTTCACATAAGAGAGAGATAAAATTTTGGGGCTATATAGGGGTTTGCTTTAGTCAAACCCTCATTTGGTGTTCCCACCTCCACGGACAACCAAATAGATAGAGAGAAATGTAGGAAATGTAGTAAACACAAAAGCACTACAAAACAATGTTATGCTACTGAACCAAGTAATAGAGAAGATTAGTGAAATATTACCACCTTTTCCAAAAGCACTCAAGGCTCATGGGGGAGAAAATGATAGGAACTCAAGCCTTTGTTGTTGTGGTGTTTTGTTCCACACTTGCTCTACTGAAGTGATGGAGTGTTGATGTTGCTGCTATGGAGTGTAAAGTGTCGCTTAAGATGGAAAAGATGGTGAGGAAGCTACTTGGAGCTTGTGAAGAGATTGTAGAAGGAAGAGGAGAGTGGATGTGAAGAGATCAACCAACCATGAAATGAATGGAGGTGAGTGAATATGAAGGAAAGAGTGAAGAAACTGGCCATATTCAGGTTGGTCGACCGAAGAGGGCATTACAATTCGACTCCCAATAGGATGTGTAATGCCTTTGCAAGCTCCAGATGTGAGAATCTATCAGGGATGTTAGCACATCGTGTGGATGTCTGCATGTCATGCAAGTGTCCTAGATAGAAAAACCTCTAACATCACTCAGAACAGGTGCCAAGTGGAATGAAGGCAACAGAGTTATGTGAAATTTTTCCTTCAGATTTCGTTTTCTAAAGTTTTAAGAGGCAAAAGGGAATTTTCCTTAGGGGTGAAAATTCACATTGATACATTTTTCCCACACTTTAGCGAGCACGAGTACTGATGAGTGCTTCGGTAAAGTAGATTAAAGAAGACATAGGGTTAGAGATGTATACCTATACCGACGAGGAAGCAAAACATGATCTGGTGAACCTGAGAGTGTAGAACAAGAAAAAGACTTCATAACTCCACGAAACTATGAAGCTAAAGAAAGAAAGCACCTTACAGACCCACATACTTGCAAGGAAGGTATCCTCCAAGAAATCTCACATGAAGGAAACCAAGGAAGTGCCCTACAGACCCGCATATCTACAAGGAAGGTATCCTCTAGGAACTCTCACATGAAGGAAACCAGGAAAGTGCCTTACAGACTTGTAGGCCCGCAAGGAAGGTATCCTTCAAGATCTCTCACATGAAGGAAACCAAGAAAGTGCCTCATAGACCCAGAGACCTGCAAGGAAGGTATCCTCTAAGAACTCTCACATGAAGGAAACTAGGAGAAGCACCTCACATAACTACAGACCTGGAAGGAAGGTATCCTCCAAGAACTCTAACATGAAGGAGACCGAGAAAAGGGGACTCTATAGAGTCAGAGCTGGTGACATGTTTACTCGTAGATAGAACATGTCAAGAAGCGACCGTGTAGGCTAGTGGACGGATGGTCATGCAGACCATCACTAAGTTGTAAGACTTTCAAAGCGGTCACTCGAGAACCCTTCAAAAGGAAGGAGGGTCCACTCAAGGGACAAACTTGTTTGAAAAGTAATGTCTAGTTAGGTTTCCCCCAAGCTAGATGTAAGGATGTGAAATAGGTCTAGTCGAGCTACCCTTGAACTAGATGCGAAGATGTGAAATCAGTCTAGTCAGGCTTCCCCCATGCTAGACATCAAGATGTGAAGTGGGTCTAGTTGGGTTGCCCCCAAGCTAGATGCCATGGAATTCATTCAAGAGAAATATTTCAAAGAAGTCCCTTGGGAACCCTTCAAAAGGAAGAAGGTCCACTCAAGGGACACTACATTCGAAAGACATAGCGAAGAAGAGGGGGTTCGCTAGAAGGACACACATCTTCAAAACAAGTTATCACTGCCCCCAACATAAAGGGGAGGAGAACCACACAAGACACTTAGAACAAGATAAAGGTAAACCTCAATATCACTGGTTATGTGAAGCAAAGGCAGGTACATCAACAAACACCTAAATCACAAAGTTGTTGTATTTTATCCTTCAAGGCCTTACATTCACTAGTGGAATGGCCAAGCGCTTGATGTTATGCATAGAAGGAATGTTTTTCATGATCATGCTTATCAGGTTTCTTGTGTGTAGGAAGAGGAAGTGATTAAGCGAACTTTCAGGAGTTGCAACAAAATATGCTCTTGCTCAGATAAGGAATGAGGGGTAGGAAGTAACTATTTCTCTTGTGGAGAAAATTTTGACTTCTCACAAGAAGAAGAAGACATGAAGATTGAAGACAAAGGAGAATGGACCAATCTGCGAGAATGAGGTTGAGTGGACATCATGTCAACATTCAACCATGGTTTTTGCTCATATTGCATATTTGAGAAACCAAGCCCTAAATTACACTTCTAAGGTGCAACTTCTATAGGGACCTGGATGCCTTATTACGCTCATAACCTTTACACTTATAGCCATATTTAGAGACAAGCTTAAAGCCAAGGCCATAACGTTCTTGCAAATCATGAGAAGAAGGGGGATCCTCATAAAGAGCATAATTCTAGCAAGGGGGAACATACTCCTCTACGGGATCGTTGTCATCCTTCTTGGTAGGAATATTAGCATTATCCTCTTTAGCAGAGGTGTAATCATCCTCCTCAAAAGGAGGATCAACACTAAGAACATTACAATTCACATTCACATTGTCTTGCGATGCAAAAGATTGATCATATTTGATAGCGGATGTGAATGATGTTATCAAAGGGTCTAAGTGGACCAAGTTGACTTTATATTCTTGGATGAAGGAATCTATAAATTCTGAAGGACCCTAATCATCACTAAGACATGTGTCCCCTTGAGAAGAGGACTTAGGATTTATTGCTTCAGAAGGATCTTCTCTAGGGGCATTCATCTCACGAGTATTCATTGTAGTAGGTACTGCTAGAGTAAACAACGACACATTGGAAGATAATGAAGGAATAAGAGTAGGCACAACTAAAGCTTGACCAATAGTTGCCATCTCACATAGGTGCATAGCATCGAGATCAACCTTAACTTTGACTACTCAATTGTTGCAAATGAACTTAATAGATTTATGTAAGGTAGATGGGACTACATCCATAGCATGAATCCATGATCTACCAAGGAGAAGGTTATAAGGTAACTTCTCTTACATGACACATACAAAAGTGGGTACAGTAACAGGTCCAAGATGCAAAGGTAATACTATCATACGTAGAGCTTGTCTCCTAACATTATCGAACCCACAGATAGCAACAAAAGAAGCATTAAGATATGTTGAGTCAATATTAATCTTAGGTAATAGATCAATGCTAGATATGTTGAGTGCTGAACCAACGTTAACGAGAGTACATCTAATACCAATTTTATTACTATTGACTATAATCATTAGAGGATCTGCTTACTTTTGTAATTTCGAAGGCGAGATTTCCTATGGATAGAACGTAATATTCAACAAATCTACATGAATATACGCCATCAACACATCGACATCTATCGGTCTAGCGGAAGAAGGAAAGAGGATCTTTTGCAAGGTTTCCTGAAGCATAGCTTGATAAATTGGAGCAAACTAAAGCAAATCCCATAGTGAGATCTTAGCCAGAGTAACTTGAAGTTGCTTGACAAGATTGTAATCACTAGGTGCTTTAGTTGTAGGTTCAAGTGCTTGAGGAAGGCTTAGTTTTTTATTCTTTCTAGTATCATAGGTGTGGGCTACCACTCTATGAGAGGGAGCCTTAGAAATATCAAAGGAATCTCTATCAAATGGAACAAAATCAATAGAAAAAACATTTTCAGGGGAAGGACTAGCTGGAATTAAGTAAATCACTGGTCTCTTAGGACTTTGACGGGCAACAAAGAGATAGATTATATTTACAAAATCATCACAACTAGTAGAATGCTTATTCAAAGACATATTCTCAAAATCGATCCAAATAGGATCAAATGTGGAAGGAGATTCATCATGTACTAATGCATCATTTATAGTGGAAAATGGATTAGGATAGATAAGAAATTCATCATTCACAAATGCATCATCTCTAGAAGAGAGTGCATCAGAAGGAGTAGAAAATTCGTCGTGCACTAATGCGTCATCTCTAGAAGAGAGTGCATTGGGATGAAGGATAGATTGATCATTCACAAATGAATCCTCTCTAGAAGAAAGTGCATTGGAATGAATAGAAGGTAGAGTAACATTTAGAAAGGTATCAATTATTTCATCCTCTTGCAACAAGATATCCTCTGAAGCAAGAGGACTCCCATGAGAAGGATCAAAGATACAAAGTGACATGGGCAAAGCCAAGTCACTATCACATGCATAAAATGGAATATCGTTAACATTTTGAACAAAATTAGATACCGAGCTAATGAAAGAGGATATTAAATTCATTATGATTTTTTCAGTATTTTCTATGTTCTAGTAATTTGCATTTTCGGAGGTCTTTGAAGTGGAATTTGAGGTCAGAACTTGCATCGGTCCTTAAAATTTGATTGCCGAGAGCACTAGTATTTTTGGGACTGAACTAGTTCTCTAGAAGACCTTTCCAATGGTGCAAATGGTTTCGAATTTCGAGCACTGAGTCAAATGTTATTACTCCGCCAAGTAGGGGTAAATAAATTTCTTGTTTTTTGAAGAACGTTGTTCTTCACATCAGGTTCACCAAAATGTAGAGAAGGGGGATTTTCTACTCATGATTTCTCTTCACTTAGATAGCCTCATGGGGTGAACTGCCCTAAACTACCTCAAAGAATAACAGAGAGAGTTCTAGAATTAGAAAGAGTAGGCCACAAGGATTCTCTAGACAAACGGTCAAGCTCTCAACCAAAGGATGAAAACGCAAAACACAGACGATAGTGCGACACGCTGGCATCCCCAAGGTGCATTGACATCTCGTACGGAAAAAAGAATGGGTTTGTCATAGAAAAAAACTAAGTGACTACTCCTAAGCTGATTGCTAAGAACTAGAAAGTGATAGAAAGAGATAAAGCTGAAATAGAAATGATAAAGATAAAAAGAGGAAGAGAAAGGAAATTATTACAACTATGTGAGTGATGAAGCCCCTAGCTCATGAATGTCTCTAATATCTGCACACAAGAGAGAGAGAGAAAATGTTAGGTCTATAAAGAGGTTTTCCTCAGTCAAACCCACATTTTGGTGTTCCCACCTCCATAGACAGCTAGATAGATAGAGAGAAATATAGCAAATACAGTAAACACAAAAGCACTACAAAACAACATTATGCTACTCAACCAAGTAATAGAGAAGATTCATGAAAGCTTACCACCTCCACCCAAAGAACTCAAGGCTCATGGGGGAGAAAATGAGAGGAAATCAAGCCTTTCTTGTCGTGGTGTTTCATTCAACACTTGCTCTACTGAAGTGATGGAGTGTTGATGTTGCTGCTATGGAGTGTAAAGTGTTGCTTGAGATGGAAAAGATGGTGAGGAAGCTGCTTAGAGCTTGTGAAGAGATTGTAGAAGGAAGAGGAGAGTGGATGTGAAGAGATCAACCAACCATGAAATGAATGAAGGTGAGTGAATATGAAGGAAGGAGTGAAGAAAATGGCCATATTCGGGTCGGTCGGCCGAAGAGGGTGTTACAATTCGACTCCCAATGGGATGTGTAATGCCTCTATAGGCTCTAGATGTGGGAATCTGTTAGGGATGTTAGCATGCTGCGCAGACATCTATGCATCATGCGGGCATCCTATATAGAAAATCCTCTACCGACGCTTAAAATAGGTGCCAAGTGGAATGAAGGCAATGGGCTTATGTGGAATTTTTCCTTTGGATTTGGTTTTCTAAAGTGTTAAGAGGAAAAAGGGAATTTGCATTAGGGGTGAAAATTCACGTTGATACACCAAAAAATAATCCTCAAAGAAAAAACCTTCCAAATCTAAGAACACATTAGTTTCCCATCATACTACCATCATAGAGACTATCAACAAAATCATAGCATAAGAGTATTTCACCTTAGTAGAATGTGAAGTCTCCCACACATTATGCCACACATAGAACAACAGTAAAATACAAATTTGAACTCTGTTAGAGATAAAATTTTCTCACAACAAAATATGTCTCAAGATCTAGGATATAGTTGTCTGAATGAGTCAAGATAACATGGTTAAGAGATTATATTCATATTTAATCTTGCAGTGAATTCCTGACTCAAATACCAACACACTGATCCATCACAAAAGGGTACAACCGACAAAGAACAACTTCTGGTAAACCAAGTAGAATTCCCATAAAGTTATCACCATTTTGACATCAATGACAAGATAGGAAAAACCAACACAAACCATCCATACTTCATGCTCATGTTGCAAGGCTTCCAACACCATATGATCAGTCCAATCTAGTAGGTCCCTCCACATTAGTAGCCATTAGTAAGGAATGAGAATACATGAAGGCTACACAAAAATACTTGCAAGCTAGTACATCAAAGAAATCCTTCAAGTTTGAGGATATTTGTCCCTATCTGTTTGACTCATCTATTTAACTCATCCCCTACCCTAAACATTTTTAAATGTCAAAATTCGATAAATACAAGGGAAGGGGTGATCCAAGAAACCACTTGAAAGAGTCTTACACATATTTCTAGGAAGTTTTGCATAATGATAACTACCTCTTGTAGTTGTTCCCTAGGAGCCTAACAAGACAAGCTTTGGATTGGATCATGGGTCTTCCAAAGGGGTCGATTTCTTCGTTTGTCGAATTTTTAGAGTATTTTGTCATACACTTCTCTTTGAACCTTGATAAGGAAAAACACTTTAGATCTCTTGAAATATTAGCAATGTGAGGGAGACAAATTTGTAACCTACCTAAAAAAGGTGGCGAGCCCTTGCCAGTCGACTCAAATCTAGTCTTCATGAGAAGGAGTTAGTAACCATCTTTATTGAAAAATCCCACCGTGAATTGGACCATAACTTTCATCTCCATTGCATTACCACCTTTGTAGAGGTCATTAAGAAGGGTACTACTATTTAGAGGGCCCTTATTACTAAAGGTCTAATCAAAATCTTCAAGATTAAGATCAATAATTGGGGGATAAATCATGCTACTGGAATAGAAACAAAAATGTTGATAATGATGATGTCACCAACACTAAGCACATCCAAGTGGCTAGCACTTCACAAAGATTGCAATATGCCACTCCCCCATAATCAATTTCGAATTTCATATCCATACCACAAGGTACATCACATAATCCCCCAGAGTCCAATCAAAATAATCAAGGGAATAATACACGCACATTTACTCCTTTGGGAGAGTCCTTAGATGTTGTCTTCAAAAGGTTGCTCCAAGAAAATTATGTGGTCACTTATCCTATGAAAAAGCCTTTTGATGAGTCAAAGCCAAAACCCACCTAGTATAGAGAGAATGAGTATTGTGATTATCACAAGATTAAAGGTCACTCCAATAACAAATGTCAAGGTCTTAAAGGTTACATCCAAGATCTCATAGATCGAGGAGACATCATAGTGGATGCAAACCAGACTACTTAATCCAATGCTAAATTGTAGATATATCAAAACACCTTTCCCAAACACAATCAGGGTCCTAACACCTCAAATGCAAACAATGGCTCCAACAATAACAACCAAAATAATAGCACAAATAATGTTAGCTATAAAAAATTACCCTATAAGTATGAGAAAATTTTTACATGCATCACTCAAGGGGAGCCATGTGTATCCATAATTTGTCTTAAAGGAAAAGACCCTTAGTGCATCATTACCACTCGCTACACCTGCATATAAGTCCTCGAGCCTTCCACTTCATCTCAACCAGATCTTGTGAGCTCACAATACAATATCATTGACCATATTGGTAAAACCCCCACACAAATATCCATTCTAGATTTGATAAGGTCTTCCCCAGTCCACCAAGAGATCCTCACAAAAGCTCTGCATGATACACACATTTTAAATGACATTGATCCTACCCAATTCTAATCCTTAGTAGGACACTTTTCATCCACCTATCAGTTGGGATTTAGCCAAAATTATATGCCCTTGATTGATCCATTTCATAACCATGCCTTACACATTGAGGTCCTTGTCACCCACCATAAGGTAAAAAGGGTCTTGGTAGATCATGGCTCTACCCTCAATCTATGTTCCTTAAAGTTCATAAAATAGGTAGGGTATACCCATGCTGATCTAGACAATCAGACCATTATAATTAAGGCATATGGCAATGTAGAAAGGGACTCAAAAGGTATTATTTGTCTTCCTAACTAGGCTAGTAGTGTCATGCAATACACTACTTGCAATGTCCTTGATCTAGATTTTCCATACAACCTTCTCCTTAGTTGACCATAGATTCAAACCATGCAGACCATTCATCCACATATCATCAATTCCCGAAGTTTCCATACAATGGGATTGAAGTAACTATCCATGCAAAGCATCAACCTTTTGAGTAGTGTCATGCTCTAGAAAATTCTTTCTTTCATTCTTGATATTGTCCAAGAGTATAAGTGGGAGCTCCTCAAGCATCACCATCTATTTCATCTTCTAATCTATTCTCCAATCCATCATCTAATCCATCATCCACTCCATCTACTACATTTGATTTGACTATCACCAAAGTCCAAATAATTGGAAAAGGTTGTGGAGAGTATGAGATGCATACAACTCTTAATGTGGCAACAATGCATCCCTCTCCCCACACCTATAGCCAACCTTCTCAGTTCGCACTAAAGGAAGAATTGAAGACCAAAACCCTTAGCTCTAAGAACGTGGTTTCTACCACTTTCCAGTCTCCATGAACACTACAAGATCAGATAGATGAAGACATCAATCAATGGGTCTATAGAGAGGAACCTAAACCTTCAACTCCTCTTATTGAATACTTCCAAGAGGTTTATCCCCATGCTTCTAAGCTAGCAGAAAAATACAAATATCAAGGGGGAAGGCTTGGTGTAGAGGAACATGGAAGATTACAACCCATTGAAACACCAGTGTGACCTAAACATTTGGGCCTAGGCTATGACAAGAAGCAAAAGGGTTCCACATCATCCACTAGAACTTTGAATAATGTTAACTTGGATAATGATTTTCTTGAGGAAATACCCAAAGAAGAGGAAATCATACTCTCACACAATGACATGGATCTTCCTTCCCTTTTTGATTCCACCTCAATCTTTTCCATTAGCCTTTCACTTTGTCATCCTAACCTCATTGATTGGGACCTATGAGGGAGTGCACCAATTGACATATTCCCTTCAAAGGAAGCATACATACATCTTATGGGATTGGGGTAAAATGAACACCCTAACCGCGAAAGAAAAAAGAAACAAAATAAAAAAGTCATCTAGTGAAAACCTCCCTAAGACACTTCTTGATTCATCAAAAGTAAAAATAAAGGGTGTATCCGCTAGTGAAAACCTCGACGAGATGATAGAGGATGGGGATGTTCATCTTCCCCTTATTGGATCTCACCTATCTGAACGGTCTTTAGTCTTGATTGAAGAGACATAAGAAGTCAATCTAGGTACATAAGAAGAACCTAAGATCACCTATGTGGTAAAATCATTGTCTGAGGAAAAGTATCCTATCATTGTCAACCTGCTAAAGGAAGGAAGCATTAACTTTGCATGCTATTATTCAGATATGCTAGAATTGGATCCCACATTGGTTGTACACTATCTTGGTGTCCATCTAGATGAAAAAATAATTAAATAGATACTCAAAAAAATGCATCCACAAGTGGCCCTACTTGTTAAGAAAGAACTAGAAAAATTGTTGGTAGCTGGATTCATCAGGCCTATTCATTACTCTAATTGGATATCTAATATAGTACCTATGGCTAAACCTAATGGGAGCATTATAATTTGTATAGACTTTAGGGATCTCAATAAGGCTTTCCCAAAAGATGATTTACCGCTTCCTAATATTGACATGTTAGTAGATCTCATAGTAGGGAACACCATGCTATCCCTCATGGATGGCTTCTTAGGCTATAATTAGATTATAATTGCACCTGAAGACCAACACAAGAATACTTTTGCCACCCCCTGGGGCCCTTCCTATTACAATGTCATGCCCTTTGGACTTAAGAACATGGGGGCAACTTATCAATGTGTAATGATAGTCATCTTCCATGACCTCATCCACATTATAATGAAAGATTATGCTGATGATATACCAGGGAAGTCTAAAACAAGAGAAGATCATCCTAAGGTCTTGAGGAAAATATTTAAGCGGTTAGAATAGAATAAGTTGTGCTTAAATATGAAGAAGTGTGTTTTTGGCATCACATCTGGCAAAATATTAGGCTTCATTTTATCTAGAAGGGGCATTGAAGTTGATCCAGTGAAAGTTAAGGCTATAATGGAAATGCTCCTGCCTCACAATTTAAAACAGTTAAGAAGTTTGCAAGGAAAATTAAATTCTATTAGTCATTTCATCGCCTAACTTTCTGATAAATTTCAATCATCTACTCACCTCTTGTGCAAAGATATAACTTTCAAATGGGATCCAAAGTGTCAACAAGGCTTTGATAAAATCAAGGAATATCTCGCCAACCCTCCATTCCTAATGCCTCCTATTCGAGCTAAGACAATACTGCTATATATTTCAGCCACTTCAGTTGCACTGGGGGCATTGTTAGCCCAACATGATGAGTTTTTTGAAGAACATGCCATCTACTACATCAGTCGAACACTTGTGGGGTATGATCATAATCATTCCCCTATGGAAAAATCTTGCCTAACTATTGTTTTCAACTCATAGAAGTTGCATCACTATATGCTCAGTCATCCAATCAAACTTATATCCAAAGTTGACCCACTTACATATATGTTATCAAGAACATCATTAATTGGTCACATGGCCAAGTGCGTTATGTGCTTGATTGAGTTTGATATAGAATATGTTGATCACAAGGCAATAAAAGGCCAAGTAATTACATATCAACTAGTTGATGCTCCTCTAGTAGATGCATATCCCTTAGTAGCAGATTTCCCTAATGAATCAGTCTTCATAATCTCAAAATCAAATACATGGAAATTATATTTTGATGGGTCACACACTCATAATGGAGCTGGTATAGGTATCCTTTTTTTCACCCCTCAAGGGGACTACATCCCGAATTCATTTAGGTTGGCATTCTCATGCACAAACAACATTACTAAATATGAAGATTTAATCACATGCCTTAGAATCATAGTGCAATGAAATATTACTTGTCTTTGTGTCTTTGGCGATTCACAACCTATAATCAAATAGGTGAATGATGAATTTCAAACCAAGGATGATAAGATTCTTCCTTATAAATGTATGGTTGATGAGTTCAATATGTACTTCACCCATATCCAGTTTGAACAGATCCCCAAACTACAAAATAAGGCAACTGATGCTATGGCCACAATTGGTTCTCTCATTAACATGCCTAATGACCAAACAAATTGTGAGTTCCTAGTAGAACAATTATTAATTCTCAGCGTACGACATTCTGAACAATGAAATGTTGTGTGACATTGTGGGTCCCCAATCACCATGGTATCATGACATTAATGCCTACTTACATGATAACATCCTACCACCTGATATCACCCGTAACCAACATAGATCCTTAATTCAACACACCTCTTGTTACACAATCGTACGAGATTCACTTTATCATAGAGGGTATGATGGAACTCTCCTTCAGTTTCTAATTGAATTAGAATCTCATGTTGGATTGAATGAAGTGCATAGTGGTATTTATAGGTCTCATTCTAAAGGGATGTCCTTGGTCAAGAAAATTCTCAGAGTAGGATATTATTGGCCAACTATGGAGTATGACACCTGTGAACTCATCAAGAAATTTTTACCATCTCAACAACATGTAGATTAATTCATGCTCCTGAAAAAGATCTACATCCCATCATTACATTGTGGCCTTTCTCAAAATGGGGTCTTGATCTAATTGACAAGATTTACCCTCCTTCCTTTGATGGCCACACCTTCATAATAACTTCCATTGAGTATTTCACCAAGTGGGTGGAATCAATTCCACTCTCTCTAATCACTAGCATTCAAATATCCAAAATCATCATCTACCATATGTCAGAATCTGGGAACACTGAGAGAGGGGTGAATCAATGTTTTGAAATTTTAACTTTATTAATCTGATCATTAAACCACTTACAACATTGAACTAAAAGAAAGATGCAAACACATGAAGCAATCATCCACAATAGCATAACACAAGAATTTTTATGTGGAAACCGTTTTAGGGGAAAAACCATGGTGGAGGTCAATCCAAAATTTGAGTACTCAAATATAAGTTTTACAAAATGAGAATGCACTTGCATTTAGGTACACTAGCTAGAGCTCACTACTGAAAACAAAAAGGCTCACTATCTTAAAATTAGTGTCAAAAGACAACATAGGTGGTGAACTAAGAATTAGCATATGAAAATGCCTGAGAATAGTTCTGGTTAAGCACATTAGTCAATTTGATGACCTTCTATCTAATTTTTCCCTTTTGCTCTTCTTTGCTACAATTCACATCACAAATCTTATATGCGCAAGTGAAATCACTCGACTATCCTTATAAAATTCACATCATACACCAAAACACTTAACATCTATATCAAAATTATATAATCAATCACTTATATATATCTACAACTAAAGATTTGATTGCTACATGTTGGCTTCAATAAGACATAAAGTATTTTCCAATGGTCGGCTAAATCCACAAAAAAAATTCAATGTGCATCACCCAAAGTCAGCCATATAATAGTAATGACCAAAATCAACATGATAGAACACAAAAATATTTAAAATTTCTCCTCAAATATCCACAACATTTTATATTCACCAAGTTGGCTCTTTGCACTGTTAAACAAAAAAATCAATCAACTGGATCTCCTAACTCATACACAACTTGATGTGACGTCAAATTTTTTGAGAGTAAGATATTGTAGATGCTCAATGACCTTCTCTAAGATCCACAATGCAAAATGATATACTGGTAATGCAAGTAGGTTCAACTTTAGTCGGATACATTATTCTTCATTCTATCTTCCAGTATGAGTAAATATAGAGATGCACACCATATCACTAACTTAGTTTTCCATCAATGACAACACTAGAAGTGATATTCCAACAATATTACCCTTTGGAATTCATGGTAACACTTAATGAAAAATGACTAAGTGTTAGAACCAACATATTGCAAAACTTAAATACTTCAAAAAGACACAAATCCCCCTAAGTTTGGTAAGACATTTTTCACTGCTCTCTCTCCCCCTTTGACATCAATGACAAACTAAGAATTTTCCTATAGTAATCTCTTTTTGGAGTAGGGCCAAAAACTTACTTCATCAAAAACTAGTTCAAAATTTGAAGACATACATCCACTACTTGAGTTAGAAGATTATTTTGTATTTTTCCTTCATCTCCGGAAGAAACTTCTTCCATGATTCTACTGCAATCCTAGTGATTATGATCATGCTATTGTTTTCAGATGTCTAGTTGATAATATTGATGAGGGATTCCAGAATGGTGATGGCATCTTACAATATCTCTCCTTTTCTCAGTATCTCAATCAATTGTTCCAGTCTGCATTTTATTATATCCTTCACTTTCCAAAATATGTCAACAATCCCATTTCTAGTGTTTTGAACATTTGTATCCTCTATTTGTAATTCTTGAATTCTTTTCTTGATTGCACCATCTTGATCCTGAAACATGTCAAAGTTTTATCCAATACTGTTCAGTTCAATTTCAATTTGTTCCAACTTTTGTTTGTACTTACCGATTGCATGAGGCCAACAAAGACAATAGTTGTAGATGCTATTTTTTGTGCTTATGGATTTCCTTAGCTAATTCATGTGCCTTTTTAGCTTGGTGAATGATAATCTATACTACTTCTTTAGATGTAAAATTACTTCTTCTTCTTCCTTGTTCTAAATATTAGAGTCCATTATTTCCTTGATACATTCAATCATCTTCTCTGGAAATGTATTCTATAAAATCTCTAACTTAATATGGTTGTGCACAAGATGAGGAATTAGTATGTTTAAGATCATATCCTAATCATATGAAGGTCTGATAGACCACATGTTTACAATTTTTTGTATTCCATCTTCCTCATGAATAAGCTGAAATAGTTCTTCTTTGGTTAGGTCACCTTCTTCTTCACTTTCTTCTGTCATAGCCTTTTCTTGTTCTAGTTGAGCTGTTTCCAGTTCCTTTCCTTAGGTGTCTTCAGTTTCCTTGTCAGATTCCTCATCTGGTATATCTACAATCACTTGTTCTTTTCCTTTTCCTTCAATTATTGGAGTCTTGCATGTTGGAGGAGTACATAAAACAATTTCTTTCTCTCTTTTCTTCTTCCTCTACATCTCACTGGAGGAGGAACCAAATTCAAGTGCACTTAATAGAAGGGAAACACTAATTGAGCCAAACTTTCCTAGCAAACCTTTAAAGAAACTTTGATATGCTTGATCACAGTTTTCCAAACTATTAGAGTGTATGTAAATTTGTTTCCAAACTGGTTCATTCTCTTTCCATATCACATTGTTGTTCATCGGTAAGAAATTCAGAAAGTACATCACAAGACATATTACTAAAGTACCAAACCTGAAAGGGTAATCTGTCATATTTTTCAATTGAGCATTCTCCATCGGTTGATCTTTCAGTAATCCCTAAAGGTCAAAATCCTGATCTTCCTTCATCATCTTGTGTGAAATGCAAACAACACCTTTTGAAGTTGCACCTTCTTTGTTTCTAAAAAAGATTTTTTAGGATACACCATGCAAAATGTACCTTGTCACTGAGTCTCTAATTGTCGAGATTATTAATGCCCTTTGATCTCCAATTACTCTAGTTAGGGTTTTGACTTCTTTATTCTGGATTGACTTATTTCTCAGTGCATCCCAAACATTACATAATCTAGTTACAATTTCAATTACTTCTTTTGAGATATGGTAGGGTTTATCCAGAATTAGAATATCATCATTCAATCTTCTCAGGATAAACTTAACGATTTCTACATTCTCAAAATAAGGAAATTCACTCCAAATATCCAAGCTTTTGTGTTTAGCTTCTTTCAACCATTTCCATTCATTGGGAGACAACAAGTTTCTTATTATTCTAATCTTCTCACTCTTATACTCATCTAGGTTGATTATCCCTTTGATTTGTTCCATTTTACCTTCCGTACTCATGTCTTGTTTCTATTTAAGAGGTTCTTCAATCACACACTAAATTAAATGATTATTTCTGAAGTACCTGATGAATTAGGGTTTCGCCATCAAATTATCTTCACACTTTCAGAATTCTGTTGCAGAGTGCTCTCCTTTTTTTTCTTAGATGTGAAGTACCAAATGAGGGTTTCAACTTGATTTTTTATTACTTGCACACCTAACCTTTTATTGTAATAAATGCTTTTTCCCTAGGTGATTCAGATACTCTATTTTCTCAGTCTAGGAGGGAGAAATTATTCTACACACCTTCAATTTCTTGAATTTTTTTTTGAGTTCTTTCCAATGCATAATTAATACAATTGTTGAAAATTTTTTGCATTCCAGTACCAACTATAGACAGGGGAGAACATATTTTCTTGAAAATTTCCCCCTAGGCCAATGGCCTAAAATCAATTAATGGAAGAATTACTAGAAGCAAGTTCTGGTATGAAACCATTTCCTGTATCAAAATATTTTTTTTTTACCCATTTATTCTTCATCTTATCTCTTATTTCATCCATAGTCACCTTCCCTCTTTCTTTATCATCTTTCTGCATATTTTTTTCCTTTGTATGTCGAACCTTTACCCATATTTCTGTTTCTGTAAAATTTTGCAATGTGACCAAATTTGTTGCAGTTGTAACACACAAAATTTCCTTGTCTAGACCAATCATTCCATTAATTATTTCTTGATCTGCACTGGTTAGCAATATTCCCAAATCTTCCACAGGTGTGACATTTAACATTCCTTCTACTGATAGAGTTGTTTGACATATTTCTGCATTCGATTGACTTATGACCAAACTTATTGCAATTGAAACATTGACTAGAGAATGATGGATCACTCAATTTCATTTTATTTCTACATTGAGCAGCCATATGAGCAAATTTATTACCAGAAAAATAGTATCCATTAAACTTTTGAGCATTAGGTTGTCTTACCGGATTCATTTTTGCTTTGTTCATTTGATATCCAAAACTTTCTCCTTTGTCATATCCAAGACCTTGCTTTTCATTTCCATTCTTCTATCCTTGAGTCAGCTCATCAAGTTTAATTGAGCTAATCTTGAACTTCTCCTTGTACTCATTTGCAGTAGCAAGTTCATCCCTGAGAATTGTTGGTTGTTTTTTAAGTATGAACCAAGTTTGTCTCCTATTCTACCTATGGAATTGCCAAATTCCAGTCCAGGGCAGCTCAGAGGACCTGGACCAACTGACGAGGGTTTTAATAATTTATAACCTCCTACACTTCGGGCTCTACAAGACCTAGGAGGATGGTCCCTATAACATATTTATGATCTCTGCACCAAACTCATAAACACATTATTAAAAGTTCACAGATAATCTCACTTAATAGCTCAACAGAATGAGACAGGACTGAAAAGAATTGGCTATTCTTTAGTAATGTCAACCACTTGGAGCATGAGATGGTTATAACATCATTTTGTAACTTATGATAGTCATTTTAATTGCATGTTGGTGGCAAGGCCTAAGTGAAAATATACAGAAGTAGGATTTCATAAACTCATGCAATTTAGATCAGTGCCATATACCATTGGGGAGTCATGTTTACAAACATTCAGAAAGCAACAACGGATTTAAACACATAACATATATGATCCCTGACAATATTGCATTACAATATTGTCAATCCCTATCCCAGCCCAATACTTCTTACCAAATCCTTTTACAAACATACCCATCTATGATTCTATCCCAGCATTTTAATTAATTCTTTGAATTAAAGCCAAAACATAAACATACTCATCACAACAATGAGATGAACATCATAATCCTTGATCATTTTATTCAAAATTGTGATATGTTTGTATACAGGAGAGACAAGAGCTCAAGATATATATTATCGTAGCTCAAATGCTAGTACTGTCGTAAACCTTGGAATTTCATAAAAATAAAACCCTTTACAAGAGAACTCCAAACCTAAATTGCTTTAACATTCAAAATGAAATTCATACAATACGTTCTGCAACTAAACCTAGACTCGACGTTCAAAATATCTAGCTTGCCAACCCGTACTTTTGGCCTTGAAATCCTTCTTATAGAAATGAAGGAGCAAACAAGCATCGGGCCAAAAGTTACACATGTCATCAATCAATAGGACCGCTATGAGCCCATTCAAAACCATGATGAAAAAACCAAGTCCCAGAGCATCTTCCCATTTATTCCATCCATTATACAATAGTTGTTGCGTTTGTTACATCTCAAAATCTGTGCCCAAAGCCATCATGGAATCCCAACCAAAATTAGTTACACCGTTACTGCTGAGCTATTAATCTCTGGTAGTAGATACCATTTTACTCCTCTTTAGTTAAATATTTGTCCACCCAAATTTGATACTCTTCATCCGTGGGCCAGTTAAAATTCACCACCTCAGTCACTTTAGTATGGTAAGTTGTGAATTTTACTGCAACCTGGTTGGCTTCTCTTTCAAATGACTCTAGAAACATGCTAGTATTAATTATTTTGTCCATGCTGCTTACTAACAAGTCATGATCTGAGTCATCACAAATCA
Organism: Sequoiadendron giganteum; assembly: GCA_007115665.2. Taxonomy (NCBI): domain Eukaryota; kingdom Viridiplantae; phylum Streptophyta; class Pinopsida; order Cupressales; family Cupressaceae; genus Sequoiadendron; species Sequoiadendron giganteum. The sequence goes on along the minus strand of CM021100.1, from coordinate 228,427,198 downwards.
ATTTGATTTGTGCATTGATAACCTCTTCTGTCCTTTCTTGCCACTGTTGCAATGTCTTGATGTTTCCTTGTGCATCCAATATATCAGGCAAAAAGGTATCACTCCAATCATTAAAACCTTTTACCAATTCTCCAATTTTTTTACTCAAGTCATCAGGTAGGGCCTGGAATCCCTTCAATGTTTTCACAAAACCTTGAGTAGGTTTTAATAATTGAGGCATGTTATTTGCACCAAAATTAGAGGCCTTAAACATAATGTCTAAGTCAATGGCATGAGGGATCCACTTCTCAACTAGGGGTAAAACAACATCTCGATGTCTGTTAATATTTTGTAAACCATTCAAAAATAAAGAATACAAAGAATGAACAAATGGCAACCTAGAATCAATCTTCTCATTCAAATGCCTCAACACAGTGTCTACCACCTCATTATGTTTGGCCATGGCATCATTCTCACTAGCCTTTAGGGTGGCATGTAACTCTGTGATCTTACTCATCATCTGCTTTTTGGTGGGATCCACAGAATATTCCATCTCCTCTCTAACCGGCTCTAGCACATGACTAGGATTTGATGTCTGAATTGGGGATGCAGGGGTAGAAATGATCGGGATAGTAGGGGGTAATGACCTCGAAGTAGTAGGTATTTCTCTGACAACAAGAGCATTTGAAGATTCTCCTACCTGCCCATACTTTAACCTTTCTAATTCAGACTGTAGCTCAACATTTCTTTGTTGAATTTTACTGTACTCCCCAATTATTACATTATATTTTTCCATCAAACTCCTCCTCCCAGCCTCTTCCCTTTCTGCTGTCCTTTGGACCAATTTGGTCACATTCAGTGTTAGGCTTGTAGCTTTAGTTACTGAGGTTTCAGAAGCTCTTTTGATAATGAGCCCACCTCTTAGATTTGGGCTAATATTAGCTACATTTGGTTTTCTGCCCTAAGGTGCCAGTGCCCATATGGCCAATGTCTCATACTCTTCACTAAAGGCAGAGTCCTGTAGGGCTGCCTTAACCTCTTCTTCACTGCTCTGCATAGGATGCTTGGATTGCATAATGGCATTGAATGCCACAGCATCAGCTATGTCCCATTTAGGGAGGAGTAGGACACCTACTTGGGTCACCAATTTTCTCCCTTCCTCAAGAGTGATGCTTTTGAATTGCTCCATCAATTCAGCCTTTACTTCATCATCATTCTACTAGTCTGACCTATCAGGTCTTGATTCCCTCCCGCTCTTGCACTTATCTTGATATTCCTCTAGCTTCATTCTCCAAATTAGTTGCAAGAATACAGGGGTTTTCACAAAGGCATCATCATCCATGAATGCCTTGCATGCCTCCATCCTAGCATCCTACACATACTGCCCCTTTATATCCATATCAGTAAGCACCAATTGTGCTGATCTAGGAGGAGAGGGGATGCCGACCTGCATTTCCTGGTCAGTTATAATAATTTCATCCACCAGAACCTCCTGTGGTTCTTCAATCCTTTGCCTCTTAGGACTTGGCTCTGAGGGAAGCTCCACAGGATCCCTATTTGGTGGTGAATCAAAATCTATAATCTTTATCCCAACAAGTTTCCTGGTCCCATGACTCGGCAATGATGATCTTTTCATTACTTATTTTCCCTTTCTATTTCCTACCTCCTCATCACTGCTAGTATTTTTCTTCCTCCTATATAGAGATCTATCCACTACTGGCTAGTAAGCTGGTCTTGTTTCCTTAGGCCTCACCTTTGATTCCTGAATCCCCAAGTCCAATTCTAAATTGGCCTTCTTAGTCCTCAAAATGTTCATGATTTCCTTAAAATTACTCATCAAAAAATCAATTCTTTTATGAAATGGAGTAAACTCCATTAGTGGATCATATCTTGGATCCAGTTTGTGCACCATGGCCAGCATTTTCTCATATGCAATCCACTTCTCCTTATTAAATTCTTGCTGGTTCAAATCAAATTTATTTCTTATTAAGTCCTCAGGGAAGTTGAAAACATGGATGAATTTGGCACCCTTAATCTTCTACCTAAACAGGGCGAAAAATCCCTCAGGGTCATGTTGTCTCCTGGATCCATGTTTCAAATGGTATTCATCAAAATAATGGTCAAAATGGACCCATCCTCCCTTGGAGAACACAAAATCAGGGAACAAAGTCCCTTTTCCTCTTCTTATCAAATTCTCCTCATGAATGCAGCCTAACTACCACATCACCTCTACAAACCCCATCCTTGATGGCACATTATAAGGGAGAATATGAGGAGCTCCCTAGAAACCATAAATCCTCAAAACAGTACTCACAGGGTACAAAATAATGTCACCCCAATTGTGGCATACCTTCAAGTTAGGTTTCCTCATTTTAGGTCTGAGGAAATCATGCAAATCCTCCATAATTCTTGGTACATTCACTACCAATTTAGCACTAAGCCTAGAGGCAAAGCAGTTATCAAACTGCACAAAACTAGCACCTCCCTTGTTACCAGACATGTCTGTGCTCCAAGCTTGTACTGGTAGTCTCTCTCCATCTACATCTCGCCTCAGCTCCATTTTCTTCGAGAAGAAGTCAGCATTCTCATGCAAAAACATATGCATTAACAAAGAATACCAAAAGAAAGGAGTGCTAGAATCTCCATTGTGCAACTTTAGCAAACCCTCATGTATCCCTTCAGCAAGGAATGAAGCATAGTCATAAATCATAGAAAAATTAAGGTGCTGGATCTGAGCCCCCATGAACATATAAGCAATGGGCATCACAGTTTTAGGGTTGAAACCCATGATTTGGCAAAGTGAATAGAACATTGCCAAGAAATGATCAGCAAAACAACTTAGCTTGAAAGGCTCCCTGTCAGTTGGGCTGATGTGAATTGTTGAACTACCTGCCTTGGCCAAATGAGGAGGAAGCAATCTTGACCTAAAAAGAGGTTGAGATTTGGCATACTCCTGCTTCATCTCCTCAAAGTCAATTCGAACTAGAAATGAGCTATACTCATTCAAATCAAGGACCTGCCGAATTGTATCTGCATTAACATTCAACAGAACGTCGCCATCATTATCCCTGACAATTCGTGTGACAGGGTCATACCATGCAGCTACTACCCTAATTAGGTTAATATCTAGGAAGACGTTTGGTACCACTAGCTTCCCCATGTCATATCTCCAATTGTTAGAAAAAGGGTGAGATACATTGCGTTGCCCATACCATCTCCTAAACAACTCCAAACCCATCATAGGTATTCTGGCATTTCTAATGTTGTAGTCCTTGCATCTCAGTCCCTCACCTAGGGCTGTCCCATTCATCAAGACCAAATCCTTCTTCCTATCATTTGTTAATAGAGGGAATTGGTCCAGGAAATCATCGTAAAGATTCCTGTGTATGTAATCTATACGGCTAGAATGTTGCTTTGGTGGTGCCATTTTTAGAACTAGGGCTTCCTCAAAAATGAATTCGTAGACAAACCAAGGTTACCCAGAACGGAATTACAGCAGAGCTTTATAACTTTCACAATTCAGAAGGAGTAGTAACCCTAGAATTGTAATCAATAGAAACATCAATAACACAACATGATCCTCCTTTTGAAACACAAGCAAACAGAGGTATTGGCAAGAGAAATCAACTTACGGAATTCGCGCTACACAGCAAACAAAACCGTGCTGAAAATGCTTGAAAGCTTCTATCTCTAGCTCCGGATCACTTCGCAAATATCTGAATATTCTTATGGCAATGTGATCATGTACTTAAGTACTCAAGAATGATGAAAATAGTCGAGCAAACGTCTCGTCTGCCATTAAAGCTCGCTTGTGTGCCGCGCTAATGGCTTCAATCATATTTGATGCAAGTTTAAAATCTAGCCGTCGATCTCATCCTTCTGTCAGGCCATTGAATGGCTGTCTTCAAAAAGATGACAAGACTTCCATGCCATCGTTAAGGGCCCACCATAGAACGTAGCTTCAAAAAGTACATGTGGCACTTGCCCACGATATCGTGATCACTAAACCCCTCTTGGTTTAGGATCACACAATAGCGGGTAGCCATCAATCTTCATCATCTATGATCTCAACGATCAGAACAAGAGGTAGCATCAATGCATATCTATTGAGCAACTTTTCCACCAAGATTAAGACACCGCCGTTGATTTCAAACACTTGCATTTCACACCCTAAAGTTCAATGCATAAATTAATCACTTTATTTACTTCCTTCAGCACTGGCAGCTTAAGACATGTGGCGTCCGTCCGTGATATCACTATCGCCCAAAAGCTAGCAGTGACGTCATCGCGGGATGGTGGGCAATAGTCAAGATCAAACCTAAGGAGATCGACGGTCAGTAAAATACCCCTACAAAACATTAAAATACTTAGGAAAATTTAAGGGGAAGGGGACACCACCTAGGGCAATGACAGTCGATGACATAAGGTTGTTTTAATAGATAAAGCACAGATCGGTTTAGACTTAGGTGAATAAAACATTAGCCGAAAAATTTCATTTTATATTAAAAGGGGCCACGCCTAGATGATCGTATAGGACATAAGTTGTTCTTAAAAGACTCTCTCCAAAAAGTAACGATGAAATAGACCCAACCCAACAATAAGATAGAAGGTCTCATGGAAGCAAGGCATAACTCCATTCTTCAGACACTCTCCAAATAACCAGGCAAGCCAGAAAATAAATGGAAGACCAAGGACTTGAAAAATAAGCTCCATCAAGAATAACAATCTATTTTTCAATCTCCTCTTCATCGTTTCTAGATTATTGTAGGTCAATCTCCAACTAAATGAATTCTCCATTAATTCTTTTGCATTCATCAGATCTTTCTTTTAAGGACCGAGCAAGATTCTCCTCATTCTTATTTCTTTCTTCAATCTCCTTAGTCAGCCTCATCACCATAGATTCCATCTCATGCTTTAGGGTAGAATGATATTTGGAAAGCTTTTCACATTCTTCAGTTGTTTCCTTCAAGGTTTGGTTCAGGTGAACATCATCCATGGTTTTTCTCTCTTTTTTCTTAATTTGATCACATAAATCCTTTCTCCTTTCCCTAGAATTAACAATTTGATCCTTCAATGTCAATGAATTTCTTAGCATCCTTAATATTTTCTTTCAATTCTTGGACTTCTGCTTTGGATTGATAAAGATCATCAAGTGCCACCACTAGCTGCTATTGAAGACTACCAAATTCCATTACATTCCAAGATCCACCTCAAGCTATAAAACTTCTTTAGAGGAACTAATATCTGATGCCAATTGTTGGAATCTAGGAACACTAAGAGGGAGGGTGAATCAGTGTTCTACAATGTTAACTTTATTAATTTGATCATTAAACCACTTATGACATTGAACTAAATTAAAGATGAAAACACATGAAGAAATCATCCACAACACCATAACACAAGGATTTTTATGTGGAAACCCTGTTAGGGGAAAAACCATGGTGGAGGTCAATCCACAATTTGAGTACTCAAATATAAGTTTTACAAAATGAGAATGCACTTGCATTCAGGCACACTGTCTAGAGCTCCTTGCTCAAAATAGAAAGTCTCACTACCTTAAAATTAGTGTGAAAAGAAAACAGAGGTGGTGAACTAAGAATTAGCATCTACAAATGCCTGAGAATAGTTCTGGTTAAGCACATTAGTTGATTTCATTACCTTCAGTCTGATTCTTCTCTTCTTCTCTGCTCTACTACAATTCACATCACAAATCTTATATGCGCAAGTGAAATCACTCAACTATCCTTCTGAAATTTTCATCACACACCAACACACTTCGCATATATATATAAATGATATAATTGATCACTTATATATATCCACAACTAAAGATTTGATCGCTACTTGTTGGCTTCAATAAGACATAAATTATTATCCAACGATCAGCTAAATCCACAAATGATTTTCAATGTGCATCACCCAAAGTCGGCCATAGCATAGTGATGACCCAAGTCAACATGATAGAACATGAAAATATTTAAACAATTTCTCCTCAAATATTTGCAACATTTTATATTCACCAAGTCGGCTCTCTACACTGTTAAACAAAAAATCAATCAACTGAATCTCTTAACTCATACACCACTTGATGTGATGACACAAAATTTGAGAGTAAGATATTGTAGATTCTCAATGACCTTCCATGAGATCTACAACACAAACTGATAAACTAGTAATGCAAGTAGGTTCAACTTTAGTTGGATACCTTGTTCTTCATTCTATCTTCCCGTATGAGTAGATATAGAGATGCACACTAGATCACTGACTTAGGTTGCCATCAATGACAACACTAGAAGCCATATGCCAACACCATATTATTTGTAGATATGGTATCCCCTCCACTATCCACTATCATTATTGATAATGGAAAGCCTTTCACAAACTAGTACATGAGAGATGTTTATGAAACATATCACATCCAACATCATTGGTCAACTCCCTATTACCCACAAAGTAATGGAAAATTTGAAGCTACCAACAAGACCCTCATCAAAATCCTTAAGAAGGTCATCAATAAAACTGGTTGAGATTGGCACCTTCACCTTAATCCCACCCTTTGGACATACCATACATCCATTTGTACCCCCACTAGTGCTACCCCAAATTCCCTCGTTTATGGTGCAAACACCATCTTTCCAATTGAAGTTAAGATCCCATCACTTCATATCTCTCTAAGGAATTTAATCAGTGATGAAGATGCTCGTGTTGCATGGTTAAGTTAGCTTGAACTCCTAGATGAGAAACACATCAAGGCCTATAATCATCTACAAGATTATCAACATCAACTCAAAAGGATTTATAATAAGGTCTATCCCCACCAATTCAATATTGATGATCTAGTCCTAAAAGAGAACCAACACACCCAGTAGGATCAAGAAAAGAAATGAAAGTTTAAAGCTAATTGGTTGGGTCCTTACGTCATCACTACACAATATGGTTCTAGGGCATATAGGCTTGCTACACCTGAGGGGGAACCCTTGGGAGAACCCATCAAAATCATGCACCTAAAATAATTTTACACCTAGGTCAAATGGGTTATTCTACCTAGAAAAATACCCAAAAAAGTAAAAAATAATGAAAAATACAAGAAAAATACAAAAAATCCAAAAATAGTAAAGATAAATGATGCATCCTATGGTGAAAACCACCCTTGGTGGCACATTGGATAAGTATGATTGGTGAAAACATGGCAACATGCACCATTCTTAGAGGGCTTAATCATTATCTACCTTGTGTCCTATTTCCCCATATGCTTTGACTCATCCTATCATCATATCCTATCCTACCACCCTATCACATCCATCTTCCATCAACCTCTTATGATACATCACTTGGTATACTTTTATTGTGCATTAGAAAATTTAGATTGGCTATCCAGAATCTTGAGCTTGTCATCACTTGTTTATTGGTGTCATTTTTTTAGTCTCGCATCCTCATCTAGGATCCTCCATCACATTGGTCATCATTAGGTCTCATGTCATCTTCCATCCTTTTTATCAAACCACATTGAATCTACACTTTCAGATAGGTAAGGCCATCCATCGATGAGCCCCTGAGGCTTTTGTCCATCCGTTTGTGTTAGTCTCCACCATCCACCTATTGGTCCTATGGAAAAGGATATTTGAAATCTTTTGTGATCTTCTAGTGCTCTTTCATTTTGTTTATGTGGGATTCCTATTATTCCTTGTTGGGGTCACCACGATCCATCATATCTTGGTGCTCTTTGACAGGTAAACATAGGGGCATATCTTGATTTTTGGTGTGATCTTATCTTCTTGGTTTTCTCACATAGTACCCACCTAGATCCTCATGGTCTTGTGTTACATTGGGGCATCCTTTATTCTTGTGGTTATTCCAACATCAGGCCTGACCAAAGCCATTGTAGATTTGGGGTATTAGGATAGCCTTCTTATTTTTTGTGTTTTTTTTATGCATTTGACACTAATTAGCCTTGGTGCTTCATACACTGGCACATCGTTTCCTATGCTATAGAAAAATTTAGTGCTCCTAATGGAAAAATGGCAATAGATTTGCATTTCATTTATTCTCCCATTGCATTGCATTTATCCCCATCCATTTTTCCCCAGCCTATGGTTATTGGTTTTTGGTTGTGCAAATGTTCTTCCCCCCACCTATTCTTCCTTTCAAGGTTCCTATGGTTTTGATAGGTGTACTATCACCCCTATCATTATTCATCTCATCATCATCATTTAGGTTCATTCAACTACATTGCATTATCATTCTTATTAGTTTTTATTATCCGTTTCATTTATATCCCATTAGGTTGCCTTTCATTATCCTTTCATTATCCATTGCATTAATCCATTTCATAATTCATCTCATTATCACTTCATTATAATTACACATACCATTTTCATAATCATATTAAGGTGTTTATATTAATATATATTTGTTATTTCATTTCATTACATTATTATTTTCATCATTATCATCTTAAGTTCATTTCATTATCATTTGCATTATCATTTTCATCATTATCATCTTAAGTTGTTTAGATTACTATAGAATTTTTATTCTATGCATCTTAAGTTCATTACATTATTGTTATCATTTCATTCCATTAATTTGTTTAGAATGGTTGTTCTAAGCATCTTAATTCATTGCATTAGGTTCGTTTTGTTACATGCATCACATTACATTCATTACACCCATCCATAACATGATTACATATGCATATTCCATACATAAATTTTTCATGTCACAAAATCCATGCCTAATTAGCCATCACAATGCAATCGGTAATCCATACATCATCCACAATACATACATCATAAATCACACTCACATCACGACCTACATCACATACCATTAGTATCATATCCATAGCATACATCACAAACTAATAAATCATGTCACATCACATCCTACATCAAAAAAGCATTATACATAATGCCTCTCATCTATATCATACATATAAATATAGGTGCATTAACCATCATTATCACATGCATACATCATAATCATATCCATACACATAAGCATAATAAACATCCATCACATCACATAGAAATCCCACATGAAGCATCGTCAATGTCCATCACATCATATATATATATATAATATAGTGTCTATCATCCATAATAAAGTCCATAATAAAAGTCCATGTCCACAGTCCATAGAGTCCATTAAATAAAAAAAGATATGCAGAGAAATGATAATATACAAGTACATGATGGTGCATCTAATACATCATGGTGTCTTGAATAAATAAAGAATGAAGAATCATTGAATCTGCTAAATCATCTATATAAAACAATATGTCTACTAACTCTGCCTCTATGTACATGTAGCCATTGTGAACCTATCAAAAATGGAATCCTATACCTATATCCCCTCTTGTCTCTCCTTATCTGCTGCTCCCTGCATTAGATCACTATGGGGAGTTTGAACCAGGTCCTCGATCGTGGGGAGGTGTCTCTTTGTAATCACTATATCCACGGGTGTGGGTAGCTCTTGAGTGTGATAGCCCTACTAGTCTCTATGCCACTACTTTGACATAGGGTGTTACCCTCTACACTAGATCTGGGACAACATGGAAGTATGCACACATGTAATATCCTACCTCCATTCTCATATTTTCCTCACATGTCGCCCTAGCTTAGTATTTCTCTCTCTCCATGTGATATCCATCCCTATGCCCCTGTAGTCACCTCTACTCTAGCTCCAAACCATCATGTGCTAATCTCATGGATGCTAGATGTGCCTCTGCCTAGGATGCCCTCCTGGTTGCCTCATTCATCTCCTCCTGTAGGCTCTATGCCCAAGCCTTTACAGTCTCTTCCCTCTTTGTGGCCTCATCCCTCTTGATCTGTAGGCTTTATTCATGTGTCTATGTGGCCTCCACTCTCCCCTATAGTGTTTCTGCCTCCCCCTCTGCAACCTCTTCCCTCTTGATTGTTGCATCTCTCTACTCCATTGCCTACTCTACTATGCCCAAGGTTGCATCCCTCTCCCCACTAGCCACATCCAACAACTCTCACAACTCATCCCTCTCAACCTGCAATGTCTGTAGTTGCTCACATAGATCCCTAGCCATCCTGACAAACTTTGTATCTCGATCCAGCTACATGGCCTTTGATGAATACTTTATGAAGTATACCTCCTCCTGTAACCTCTCCACCTTGACCTACAACTGATCTCTCTCACCCTCTATCTACCTAAGCCTTTGATACAAAATCTAGAGATGTGCTTGGGCTCTTATCAAGTAGATTATAGGGTCCTCCACTAGTGGCCCCTGATTTACCACTATAGCTCTCTCCTCTACTATAGGGGCATCCAAATCCATCTTCTACTACCCTCTCTCCTCATCCTCCACTCCCACCTTAGGCACCCCCACATCTGGCATAGCCTCCTCATGTGCTGGGCCTCCTCCTCACCCCTCTATCTGCCATCCCTCATCCTCCTCTAGGTTCTCTATTTCTCGTCCTCCTCTTTGAATCCTACAACTAGTACAATGGGATGCACTATAGTCATTCTCACCGGTCTCTACTCCACCAACCATGTAGCATATATCACTATAGTCCCTACATCATCTGACCCCCTCTCCATGGCCACCTTATAATCGAGAGATCCTCCCACATATGTTAGGAGTACTTCACTTGAATCTGTTGCCCCTATACTTCCCATGACTCTTTATTAATCCTCCTAAAAATTTGTGGCCCTAGGGGGATGTCCTACTGGATATCATGTGACCCTGTCTATCTTGTGCAATTCTATGATAAAGGAATCTCTCCCTTTCAAGTAGCATATTGAAATATATAGGCCCTCTACAACCTATCCTCCTTTATCCAAGATCAAAAATATTGGTCCACATATGGCCTCCATACAATGTCCTCCTTTTGTAGGTCATCCAATAGCATGTGCCTATGCTCCAAGCTCCTTACTTCATTGTAGTGAAGAATCCATCCATGCTCTCACACCCACCAATAAACCATTGAGAGAGAGTCATCCCTGTCCCCCACCACCAAAATATCTAGGCGCACAAGCCTGATATGCTCTCAGGCCCATATTTGTAGTAGTGTGACATGGGCCACACTCAATGCCTGCCTATAAAAAAAAACATGCATATCTCGATATAGCTAATCCAATAAACACGGTCCCAACACAAACACTCCATCCCTTCTCTCCATAATGTGGTAAACAACCTTAATCATTTTGAGTTTGAAGAACTTCCCACTTCTATCAAGGAGGAGGATCTTGCTGATCAATTCACATAGATATAGTGGTACTGGTACTATAACCACTCCAAGGAAGGAATCAATATCCAACTCCTTCCCTCAGATGAGAAGGTCTATAGCACTGAATATTGCCCGCAATCTCCTCTACACTGGTTTTCTCGACATGACACTAACTACATGTCCCTTGATGGGTAGTCTGAGTATCTACCATATGTCCTCTAATGTCATGGTCATCTCCCTTGTGGGGAGGTGGAAGGTGCTAGTCTTAGAGCTCCATCACTCTATTAGTGTTGCCAGTAAAGGTCTATGGGCTTGAATGTTGGGATATCTTAACATGTGCAATAGGCCCGCCTGCTCTAATGCTGCATGGTCATCAGGTGTCATCATCTCTTGGGTAACCTCCAAAAATGGTTGAGTGCCTCTCGCGCATCCTCAGTCTTGAAGCTTTGCATCCATGTCAAAAATTCTATCAATCCTTTCTAGCATTCTATTCCTATCTTTTCTTTTTCATCCTTGCCCCATTTTGGTGATTTTTCCTCTGTGTAAAGTGCACTCACCTTTTCTCCCTTTTTGGCACGTTCACCTATTTTAATTGCACATTTTCCCCTATGTTCCTTTCATGGTGGGTTTTCCTATTCACTAGGCATGTTCATCCCCTTCCTATCCAGGTGCCCATTTACCCCTTTTCATCCTAGAGGTGAACTAACTTTCACCCCTTTTCCCCATGGGCGAGTACACACTCACGCATATTACCCTTTTTCTTAGAGTGACAAATCCACATTTTCCTTTCTTCCCTAAAGGTGGATTCACATCCACCCGTCCTCCATTTGGGTGATCCCGTATTTTCCCTTTCTACTAAAGGGTGATTTCACATTCGCCTATCCTAAGCACAATCACCCTTATCAAGTAATGCACCTACCCTTTTCCTATTTAGGAAACTTTTCAATCACTCGTCCCTATCCCATTCACCCTTGTCCATGTAGGTACACCCATCCCAGATTGAGGTGGCTGCAGAATCGCCCCTCTCTCTACGCATCCACCCCTGTGGAAGTGTGCCCACCCCTTCTCTCACTTATTTTCTGAAAAGGTGAATGCATTAGCCCAAAAGGGTGAATCCAACCTTCGATGGTGATTCTATTCATCCTAGTCTACCCAACCTAAAATTAGAATGCATAAAAAATTGAAATTAAATCACTAACCTGGGTTTCAAATCCTACTTGGCAGGGTACAATTCACAGGTGCTAGTAGTCGTGAACCTCATCTCCATGGTGGATCATCTCATCATCATCCTCCATCTCGCTCATCTATTCAACTATCACTCTCTCTCTCATCAAATCTCTCGATTCCAAGTGTGCAAATCAAAATTAGGTGAATAGTGATTTTTAAAATTTTCTATTTATAATTTTCATTTTTACACCTATTTAGCCTTTTAAATTTTGGGTTATTTTTACCCTTTATTTAACCTTTATAATCTTTCTAGCTCCATTCTTCCACGGGCTACCATTTACACCTCATATGCTCATTTTCCTTTGTTCAAAAGCTATTCTTCATGATTTTTCATATTTTAGCACATGGTATCCTTTGTTTCTCCATATCGAGAAGTCACTCGGGGACCATTTTCTTCCCCATCTTCCCTCTCAAGGGGGCATACCCTACCACATTTGTGCATCCCTTCCTCCTAGACACTTCCAAGTGATACTAGGGCATCTCCTAAAATCCTTTTCTTCTATTGAGTCATCTACACTTTAATTTTCTTCAAAACATCATTATCCTAATGATATTTTGAAGAGGGGCAAAATGTAGACACTTGAATTTAACCACCACCATATTGTCAAATTCACCCTTGTTTCCTTAGATATCCTACATCCCTAAACCATATTAATCGAATAATTCATTATTTGATTAATATCTGGCTTAGTCCTAATGGCTCCTAAGTTGTTTGATTAATTAATTGAATATCTTATCTTATTCCTCTCTAAAGTAAATAAATAGTCAAATTTATTTAATTTAGTCATCTTGCCAAAATGAATTAAAATCAAATTTATAATTCATTATTTATCTCTCCTTATCCCATCCTCCATAACCTTCGTCTAATCTTGATTAACTTGCTTAATCCTATCATTAGGAGTGCACACCTCTAATCTTTGATTAATGTCACATCCTCCATAATTTGCAATTCGGTCTTAATCCCTCATTAACCCACCTAACCCTTCATTTTCACAACCTAAATCACTAATTATCCCCTAACCTCACCTTATGCCATTTATGGCATGCACCTTGCTCAACCCTCTCATTAAAACTTTCTATGTTTGGATAAGTCACCTTTTTACCTCTTAGAATTTTAAATTCAAGTTTATTCCCCCTATGAATTGTATAAAAAAAATTTAATTCCTTTATCAATCCCCATGAGGATTTGTGAGTAAATTTTAATTCCTCACTTGTCCTCTCATTGTACATATGGAAAAGAACCTCCTTTATGAGGAGATCTTGTCCATTCCCAAGGTACTTTCAAGTACCTCCATATCATGACCATGTCACCTGTTGAAAATGAAGGTAATATTGTAGCTTAAAACTAGTAAAATTATGAGATTGTAGATTTAATTAAGTCTTCTTTGTGTATGATTAATCTGTTTAGATCAATTTTACACATTGTAGAAAGAGACAAAAGATTTTAGAAGAATGAGACAAGAAGATAGAAGTGAAACAAAATATACGTGGAGAAACCATCTCAGGAAAAAAATCCACCAGAATCAATATTTCTTGTATTATTTAACCTTAGAACAAGATTACAACAATACTGTATCAATCCTTGATTGATATACTTCCTTGCCTTCAACAATCTTTCTTCACAACTTGCAATAAAATCTCATAGAACTCTGATACACTTGCTACAATTAATAGACAATTATGAGCATGTAAACTCACAAGATTTGTAGAAATACAAGAGCATAAAGCTCCTCACAAAAATCTATGCCTAGATTGGGCAAGTAGAGTTCCATAATGTAATATGAAGTCAAAACAAAGTCTTCCTCAATTTAGGCACCCTAAACTAAACACTTAATTGAACTTTGGTTAAGAAGATATCTTGTAAACATCACCTCAAAGTTGGCACCCAATAATGGGCCCCACTTGAGCCTTGTAAATATCTTCTCATGCAAAAGGTGTTAACTGAAAGATGCCAACTTGGGCACCCAAGGTGGACCCAGGTCAATCTTGGTTAACTGAAACATACCTCTCCACCAATTCATGCAAACATTATACATGATTGATCACCCCCACTTAACTGAAAGAATCCACCTGTTATCTGTCATGCAACTAAAGTCATTAGTCAAGTCAAGTAGTATACAACTCAAAATAACTATATGCAATTGAAGATAACTGAAATATAACAAAACTGAATTGAATTGAATTGAACTAAATTGAACTGAACTAAACTACACTAAACTGCTACTGAACTCATATTGAATTGAACTGAACTGATATCGAATTGACAGTGCCACTCCACTCATGTAAATATCAATACCTAATTTGTAGGATCATAAACATTCATTACTTAAGTGTTATAAATCCTCCAAACATTTAATTGAGGCAAGGTGGGTTCCACCTTCCATGTGGGTGCCCCATGTGCTCCTATTTTATAGGAGCTCTTCTTATATGTCCCTAAATGTTCCTATTATTTATGAATAATTACAAATGTCAATTTACATGTTCATTTCATTCAAATTTAATCTCTTTCTAATCCTAGTGTTGGGGAACACTTTCCAAGGACTTAGGAGATACATGAAATATGTTTAGGATTGCAATTAAATGGTATCATATTCCCAACATTCTCCCACTTGACATTATACATTGCAATTATTCTAAACAAGGAATTATTATTATAAATCAAGTAGAGGACTCAAGGCCAATGGCCTTCCTGCACCAAGAGAACTTATATGTAGGAACTGATTTCATAAGATAATATGCAACATTGATCAAAGTGTCAACTTTCTCAATCAATACCTTCCCACTCTATACCATTTATCACACAAAGTGATACTGAACATCGACATGCTTAGTACGAGCATGATACATAGTATTTTTTGCTAAATAAATAGCACACCGAGTATCACATTCAAGTCTAATTTTCTTGTAATTAAAACCAATACCTTTCCCAAGTCTCTATAACCAAACTGCCTCTTTAGAGGCATGTGTATCAGCCATGTACTCTACTTCTATGGTGGACAAATCAATTTTGGGCTGCCTCTTACTCATCCAACTAACCACAACTTCAAACAAAGTAAAAATATAGCCACTTGTCGACCTCTGATTGTCCAGGTCTCCTCCCCAATTTGAATCAACAAAACCCTATATTTCCAATGATCTATGGATAATATAAATATCATTAGCACCATGATAAGCCAAATAGTAATCAAAAGTATCTTGTAAATATCTAAACACCCTCTTAACATAAGTCCAATGTTCTTTACCAGGGTTAGAAATAAACCTACTTAGAACTCCCACTGCTTGGGCTATATCTGGTCTTGTATACATCAAACTACTAACTGCACTAGCATATGGAATTTTAGACATTTCCTCATTATCAGAATTAGATTTAGGACCCACGTCTGAACTTAACTTTGTACCAACTAGTATAGGAATATTAATTGGTTTACTATCATGCATGTTAAACCATTTCAAAATAGTATCAACATAGTTTCTTTGACTTAAGCAAAGTTTTCTATTACCTTTATCTCTACTAATCTCCATACCGAGGATATATTTTGCAGCCCCTAGATCTTTCATCTCAAGTGTGTTAGAGAGTTCTGCTTTCAATTCTTTGATCATTACCTTTCTGTTACTAATAAAAAACATGTCATCAACATACAAGATATTAATTAAAATCTGATCATCAATAAATTTTATGTAAACACAATGATCTTCCTCACTCCTAACCTAACCAATTTTTAATGCAAAAGCATCAAATTTCTGGTACCACATTCTAGGTGACTGTTTCAATCCATATAAAGATCTCTTTAACCTACAAACCAATAATTCTTTTCCTTTTACAACAAAACCATCAGGTTGCCTCATATAAATCTCCTCATCAAGATCCCCATGTAAGAAAGTAATTTGCTCTATATCAAAATCATGAGTAGCAACAATAGATAAAAAGAATCTAATAGAAGTTAATTTAGCAATAGGAGAGAAGATTTCATTAAATTCAACTTCCTCTCTTTGGGAGTAGCCCTTGGCTACTAATCTAGCCTTGTACTTTTCAAGATTACCATCTACTCCAATTTTCTTTTTAAAGATCCATTTACAGCCATTTACAACCAATGGCCTTTCTTCCTTTGGGAAAAATTTCAAGATACCATGTGTCACAAGCATCCAAGGAAACCATTTCCTCATGCATAGCTTGTGACCAAATCTTGTTCTCATCTGAAGAAAAAGCTTCCCTCTAAGATCTAGGTTCATCATTAGTATTCATCAAAGCAAATATACAACAAAAATTAGGTGGGCTATACCTATTGACAAGATTCCATTGTCTTGTGGATCTTCTCAAAGAAGGTTCTTCTTATTCCTCAATATGCTCATCATGAGAATCTATCTCAGAACTTTGTGAACTCTCCTCATCTAATCAATCCAATTGTTCTTCAACATGTGCATCTTCATGCTTCTCAATTTTTGTCTCAAAATGCACTGTTTGAGAAGTATCCTTCTCCTTTGGTTGTTCTTCTCCAGTATAAAATCTAAATTCCCTGAAAATAACATCTCTAGATGAAGTAATTTTTTATGTTAGAGGATTCCAAAGCTTGTAGCCTTTTACATTTTCATCATAACCTATGAATATGCATTTCTATGCTTTTGGATCCAAGTTAGACTGCTTTTATTTTGGCACATGAACAAAAGCCTCACAACCAAATATCCTTAAATGTGTAACACTAGGTTTCCTACCTAACCACATTTCATAAGGGATTTTATCTTCAATAGATGAACTAGGAGATCTATTGATTAAATAACAAGAAGTACTTACAGCCTCAACCCAAAGGCACTAATCTAGCTTAGCACTACTTGACATACTCCTAGCTCTTTCCATTAAGGTTCAGTTCATCCTTTTTGCCACTCCATTTTGTTGAGGTGTATATGGAGTAGTTTTCTATCTCACAATTCATACATGCTTACAATAATCATCAAATTCCTTAGAACAATATTCACCACCTTTATCTGATCTCAACACTTTTATCTTATGATCTGATTGCTTCTCAACTAAAGCCTTAAATTCTTTAAACTTATTGAACACATAAGATTTGTTAAGCATAAAATAGATCCAAGTGTATCTTGAGACATCATCAATAAATGTGACACAATATCTAGATTTTCCAATAGATTCAATATCCATAGGACCCATAACATCTGAATGAATAATCTCTAATAATATTTTAGCTTTATTTATTCCATTAGGAAATGAAGATCTAGATTGCTTTCCAAACACACAATGTTCACAAAAATCATTTTTTCCAGTATTATAATCATGAATACCGTCAACCAATTTCTTATTAAGAATGGTACTAAGACCTTTTTCACCAATGTGGCCCAATCTATGGTGCCACAACATACATGTATTTCTAGCTTCAGTTACATTGGCCAATTTATTAAAATTGGAGGTATTAAGCTTAAACAAAGTCCCAATCTGAGATCCTTTAGCAACCGCCATAATCCCTTTCACCAATCTTCAACCACCTTTGTCAAATTTCACATGCATTCCAAAATCATTGAACTTAGATACCGAAAGTAGATCTCTAGCAAGTCCTGGAATATGTAAAATACCATTAACAGTTCTTAACCCTACCATCAATGAAACACAACTTTACCTCTCATTTTCCCAAAGTCTTTGTTGTGCTATTATCTCCAAACAAGACTTTCCCTTTATCATATACTTAGTGAACGACTCCTTATTAGGAGTCATATGATAGGAGCAACCTAAATCAATTAGCCAAGAGTCATCACTAACATTTTTACATGAAATGATCAATGCATCATTACCGTCATCTGAGGATTTCTTTGTAGAAGCATCATAACTATTTTTCTTGTTCTTACAATCCTTCTTTACATGTCCTAGTTTCCCCTAGTTCCAACACTTTACCTTACTCTTACCAAGGGTTTTAGACCATCCTTTGGACTTACCCTTTCCTTTCTTGTCTCCCTTAGGTTCCTTTTCCTTAGGCCCACCTCTTACAAACAAGGTATCTTGGCATCCCATTTTAGAATTTCTCCTCATCTCCTCTAATAGGAGAGTAAGAATAATATTGTCCATCTTAGGATCTGCACCACTACCACTGATAGCAATAATTATATTTTCCCAAGACTCTAGTAAAGAAAAAAGTAAAAAATGCATTTATCTTCATCTTCTAGCTTTACATCTATAGATAATAATTGAATTAGAATCAAATTGAAGGAATTTAAATGATGTGCAACAGAATCACCATCTTTCATCTTTAAAGAATACAACTATCTTTTCGGATACAACTTATTAGTAAGACTTTTAGTTTGATAGATATCACCTATCCTCTTCCATAATTTATATGCGATAGATTCATCTGAAACATTCAAGTGAACAACATCAACAAGACATAACCTTATGGTCCGTCTTGCCTTCTTATCAAGATTATCCCAATCCTCATTTGACATCATTGTAGATGGATTTTTCTCATTACAAACAACTAACCACAAATCTTTGTATTCAAGGAGATCCTCCATTTTTAGTTTCCACATCTCATAGCTAGATCCATTGAATCTTTGAATGTATAGATGAGAAGTAGAACTCATTGCAACACACTTCTTTTACAAATTGCAATAACACAATAGTAAAATCTCCCACTATAGCCAAACAACCTTCAAAATTTTAAGATCAAGGTGTCCCAAACCCCAACCAACCATTAGATTTGATACCAAAAGCTGAAAATGAACGTAATATTGTAGCTTGAAACTTGTAAAACTATGAGACTATAGATTTAATTAAGTATTATTTGTCACAATTATTTGTGTATGATTAATCTATTTAGATCAATTTTACCAATTGTAGAAAGAGGCAAAATATTGTAGAAGAATGAGAAAAGAAGATAGAAGTGACACAACATATATGTGGAGAAACTCTTTTGGAAAAATGCTCCACCAAAATCAATAGTGATTGTATTATTTAACCTTAGAACAAGATTACAATAATACTGTATCAATCCTTGATTGATATGCTTCCTTTCCTTCAACAATCCTTCTTCACAACCTGCAATAAACTATCATAGAACTCTCATACACTTGCTGCAATTAATAGAAAATTATGAGCATGAAAACTCACAAGAGTTGTACAAATAAAAGAGCATAAAGCTCCTCACAAAAGTCTACACCTAGATTGGGCAAGTAGAGTTCCACAATGTAATATGAAGTCAAACCAAAGTCTTCCTCAATTTAGGCACCCCAAACTGAACACTTAACTAAAGTTTGGTCAAGAAGATATCTTGTAAAAATCAACTCAAAGTTGGCACCCAAGAATGGGCCCCACTTGACTAAGCCTTGTAAATATCTTCTCATGCAAAAGGTGTTAACTGAAAGATTCCAAATTGGATGCCCAAGGTGGACCCAAGTCAATCTTGGTTAACTAAAATATATCTCTCCACAAATTCATGCAAACATTATGCATGATTGATCATCCCCACTTAATTGAAAGTATCCACCCATTATCTATTATGGAACTAAAGTCATTAGTCAAGTCAACTAGTATACAACTCAAAATAACTACATGCAACTTAAGATAACTGAACTGAACTGATACTAAAATAATACTGAACTGAACTGAACTGATACTAAACTGATACTGAATTGATAGTGCCACTCCACTCATGTAAATATCAATCTCTAATTTGTAGGATCCTAAACATGCATTGCTGAAGTGATATCAATCCTCCAAATAGTTAATTGAAGCAAGGTGGGTTCCACCTTCCATGTCAATGCCCCATGTGCTCCTATTTTGTAGGAGCTCTTCTTGAATGTCCCCACATATTCCTATTATTGAGGAATAATTACAAGTCTTAATTTACATGTTCATTTTATTTGAATTTAATCTCTTTCTAATCCTATTGTTGGGGAACATTTTCCAAGGACTTAGGAGATATATGAAATATGTTTACGATTGTAATTAAATGGCATCCTATTCCCAAAATCACCTCAATCTCGCTCCCTCTTGCCCACTTCACCGTCCACATGTCCTTATGTGATGTCTTGTGAGTTCTCAACTCACCATAATCATTGATCTTCCCTCCTTAGATCAATCTCAACCATCTATTCATTTAGAGCCACTTCCCCTAAATGTGGTGGATTTGGCCTCATTGTCATCCAACAAGTAATCAAGAAAACTTAGCAAAATTGGAGCCATCTTACTACGAAGTTATCCAGCCTGCATTGTTGCACCCATATTGCATCCAATCCCTCATCTAGCCACACCATTGTATTTCCCATATCATCAACATCATTTTTCACTAAGTTTTATACCATTTTGCTAACAAAAGGAGTGCACAAATCTTCAACAAAGCGCCAACCAAAGGAATAATTAAAACAAGGTAAGTTAGTTGTTTTCATATGTTTTGTTTGAATTAAATTAGGCCAATATTGAGTGGATGTTTGTGTTATTTTTATCTTGCATTTCATTTGTTTGTTTTTCATTTTAGAGTAGAAAAACACTTGAACACAAAAGGAACCCTGAACCCTGACACCCAAAAAGGGTTTGGTGTTCACGAGTCAATGTTAAGGTTTACATCTTAACTGAAGGTGATGAAAGAAGTATGCAGGAGACCTGAACTCTGACACCCAAAAAGGATTTGGAGATCATGGGTCAAAAGGTTGGCTTACTCCTTACCAAAATTCAGGTAAGTGGTAAATAGAAACCCCGAAGGCATACACCTGAGAGGGTTATGTCAACTAATATTTTGTGAGGGAAGTGTTTGGGCATCACGGAGTAGTAAGAAGGTTTACGCCTTATTAAAATCAAAGAAAGAGGTAAGAAGTATGTGTGAACCTCGACATCCGATACCTTAAAGGACTCATCAGAGTTTTAGAGTTCAGTGGTATGCCTTAAGATTTTATTATGAAGTGGAAGGTGATAAATGGTAAAGGGCAAGGTAGATGGATAGACATTGACAATCGAGTAAAGAGCTTCAGACTAAAGTTTTTGGGCTTGCTTGTTAATCTATGTTAATCACTTCAAGTATATTGAAGGAGATTAGTAACCCCCAACCCTCGATGTAAAGGAAAGACAAGGCCGATGATGATGTAGAAGGATTTTTTGGAATTTTGCGAGAAGCATGTGTTGACTAGGGTTAACCAGCCCAGATTTGAGGGAATGCCACACATGAAAAATGTTGTTTGGATGAAGTAGCTCAAGGCATTTAAATGTTAATCAACAGATCATGGTCCAATCAATGGCCAACATTTAAGGATATATTTTGACAACTGCTAGGTGAAAAAATAGTGGAACATCTTGTTAGGTGAATGTGATTGTCACACAAAAAAAAATTAATGACTTTAACTACTTCAACCTAATGTAGGAATTCCAGTTGCTAAATATGTCCCTTAATTTTGAAACCAAGGATCCATGGTTCCTCTACTGTCATTTCTCACTGCTCTGCATACCCTCGACCTTGATGAGCACAAGAACAATTCCTACATAGGATACATGTGATTCTCATGTATGAGGTGAGCCAAATCAACTAAAGAGGCATCATGTATTCTATTTTGGTGAATGATGGATGAATAAACATAATTTTTTTTCTATTTTTTGCTTATCAGCCTCATAGCCATTTTAATTTTTTTTTGTGAATATACAAGATTATCACTATTAATATAATAGAAATTTTATTCTTTTCCCTTTGATCTACTTTAATTTAATGTTTCCACTTTCACAAATATGTGTTTATTTGAAAAACATGTGTTTATGATAGATTGATCTGCATGGTTCAATTACTTCACACTTAATTATGATGAACTTGCATCTCAATTGGTTCACCAGTTTTACCAAACCTACCCTAAAGCAAAAGGAAGAAAATAGCTAGAGGAAAAAAATTACCCTAACCTAATACTAACCCTATGGCCTAACCAAAGAATGAATGCATAATACTTATGATTTTGATGCAAATTTTAGTCTCAATTACTAATTTTTCCACATTTCTGGTTTGAATTTTAGCAGGTTTATCCTTAAATTTTCTTGAATACTTTATAGATAAAAAAGCATAATCATGCATTCTTTGAATTTTTTTGTATTTAATATATGAGGATTCAAAATCATGCTTACCAATAATTTCACTAGAATGTATGGAAACAACCTGAATAATGGTCGATCTCACACACCTTTCCCATTGTTTGAAGTCCATACCTTGACACGACCTTTGATCATGAGGCTCAATTATCACCTGCTCTATTTCTTGGATCTACGTCTTCATAACAACACAACTTCCTTCTCCATAGCTACCCCCTAAGCATGATCCCGCTAGTACCTTAGCATCAATTCTCAACTCAATTGATAGGGTCTCAATATTACATACATTATTATTAGAGAATGAGAAGATAAAGGACTAATACTCTACCTCAAGTGTAAATCAAACATTACTTCCCTTTTAAACTATGAATCCACAATTTATGGTGAGATTATAGCATCTTCCACCTATTTTTCCACTTCTATCTCCCTATGGTTATCCCCATGTGTGATACATGATGATTCACACCTTTGAAGTTCAACCTTTTGGTAAGATGTTCTTAAACCCTCAATATTCTTCTTTTAAACATTGAAAAATGTCCTGAGCCTATCAAGAACATTTTTACACTAATTTGCATCCTTCCTACATAATTAAATAACTTTTAATTATTTAAGTATGTTGCAAGGTGTGCACCCTTGGTATCCTTATGTTGTGTAATGCAGTTTTCAAGTTCGTGACATGGCTTAACCACCTCTCATGGATTCATTAACTTTGGTGGTTGTATCGGGAATTAATAGTACAATCTTTAGGTACAACGACAACCATCTATGCAAAAATTAGTATCAAAGACTGGGTCATGGATTTGAACCCCTCGCTTGCACTAGGGGGATTGTTGCAAAGTGTGCACCCTTGGTATCCTTATGTTGTGTAACACAACGCTTAGGTTTGTGGCGTGGATTAACCACCTCCCATGGGTTTGATAACTCTGGAGATTGTATTGGGCATTAATATGTCGATCTTTTGGTGCAATGACAATTGTATGTGTAACAAAATATTCCTTAATACCAATTTCTTATATTAATTAAATAATTTTATATTATTTAATTAATTAAATAGTTTTATATTATTTAATTAATTAAATTTATATTTATTCTTCTTTTGATTAATGAAATAAAATTTTATTTATTTAATTATGTCACTAATTATTTTCTTAATCTATAATTAAATAAATTGTTGTTTATTTGAATATTTATCCTCACTTTTCATCTATAATTAAATAATTGTTTTTAATTGTTTAATTATTCATTTCCCTCTTCTCATCTATCATCAAATAGTACTTTCTAATTATTTAATTATTTATCTCTTGTTTGAACACAACTATCTACTGAGAGTGGGGGGTGAATTAGTAGATCAATTAAAAAAATTCTTTTAACCCTTGTTATGCAGATTAAACAAATATGTAGAGATCACACACACTAATAATAATAAAACTAGATATACATGGAAAACCCAATATGGAAAAAACCATGGTGAGAAATTTTTCTAGGATCTACTATCCTAATCTAGCCTCACAATAGAACCTCGGTAGTTACAATGTTTATGGGCACCAACCCAAACGAGACACCAATCCCATGATTTTAAGAGCACCAAATCTAAGGAAACACTCACTCCCTAATCTAAGCACCAACCAATCATATTTATAATGAAAGTATATAGAGCAACAACTCCAGTTACATATGAGTCAAATGTATCCAATTTTGTGTTATAGACTCAACCTTCAACTACTTAATCTCTTCTTTGATTTGCAATAATTTCCTCTCCTATCATCACTCTTCTCTTAACACACTATATATGCCCATTAAATGCATACACACTCCTTCATTTTGTATCACACACCCACCATATACATTACATTCTTTATCTTCACGTAATTCAATCTTAGGGTTTGTTATGCATTTTATACCATTCATGCTTGATTTACCTCTTCTATATTTTTTTACTGTTTGTGCATTAATGAAGTCATCCACTTCTTCCAATCAATCATCAAACATATCATTTAAGTAGTTACAACGATCAATTTTTTTTTTTGGTGCTACAATCACATTCACTTAACTAGAATTTCCACTATTTTTTCACATAGTAGTTGTGAAAAAAAATCTATAAATGTTGGAAATTGATTGCACCATGATCCATCAGTTAAAATTTAAAATCCTTGAGCTACTCAATCCATACAAAGGTTACCATGTATCACGTTCCCTCAAATCCATGCTGGTTAACCCTAGAGTCAACACATGCTTCCCGTGAAATGATGAAAATACTTCATTATTTTTAGCCTTGTCTTTCCCTTACATCAAGGGATGGGAGGTGGTTAAGCCATGTAATGAACCTGAGCACTGCATAGCACAACACAAGGAGACCAAGGGTGCACACCTTGCAACATAGTTAAATTATTAAAAAATATTTAATTATGTAGGAAGGATGCAAATTAGTGTAAAAATGTTCTTCATGGGCTTAGGAAAATTTGTAGTGTTTAAAAGTAGAATCTTGAGGGTTTAAGAACATATTACCAAAAGTTTGAACTTCAAAGGTGTGAATCGTCATGTATCACACATGCGGATAACCATAGGGAGACAAAAGTGAAAAAACAGGTGGAAGATGCTATAATCTTGCCACAAATTATGGATTCACAGTTTAAAAGGAAAGTAATGTTTCATTTACACGTGAGGAAAAGTACCAATCCTTTATCTTCTCATTCTTTGATAATCATGTATGTAATATTGAGACCCTATCAAATGATTTGAGCATTGATGTGAAGGTACTAGCAGTAGCACACTTAGGGGGTAGCTATGGAGAAGGAAGTTGCCTCATTAAGAAGATGTAGATACAAGAAATATAGCAAGTGATAATTGATCATCATGATGAAAGGTCATGTTGAGGTATGGACTTAGAACAATTAAAAAGGTGTGTGAGATCAACCATTATTTATGTTGTTTCAATACATGCTAGTGAAATTAATGGTAAGCATGATTTTGAATCCTCATCTATTAAATACAGTTTTTTTGAAAGAATTCATGATTATGCTATTTTAATTGAAAAGTATTCAAGAAAATTTAAGAATAAAGTTGCTCAAATTTGAACCAAAAATTTGGGAAAATTATTAATTGAGATTGAAATTTGCATCAAAATCATAATTATTATGCATTCTTTCTTTGATTAGGTTGTAGGGTTAGTATTAGGTTAGGGTAATTTTTTTCCTCTAGATATTTTCTTCCTTTTGATTTAGGGTAGGTCTAGTAAAATTGGTGAGCCAATTGGGATGCACGTTTTGTTGAAGTATGATACCACTGAGAGGGGGGGGGGAGGGATGAATCAGTGGTATGAAAAATTAAAAAACCTTGGATTAACCTTTCAAAACTTTGATCTTATAATATGTAAGACTAGAAAAATTCAACTATTAAGTGCAACGTCATATATGTAGAGCATTCAAGCTTGTCTCATATAAAGAAAATAAGAAAATCTTCAATTTGACTTAATCAATTTGCACCAATTTATTCTTATGTTATTTCAATGATACACACATTCATTGATTGAATGCAACATCATAACAATTAACTATGAAATACTTGAGCAAACACAAGGATAATCAGAAGAAGGCAATCACACCATGACACAATTTTTTCTTGGTGGAAAACCCTCATAGGGATGGAAAACCACTCGATAAAATGCCTCACTAGTTTAATAAAAAAATGGCTCACTAGATACAAAATGCCTCATTGGCAATACAAGCTTCACTGGCTACAATTTCTCACTAGTCAAAATATGCCTCATTGGAAAAGGCTAATTTTTGTCTCACTTACATGACCTTAAAACACAATTTTCAATTATAAAGAAAAATAAATTATAGAGGGTTTCTCTATTTCATTGCAAACCGTTTCAGCTATACATTCTATGCCCTATAGATTCATAGAACATGGACATATAAAACATATAGTATATAGACTAGTTTTTTTTCTCTTTTGCATATAGTCTCTTACAATAAATAGTTATAGTATTCTGCTCAAGAACTATATCTCTTTATAGTGTAAGATATTACAATAAAATGCATCGAACCTACATTAAGTGATCATGTCACTTACTCACATAAGTTTCTCTCAGATTTTTTCATTTCATCCTCTAACCAAATGACAAGCTCAAATCTCACATACATATAGCAATCATCAATCTAGTAGATTTTGATACAACCATACCTAATTTTTTGTAACTACAACCAATTTACATATCTTAACTATCAAATCCACAACTAAAAATGAGATTGATTGATGTCCCCCAAAATTTGTATGTTGTCTATTCTTCTAGGCCTCAAACCCTAATTCAGTTGTAAAAGTATTCATGCCCTAGCAGATCTTAGTGGATAATAATTCACATATGTTAACACATAAGAAAGCTCGAGTACCATCCTTGCAAATTTTAACATGTGCAATAAAATTTCCCGACAAAATGATCTCCAAAATAAAACATAATAATATGTATGCCCATGACAAAAATACTTTAATATTTCCTAAGATAAATGAAATAATACCTTTGAACACCAGGGCCATGTGTTGGTCAAAAAAATCAAGTGCAACTTAATTAAAAACAAAATAATTTTCAATATTGCAAGCCCTTTATCATTTCCTTTGTCAAATGCCATGAAACCTTTGAGACCTAACACAATGTAAGAATTATAATGACCAATTCTCAAGGCAATATCAAGGTATTATAATTGCCTCCAAGTCCATGTAACAAAGTTGTGACAATATCATCACCAATATTGAATGAGAGTCATCAAATATCAATCCAATAATTCCTTCAACCTTTCATAAGTTTATCAAGGTGAAAATCCACATTAATCCCTTCATATTATTACCTTGTAAATATGCATCAAGGTGAGTGTCATTTTGACATTAATGCCTTTTAACTATGCACCCCGAGTGTCATTTTGACATCAATACCAAACCAACCCAATGTCAAAGCGGTCAAAAATTTCATCCTAATTAAGTGTGAAGTAATTGAACCATGCAAATCATTCTGTCATAAACATATGTTTATCGAATAAACACAATTTAAAATAAACACATATTTTTGAAAGTGGAAACATAAAATTAAAGCCACAACGAAAGGAAAAAATCAAAATTTCTATTATCTTAATAGTGATAATATCGTATGTTCACAAAAATACAAAATTGGCTACATGGTTTATAGGTGAATAAAGTAACAAAAGTTTGTTCATTCATGTACCACTCACCAAAATGAAATACATGAACCCTCTTTAGTTTATTTGGCTCATCTCTTCCATGAGAAGCATGCATTTTATGTAGGTGTTGTGATTATGCTCATCAAGGTTGGGGGTATGCAGAGTAGTGAGAAAGGGTAGTAGAGGAACCACGACTCCTGGTTTCATAAATTGAGGGATATCTTTAGCAACTAGAATTCCTATGCTAGGTTGGGCGACTACCAACATCTAGTCAAAATTCCCCAAGTAATCTGCCTACACTACCATGACTACAATGACATGAACCTCAACCAGTAAGAGTCCTATATCAAGCAATGAAGTGATGAAATGCGAGGCTAAATATGACTTCACTCTATAATATGCTCCAAAATTCATAAATTCTTCATCAAGAACTAGTTGTATGGTGGCCTTGGTAGATGGTGTCCGGATGAAGAATACCTTCTCGAGCCTTTGATTAGTGATTTGGCTAGGGAAGCTAGTTTTTTTTATAGACACTAGTGAGACAAATAGGACTGTCCATGACACCGAAGAAAAGGAAAATAAAATGTAGAAGTGAATGAGAATGAAACTTGGATGTAGAATATAGAATGTGAAGGGGAATGTATCATTTATAGAAGGTTGTGAAAAATTAGTGAGACTTTGTTGTATCGAAGAGAAATTATTGGGAATACAAGTTGAGATGGTAGAGGTACAATTTTTTAGAACCAGAGGTTAAAACAAAATAAATTCTACAAGAGTTGGTAACTAATTACATAAGAGGTCACATGTACGTAGATCTAAAAATGGATAAATTCATGGATTGTGAATTTAATAACCATCTTTTCAATTCATCTGATGGAGTCATACTTGTCAGAAAATTATCTAGAAGTGTGGTTGAAAGGTAGAGTTGGATTTGTAAGTTGGCATGCATGAGTACACTGGGAAATTTTAGGCAAACCAATGCATTGGTAATCATGCATGTGAATTAAATGATGTTATGAAGCTGAGCCAAGACATCATTATGACATGACAAGTGCATTAATTTAATGATTGAGCTGCCAAATTCATGATCTATCAACAAGATGTTAATTCAAGGGTTGTTAAAGGTAACAAATTGGATGGGTGGTGGAAAATGTCTCTAAATTTAGAGGTAATCATGTTAATTGATTAATTCAAAGCTAAATTTTAACTTATTCTTATTTTCTATGAAATGAAGAATCACAATTATTTGGTAGTTAGCATAAGGATGATGGAATTTTGCTAAAGAGGCTCACATATAGGGAATTTTCAATACTTTTTTGGGAATTGACAAAGGGACAAAGGATATTTATATTAAGTGAAAAATAAAAAGGTAACCTTTCCTGCCATTGTAATTCCAAACCTAATAGCAGGCTTCATTTCTCGCAAGTTGAAGTAAAAGAGATTACATATAAATATCAAAAAAAGAAAAGAAAAATGAATATAAATAGAAATATCCAAAGATAATTCAACTTCATAGGTTATCCAATTAACTCTATCGAGGCTATTGACATCTAGTTGGTAGTAGAGCTATGTTTGGGGGGAATTATAGAGATAACCTTATCGAGGCTATGGATGTTTAATTGGAAGAAAGGAAACATCTAGGTTGGCTAAGAAGGGATTATCAAACTATGTAGCTCAATATAAATGGCCTATATTCCTTTGTTAATCCTTAGAGATGGGAATTAATCAATGCACACACTAGTACTCTGACAATATTTCATGATTTTTGTGCTAGTTGCTAAGTGAGAGAAGAATTATTTTAGAAAATATGTCTAATTTTTAATTTAATTTGATCGCTTAATTCTCGAGTTTCTTTTAAATTTGGTTTTGTTGGTTGCAAGTTGTTGTGTTCTCTCAAACATGACCCAAGAGTGTAAGGCTTGGGGACTCAAATTAAAAAAAAAATGCCTGTTGGTTAGCTGCCCCAAGAAGAAAATTATGAAATTAAGCTCAAAAAGTCTTTAAAACTCTTAAGTCAGAGAAAGGATAGTTGAAAATTGGGAAGTCAAGTTTTTGATAAAGTCAAACCGCAATGTATGGATAAAATAGTCTCACCAAAAATTACCACGAGTAGCACAAGTTACTGTCACCATAGAATAAAAGTCCACGGATATGAGGGAAATGAATGAAAACTTGTTACTAGGGTTTTATGGTCCGTTTGGAGTGCACTTTGAGTGTTTTATCAAGAACCAAGTAATTGGGTTTTGGGTACTCAGGTACTCGAGTAAATGGTATGGTTGTGCAAAAAGTTTAAACACATTAAATAATTTTCCTCAATGATCCAAATGTTTAGAAATCTACTTAAGTTGGTGTTTTCATGAAGTGTTTAACATGATTATTTTAAATTGATGAAATTAAAAGGGAACTAATTTCAAGTACATTGTTTTAATGATTTCCTTGTAATTATTTTAAAAAGAGAGATGACATGTGGTGTTTTATTTGTAGGAAAGACAAGTGGTAGGCCGAAGATAGGGTATGGTCTATTAGGAAAATTAATCTTGTGGATGAATCAAACAATTTTGCTAATATGAAGATGTGTATTATGGGATTTGATGCACAAAAGGGACGTAAAACATTGGAATGTAGGAAATTAGAGCATTGAGAACCCAAGTTTTTCATGAAGAATGTATGCAATGCCAAATTTCACCACCTTACATCGACACAAGTTTTTTTTCAACCCAAAGCATAAAAGCAGGGACACAAAGCTAATGGATCAAAATTTCTATATCCACCTGATCGCTCTGAATATCCATCTAGTTCATACATTTTGTTTGACAATTCAGAGGTTTGATTTGTCCGATTCATATTTTTTCCCTAATTTTTGGGATCTTCAACTAATGAAGAAAGTCAAAATTATATTCCTATTCCAACTATCATGTTCCACTTGCTACCTTTTGATTCTCTTCCATGTTCTCTTTTGAGACTCTTTGATTTCCTTGTTTCCATAAAAGGTTGAGAGTTGTTCTTTTTACAAAGGTTCAAAACTTGTGGAATTATAGAGACATAAAATTTGCATTCTTATCAGTTTTATTTCATTTTCCTATTTTTTGTAGTATTTCGATATAATTTTTTTTATGTTCTATTGAAGTTTTCTAATATCAAATCCAATTTAAATCTATTTCCTGATATGAAATCTTAGTTAATTATTTGTTCCTATAAAAAAAGCTAATGTGTTGGGCTGAATTTGGGTACGTATTGACATTGTTCGGTGGAAAATGGTCTCATGTTTCTTTTAATTATTGCAACATTTTATGAGTAGTTGTGAAACAATTTGGTAAAATATAGATTGAGTTTCTCTGATTTAGTTTATTTCATGGTGTATATGTAGATACTAGCTTGGAGAAATTTAAATCTTAGGATCTTTAATGCTTTACTTTAGAATAGATGTTAAATATTATCTAAAACTACTTAAAAATTTATGAATTTGTGGAATATTCTTGTAAATATTCCATATTCATAAATTAGTAGAGAAATATATGTTAAATGTGCTAGATCTTTAGAAATAATTTGAATTCATTATGTATTTCTTGAAAATTATTTATGTTCATGATATTATGGAATGATGTATGTTTAATTTGGTGAAACCTTTGATATGTACTATTGGGTATCAGTGAGCTTGAAAAACCATAGACCCCTCACGATTAACAATAAATTAATGCAATGAACCCTGAGTGAACATACTGTGAAAATAACTGACATCATCAAACCTTGGAATTAACCAAGATTTCATCTTGATTTAGGGATTCTTGGTGGATCTTTCAAGAAAGGTAGGTTCTCACGTTCCTAAAGTGAGAATTTATATGCCTATTGATGTGTGCATGAAAAATATGCATCAATAAGAAGGTCGATATTTAAACCTAGGTCAACCATTAAAATCCCTATATATATTTTCAAACATAAAAAAAGGATAGAAGATATTTGGGTGGACTATATAGATAACTATGAGGTAAAAAAGATTTATTTTCTAAAATTACCTTTTTTTAGTTGAAGATATATTCAATTTAGATTATGTTAAATATAATAAAAGATCATGGGAATGTTGTAAGTCCTACATTTCAAAAGTAACAATTATATCTAGACCCTTATTGTGGATAGGTTGTGTTGATGGGTGTTTTTGAACCTCTCAACATAGACAAAATATAAATGCTCTATCTCTCTTGAAAGATAATTCCCTGCAAATAAGTTGCAAAAAATATGATCCCAAGGTCTCTCTAGTTTCAAGTCATGACTATAAAATAAAAATCATTTTTTGATGTGTGATCTATTCAATAAGACAACTAAGAAGGGGGATGAATCAGTTGTCATAGAATTAAACCTTTAATCTAGTTATCGAAACTAATACTTAAAACTACAAAATTGATTAATCATCAAATGCCAATGCAAAAAATCAAATCCAACACATAAGCACAATAAAACAAGATTTACATGGAAAACCGAATGAGGGAAAAACCATAGTGAGGATTAAATCACAATATAGAGAATATCAAAATCGATTACAAAAGGCTCATTTCCTAAAACAAGGCTCACCACTTGAAATAAAGATTCACTATCTAAAACAAGGACTCACTATCCAATAGGGCTACAACTCAGAGGGATCACTACCACAAAGATACAAAGAAGACAAATAATACTTGTTATAGAGAGACTACAATCCCAATGAAACAAAGGATTCCACCACAGTCACTTGATCAACTTGCATGAATGATAGAGTTCACCTTCTGATCACTACATCCAGAAACTTAGCATTAAGCTTTGCACTAATTTTCCACACACACTTTCTAAATGGCATCAATGTCATGTCCCCTCTTTCACTTATCTTCCTTTTTTCTCTTGTATATTTTTCATTACTAGCTCATCCTATATTTATACTATCTCCAACCTTGAAAAAGATCCAAAGTCGGTCATCCAAATTAAAATTCAAATTAGGTTGATGCCAAAACATCCTAGGGTGGAATTAGAATGAGGGTGAACCAAACACATGCTTCACCAAGACCCAAAATAGATCCAACACGCTTCATCAACTTCAAAGATAGTGTTTAACAAAAGTTTGACCAAACTAGTGTAAAACACATAGAACAATTAAGTACAAAACTTCCAAAAACCAAAAATATCTTCAATGCAATCGAAACATCTTAACTCTAGAACCACAAGTCAAAATAATTCATCAAAGAGAAATCCAAACTAACAATTTTTCTCTTGGACCTCAACTAGAACACAAAAAAATGTATTTCACAACTAGTGAACACAACAAACCAGCAACCAAAAATCTAGATGTAGCAACCTTCAACAACCATGAACAACATATATGAATCACACAAACATAGGGGAAAATATTGGATCATTACTCGAGGTAACAACTGAATACCTGTAAACTTTCTTTAATACAATTTTCTCAATATCCTCAACATATGCATCCAATAACTTGTAACCATTACACTAATGACAAAAACAATCAATAGATAACTAATTGACTATTTTACATCAATGACAACAACTTCATTCTTTTTTCCATTATTGTAACAATCCCCCTTTGTCACTGATGGCAACACATGATGCGCGAAACCATCAAAGACACCATACTAGTTCTGAATATACTTCTCAAGATTTTTTCTTTTTGATTCTCCCCTCAAAAGATCATCTTCCTCATTACCTACTTTCTCTCATTAACTTTCTTTCCTTTCACATGCTTTCTCTCCCCCTTTGACATCAATGGAAAAGGAAATATATGTTCATTGAATCTTCATTTTACATGAAAATAGAATACTTGCAATGACAACACCTAAAACTACCTACTCCCCCTGAGAGGTAGCCACCAAAAAATCAATCCAAAAAGATAAAACCATGAATCCATAGGAATAATGCATCTTAGTTTATGAAAGGAGGGGCAATAACCACTAACTTCTCCTGGAGATGCTCAAAAGTATCTTGAGGAAGAGCCTTTATAAATATATCAACAATCTGATCCTTTATTGGAACATACTCAAGCTTGACTTCATTCTCCATTAAATTCTCTCTCATTCAATGATATTTGATAGATATATGCTTTGTACTTGAGTGCATCACAAGATTATTTGAAATATTGATTGCACTTATATTATCACAGAAGATAGAAATAGGATCATCATATAGCACTATGATATCTTTTAATATTTCTTTCATCCAAAGAACTTGTGCACAACAAGATGCAACAACAATATACTCAGCTTCAACAGTAGACAAAGAAACCTTAATCTTGATTCTTACTCAACCATGCCACTAGTCTACATCCAAGAAATAATCCGTCACCACTTGTACTCTTTCTATCACCTACACATCTAGCCCAGTCTACGTCTATATAGGCACTAAGTGTAAAGTTAGTATCTTTAGGATACCATAATCCATAATCCAGAGTGCCATTAAAATATCTGAATATTCTTTTAACTATAGCAACATGTGTTTCCTTCAAATCTTTTTGAAATATAGCCACAAGATAGACCACATGCATAATATCTGGTCTAGTAGCAGTCAAATATAGTAATCCACCAATTTTAGATCTATACTTTCTCTGAACAGCCTTAGGTGAATCATCATCTTTACTCAAACTAGTCACCATAGGAGTACATACCGGTTTGAAACCATCCATTCCAAACTTCTTCAACATCTCTCTTACATACTTAGATTTTGAAATAAAGATTCCTTTCTTTGCTTGATTTATTTGTAGCCCAAGAAATAAATTTACCTCTCCAAACATAGACATTTAAAATTATTTCTACATTTCTCCCGCAAACATCTACCACATCCTTTCATTTCCTATAAAGATAATATCATCAACATATGCAACTACAATCAAGATTCAGTCATTTTCAATCTTAAAGTACAAATTACTATCTGTCGTATCTTTGTTAAATCCTTTTGGAATTGAATACTTATCTAACCTTGCATACCAAGCTCTAGGAGCTTGCTTCAATCCATACAAAGCTTTCTTCAATATGCACACTATATCCGGTTGATCTGTTAACTAAAATACTTCTGGTTGTTCTATGTAAACTTCTTCTTGTAGCTCACCATTCAGAAATGTTGACTTGACATCCATTTGATAGACTTTGAAATCTTTATGAGAAACCAATTCCAAGAACATCCTTATAGCTTCCATTCTTGCTACTGGGGAAATTTTTTCATGAAAATGTATACCTTCTTCTTGTGAGTAACCTTTACACACAAGCATCACTTTGTTTCTAAAAACTTCTCCATTCTCATTCAACTTATTTTTGAATACTCATTTTGTCTAATGATTTTTTAAGTGTTGGTTTTGGGACCAATTCCCAAGTTTGATTCTTCTCAATCTACAAAAGTTCTTTCATTTCTTCCTTCTAACGTTCATATTTATAGGCTTCACTTACTATCTTCAACTCAATCTCAGAGAATAGACATAAATTCACTTCTGTAGTAGCTTTGATTCTAGTTAACACACCTTTTTTCTTGTCTCCAATAATCTAATTTTCTGAATGATTCCTTTGTACATATCTAGGTTTCCTAGGGGACATCATCGGGGCATCTTCTTCTCTTTCATTATGTTCATCCTACTTCTTCTTCTCATCTTTGTCTTGTTCTTCTAAAATTTCTTCTATTCTTGCACAATCATGTTCATTAGACATATATCCATCAATATTAATAGAATTCTTCATTGTCTCATCAACCTTCACATTCAAGCTCTCTAAAATATTTCTTAGTCTTTATTGAAACATCTTTCACCATGTAGAATTCTCACTCTCATAGGACCATAGAGATTTTTATGAACTAAATCCAATAGTATAGTAGTAGATTATTCCTTTGATCTATAATTATTTCTTGCTTGCTTCCCAAATTGACTATTCCTGTAAATAACATTAATAGACTTTGTAATTCTTGGTAAATCTCTCACAACCTGAAAAAACACTAATCCTTTCCAAGTCATCAAAATTCATGTGACACATTCTCCTATTCCATTACCAACTATCATTTATCCAAGTCATAAAACATTTTCCATTAACACCCTTAAGTTGATAGATATTCCCTTCAGATTTCTTTCTTGTAGCAATCAATGTTCCAGATCCTTTCTGGATCTCACACTTCTCATCCTTAAACACAAGATCATATCCTTTTCTACAAATCTAACCAACACTCAAAAAATTATTCCTTAAACCCTTAACATAGTAAAAATCATCAGTATGATGCTTTCCATCAAAACTTATTGAACCTATCCCACCACAACAGTATAACAAGCAATTAGCGCCAACTTTTGTGCCAAAATTTAGTGTATTTGAGTGCATGAATTGAACAATTTGGCTGGCACCCAACTCGATGCAAACATGCATGGTCAGCTGGGTGTCGGATTTAGCATTGATTTGTGCACTAGATTTAGTGTTGGCTTAAGCGTCGAGACATCATAGCGCCTTTGCTAGCACCTAAAATTGTGCCAAATAGTAACGTCAGAAATTGTGCCTAAATGGGCACCCAATTTGGCTTTCGATTTTAATTCCATGTCTACTCCCATTTTTGTTTCTAGTTTTGCTTCCAATTTGATGTCCAATTTTGCTTCTAGTTTTGCCTCCAGGTTTGCTTCCAATTTTACTTCCAGTTTTGCCTCCAGGTTTGCTTCCAATTTTGCTTCTAGTTTTGCTTCCGGTTTTCCTTCAAGTTTTTCTTCCAGTTTTGCTTTCAGTTTTTCTTCTAGGTTTGATTCCAAGTTTTCTTCCAAGTTTTCTTTCAGTTTTACTTCTAGTTTTGCTTCCAAGTTTTCTTCCGATTTTTCTTCCAGTTTTGCTTCCAATTTTTCTTCCATGTTTATTTCCGGTTTTGCTTCCAAGTTTGCTTCTAGTTTTGCTTCCAGTTTCGCTTCCAATTTTTCTTCTAGGTTTGTTTCCGATTTTGCTTCCAATTTTGCTTTCAAGATTGCTTCTAGTTTGGCTTCCATTGTTGCTTCCTTTTTTGCTTCTAAAAATGCTTGTTATTTTGCTTCCATTTATTAATTTAATATGTTTTATTTCAATTTGATTAGTTAAATATATCATGCCTCTTAAATAACTCATATGATTATAGAGTAAGTAATTTAACTATTTAAATCATATGATTAAATAAAAATATAATTATTGTAACATGATCATAATCTATAATTAAAACAAGTGAGTCAAATATTTATAATTTAATTGAATTTGACAACATCCATCCTGAGCAATAAATTAAAATCATCATAATTAATAAATATCCATCCAAAAATCATCGACCACTTTTACTATATATATAAATTGACAAGTCAATACTGATAAGATCATCATCATATATAACTAAAATAAGTGAAATTCAAATATGCCAGTACATCAAAAACATGTCAAAATGATACATGTCCAACAATCGACATAAGTGCAAATGATACATGTACAAATGATATAAATAAAATTGATAAATTATGTAACTCAAATTGATAAAAGTTAAGATGATACATGTCTAAATGATATAGTGAAAATGATACATGTGAATATGATACAACTCAACAATATAGTATTGTAGGTCATGAAAATGATACATATGATAGTAACTGTGAAAAGAGTCATCATAAGGATATATCAACATATATCCATGATGTAGTTTAGATATGATCATGAATGTCACTGGTTATTATCACCAACTATCTCATTATCATCATTGTCATCGACCTAGGTGTCTTCCATATCCGCATCATCATCATCCTCTACCATGTGATTTGTACCAAAAAAACCAATATTTTATGGATCTATATCATGTTGAGGATCATCTTGATCTTCTAGAAGACCTGTGTTCTGTAGAAAAAAACATTTAAAATGAAAAGTTATTATTTATTTCAGGCAATAATTGATTTTTTTGTTATATATCTAATATTACAGCATATGAGACAAAACCATAATCATATTGCATTATATAAAAGTTCACATACTATAATAAAATTTTAAAAAAGTTACAACTAATACTGGGGAGTCAGGAGAAACTTAAGCTTTCAAAAACAAAGCCAATTAGGCTGGAAGACTTGTGGATCAAGCAAAAATTTGGTGGAAGAGGAAGAAAAATGGTTGGAACTCTAGAGGCCCACCATAATAGATTTTGATATTCAACCATGAGAGTAGAAAAGAGAGCTAATATCACGTATCAAAACATTAAGCATGCATTCTTCTAGCCAACAGAGAAGGAGATGATTACTTTGCTTCATTTTCATTTGCATAACCATATCATGGCATGGGAACTAAGAAGACCAAGTATGTCTAGTTTTATGTTGACGTAATGGATGTGGTCCAAA
Source organism: Sequoiadendron giganteum (assembly GCA_007115665.2). Taxonomy (NCBI): domain Eukaryota; kingdom Viridiplantae; phylum Streptophyta; class Pinopsida; order Cupressales; family Cupressaceae; genus Sequoiadendron; species Sequoiadendron giganteum. The sequence continues at coordinate 228,389,242 of CM021100.1, read as the reverse complement.
ATTTAGGAGGGGCAAGAAGGTCAATGTATGATTCTGATGAAATTGAGGAAGAACAACAAGAGAGGGATAGGACTGCAGAAACACAAAACATGTAAGAGAGCTATGTGAGCAACCTCATCTAAAAGATTGGAGTACATAATCATGGACCGCAGAAACACAAAACATGTAAAAAAGGAAAGATGCTAAAACTGTAGACTGATTATATCCCACAAATAAGATCATGCTATCCATAATGCATGCACTCATTTTAAGGCATTCGAAAGATAAAATAGAGATATAGTCTCCCCACTAAAATACAAGCATACATAGTAACCAAGGATTAAATTCCTTTAATAGTTTTCTCAAAAACATACGATGATAAAACAATTAGCTTTGAATTAACAAGGATAAGGACAAGAACTTATGATTCACCTCTAGATGTAGAAAGGCACTTCACTTGAGCACCCCCATGTAGCTCTCCTCCCTTCCTCTCTTCATTTATATGACCACCAGTCTCACCTCAAGCTACTCTTGCAAAAAAATAATATTATATTCATTACAATTAGTCTAGGTTTCTTGTTTCTACAACCCCCTCCTCCTCCTTCCCTTACAATCACAAAAAGAATGAATCCTTCACAGAAAAAACTCCAAATTCTCAATAGTCAAAATGGATATAAATTCAAAATCCAAAAAAACAAACCCAATAAAAACACAAAATACTCAAACACCAAAATTAAGATAAAGCTCCTATAAAACTCAAAAAGAAAAAGTAAAAAATAATCACATAAAATTGAAGCTTCTCAAACAAAAGTATTAGACCACTTATTTGTGTCCAGAGGTCAAGAGATCGAGACTCGCATAGCTTATTTCATTTTCACTACCTTGTTGTTGGAAAAAGTGCCTCAATGCTTATTGACATGGAACTCCTAAAAGAGTAGTATTGGTGAGACCCTTGGAATGTCTTGCCGACAAGAAAATATGTTCTAAAGTCTTGGAGGGATTAGATCGCTGTGACCTAGGACCTATCTTGCCGATGGAATTCATCAGGGTGAGATTCCAAACTCATTCCGACATCAGAAGTTTGGGTGATATTGGCATGACCCCATGAATGTCTTGTCGATAAGAACTCTCTGAGTGAAATTCCAAACTCATTCTGAAAATAGAAGTTTGGGTGATATCAACGTGACCAGAGCATTCGAAGTGAGATTTATAACTAATTCCGATGGCAGATTTCTGGGCGATGAAGATCATCAGGGAGACTCTTGCCGATGGATGCGTTAGGGAGCTGTCAATGTGACTTCTTGATCTCTTGCTGATAGTATTACTCTTGCTGAATGAAGTCATCAGGGAGACAAGTGTGTTTAGAGTGACATTATGAACACCTCTCAATAGTGTTGGTCTTGTTGATGGATCTGTACATGATGGAAATTAGTGTGACTCTTGCTGATGAAGGTTCCATACTGCAGCTGTGTGTGAGGTCATTGGTGTGACTTGGGACTTCGGTGAAACCTTCTCTAATGCTTGTTCTCTTGCCAATAAGGACAGTTGGTGCCCTTGTTGATCATCGGGGTGACTCACTGACAAGATGGTTCAAAAGGTGTGTGAGCTTAATGACATCGGGGAGACCTGTGGGTTTGATGTGACATTATGAACTCTTGCTGATGGTCGTTGTCTTGCCGATAGGCCTAGTCGAGACCTCAGGATGATGGATACATTAAGGAGACTTAAGCCAATGAACATGAAAGGCAGACCATGGTTAAACAAGATGCTAACTTGGTTGACTGCCAATGTGTTTGATGTTCATTGGAGGATCATGAATGAGTTGGAGGAGTTGATGGTTGGTCTAATAGAAAATGAACTGATCTACAGAGGAAGTCAAACTATTTCTTTTCAGTTGAGAATGAACGGTATAATATTGGATGTTCTGTAGTAAGAACTAAGAGAGGAAGATCTAAGCAAGGTTATGCTGCCGAAATATCTCCCGATAGAATGTCTTGATCGATATTTTGTTGTTAATCTGAACTATATACTATGTGAGAGTATTGTAACAGTACAGAGGTTGCAATGCACTAAGAGGTTGACCAGGGAAATGTAAAAGGGGATAGAGGGAAATAGAATAGGGTTGATGCCGGTTTGCCTCTAGAATGAAACAAGATGTAATCTCTATGAAAGGCTATGAGCCTGAGATTGTATTGTAACTTTGTCTATTTCTAAATAATACAATGGCTTAGATCTTTTGGAGTGTGGGGTTTTTAACTTGAAATGGTTTTCTCCACTTAAATTTGTGTGTTATAATATTTTATACCATCTTTCATGTTTAATGGTTCTATTTATTGAATCTATTTATGCAAGTTGTTGAAATTGAATGTACATGTGCTTCTCTGAAAAGGACTAATGTGGTAAATGAACTGTGTCTGATTCCACTTTGTGACATAGTTGTATGTGTCTTTGAGGTAATTTAATGAAATTAAAAGCTATCAAAGGAATTACTGTTCTTTCACGTTTCTCTGAGATGAACCATTTTTCCCAACAAGTGGTATCAAAGCCTTCTTTTGGTTGCTGGTTTAGGTTATTTCTCTTGTGAATATTTCTTAGTCTGTTAGGTTGGAGGAAATATGGAGGAATCAACTAATGAATTGATCCTTTGGTGAGTGGAAGCCTTGTGGTGTTTAGAGACAACATGTAGCTTGAAGGATGGCGAAGATGGAGACAATTAAGTTGGTCATATTGAATTGTTGTGATCTATGTCTCCTAGTTGGCAGTGGTATAACCTTGATGTATGAGGTGGATTTCTTTGTGGCTATGTAGCAGTAAAGCTTTCATTTTGGGTGTCTGTGTGAGAGACTCCTTGGTAATATGGAGAGGTATGGGTTGTTTCTCAATCATGGAAGAGAGTGCTTATGTTGGGTGGCATTTCCTAGTGTTGGAAGGCATTGTTTTCTGTTAACCTCGAATGCATGAAGGCTATGGAGTTAGTCATTAGATGATTTGAAAGCTTCTGAAATAGCCTATCTTTTTCTCAAATGCATGTGCATATTGGTGGTTTTGGAGTTGGCTTGAAATGGGCCCGGGGTTCCTAAATTGCTGTTCCTTTTTAAGGATGTATTGTACTTGCATGTTTTTTTTGGTTTTGTAGGTTTTACATGGTCAAGAAAACTTTCTGTTTTGTTGATCTGCTGAAAAGCTATTTTCTAGACCTCTGCTTCCTTAGGGTGCTATTGGATGAGGTGGTTGTAGCTCTACTTGCATGCTTTGTGCATGGTGAGAGAAGGAGTGATTCTTTCTCTACATAGAAATGTTTGGTATGTGATTAGTCACTCATCATTCTATGGTAATGCTTGATCGATTCTTGGACTTTGGTGCTTGGTGTGGACATAATTGGTAAATCAGATATGTACTTGATTTGGTGTTTGATTCAGGATGTCTACATGTTTTTTCTTGTGTGAGACATTGATGTGACTGTGAGTCTTCATGTTTCATTAATTGGATCTCTAGCTTGTGCAATGTTGTGGGCTGCCTTTACCCATATGTTTGCAGTGGGACAACTTGGAAGTGGACTATCTATATCCATGTGATCTGATTAAGTGTTTATGCAATATTGTAGCCTGGCCTTGTCTGTGGTCACTTGTGCATTGGTGTGGCTGTTTTGAGGTAAGAGGATGGATGATAAGTGAATTATGGAGTCCTGTAGCGTGGTGAATCTCCTTACTTATTAAGATCTTGGCTCCAGTTGGGATAATTAGCAGTGCAACTATATGTTTGTGGACCTGGAAGTTCTTTTTCAGTTTTGGAGATGGTTGGTCATGATGCTTGGAAAGCTTGGTATAATTATTCAGTGGGAGCTTTAGTAGTGATTGTTTATAATTTGTCTTCTTTAGTTTGTAGATGTTACTAGGAGGAACTCTTTGATCCTGTTGCTGCAGAAGGGTTCTTTCCCATTTGCATGTAAACTATTTGAGGGTGTGCAACATCTTGGAACCATGGAGGATGTTTGGAGTCTTTGGCTGAGGTGTTGGTGGTGCTTGACAGGTTTTGTTGGTTTTGAGTTTGTTTGCTTTATGTCATGCTTTATTCTTTCTTATGCATTGGATTTTTGAAATTGTTTATTGTACTTGAGACCATGGTGATGTCACTTGGAGCATGGTATCTCCTAAGGGGGATGTGTAGATCACGCTGTCATGATAAGTTCCTAATTCAAATGATTGGATCTTTGACAGTGGTCTGGTAATTATTTGTGTATTGGGTGCTCTGATTATTTGCTTGATACCTCATGTTAGTGTAGTAATGCAGTTGGATTTTAGCATGAGATGATCGGTTGCCAATACTCATGGATACATGAAGAATAAGGTGAGGCTGTATTTCTCTTGAGAGGAGAGAACTAGTGATGGTTACTCTTGATGAAGATTTCAGCAAAAAGTCTGAGAACCCTACACCTTGGTTGAACATGAGTTCAACAGAGACCAATGAGGAGATTGCTCTTGGATTTGTCATGATGACTTGTAGGAGTATTCTCGTACCCACTCTTGGTCTACTCAGTAGGATCTTGAATTGCTATTAGATGATTCTGAAGGGTTCATTGTGAGAGATGGATAGCATGGTTTATCTCCTTGAGATTTTGTGTTATATTATTTACTGATGAGAACCGGTAAGAGATGATTTATGGGATGATTTCCTGAAATGGGAAATGAAATAGTTTGATATTCTTTGAGAGGCTTACATTCATGTTGATTCCATTATATATGTGTTATGTTTGATCTTGGTGATTGAACGGTTAGATGTTCTTAAGGATTTTCTCTTGGGGTTTTTTAAAGGAGTTCATACTTGACACAACTGGTGGTTAGAAGTGTATATAGGAGGATTTTCTATAGATATATGTTGTGCAGAGTTTCAATCTTTGGTCTTGGTTGTCTTCTTGGATGTTTCGTTTCACATTACATTGGTTTGAGGTTTGGTCGGAGCTGTAGTGATCACTAGTTTGTGGTCATGTGTTTTCACTCATGTTCTTGGGTGATGACATGGAGGTTCTTAATCTTTTTTCTTTTGTTGGGTGTGGAGAACTTGGGAGAGCTGTGAAGACTTGTTGTGAGAATTGTTCTTATAGGTTATTAATTTGTAGGTTGTGTATATCATTGTGGATATTTCCTTGGTACTACATGGTTACATTTTCTATGTGTTGTTATTGGTAGACTTGCTATGCCTTTTAATCTTTCAGATTTTGAATTACCAATGCATTAGGAGTTTCTGGTTGTGCTTTGTCTTCTTGACTAGTGTGTACATGGAGCTTGTATCTGTAGTTGGTGGGTTGGTTGTACTACTGGCATGAGTTTACTAATGAGGATACCTTTGAGGTATGGATGATTGGATGAAATATCACTTGCTATGGGTGCTACTTTTAGTCACGCGGGTTTATTAGTTGGATGGAAGAAACTAGTCTGATTGTTGTTATAGCTGATGTTTTTATCTTGTTTTCTAGAGTGATGGCAGTTTCTTGTTGATGATATCACTGGGATCATTTTTCTTGTGTTCATTGGACTAGTGCTTCTTCACTTTGGCTTGTACCTTTCTTCCATAGGTGGCATGTTGGAAGATGACAAGGATTGTTGCCTAAATAGTGGACATCTTAGATTTTGTTGTAGAAGTATTGATGGAGAATGAGAGCATGTTTGGGATCTATTTGGTTTCATGGAAGTTTTTGATTGGTTGCAATGTTGGACAGTTAGTTACATTTGTATACTTGATTTTGTTGTAGATTTTTATCTATGAAAGCTTATTGATTGGGTGTCCTGAGTTCTATTGAACAAAGTCTTGTATAGAGAAAGGTCTGAATTGGTGGAGCTAGTGTGATCTTAGTTCCTGAGTTCTGTGGAGGTGTCTGTAAGATCTTCATCAAGTGGGAGATTGTTGGAAAAAGTTCCTCAATGCTTACTGACATGGAACTCCTGAAAGAGAAGTATCGATGAGACCCTTGGATTGTCTTGCCGATAAGCAACTATGTTCTAAAGTCTTGGAGGGATCAGATCACTATGACCTACGACCTATTTTGCCAACATAAGTCATCAGGGTGACATGAACTATCGAAGTGAGATTCCAAGCTCATTCCAACAACATAAGTCTGGGTGATATCGGTGTGACCTCATGAATGTATTGTCAATAAGAACCATCGGTATGACCAGAGCAGTTGGAGTGAGATTTCTAACTCATTCTGATAGTAGATGTCTAGGTGATGAAGTTCATTGGGGAGACTCTTGTTGATGGATGCGCCAGGGAGACTTGGTCTGTCAATGTGACTTCCTGATCTCTTTCCGATAGTATTACTCTTGTTGACCGAAGTCATTGAGGAGACAAGTGTGTTGAAAGTGACATTATGAACCCCTCCTAATAGTGTTGGTCTTGCCGATGGATTTGCACTTGATGAACATTGGTGTGACTCTTGTCGATGAAGTGTTTCATATTGCAGCTGAGCGTGAGGTTGTCGGTGTGACTTGGGACTTTGGTGAAAAATTTTTCGATGCTTTTTCTCTTGCTGATAAGGATAGTTGGTGCTCCTGTTGATCACCGGGGTGACTTAGGCCGACAAGATGGTTCAAAAGGTGTGTGAGCTTAATGACATCGGGGAGACCTGTGGGTTTGATGTGGCATTATGAACTCTTGCTGATGGTCGTTGTCTTGCCGATAGGCCTAGTCGAGACCTTAGGATGATGGATACATTGAGGAGACTTAAGCCAATGAACATGAAAGGCAGACCATGGTTAAACAAGATGCTAACTTGGTTGACTGCCAATGTGTTTGATGTTCATTGGAGGATCATGAATGAGTTGGAGGAGTTGATGGTTGGTCTAATAGAAAATGAACTGATCTACAGAGGAAGTCAAACTATTTCTTTTCAGTTGAGAATGAATGGTATAATATTGGATGTTTTGTAGTAAGAACTAAGAGAGGAAGATCTAAGCAAGGTTATGCTGCCGAAATATCTCCCGATAGAATGTCTTGATCGATATTTTGTTGTTAATCTGCACTATATACTATGTGAGAGTATTGTAACAGTGCGAAGGTTGTAATGCACTGAGAGGTTGATCAGGGAAATGTAAAAGGGGAGAGAGGGAAATAGAATAGGGTTGCTACCAGTTTGTCTCTAGAATGAAACAAGATGTAATCTCTATGAAAAGGCTATGAGCCTGACATTGTATTGTAACTTTGTATGTTGCTGAATAATACAATGGCTCAAATCTTTTGGAGTGTGGGATTTTTTTACCTAAAATGGTTTTCCCCACGTAAATTTGTGTGTTATAATATTTTGTACCATCTTTCATGTTTAATGGTTCTGTTTGTTGAATCTATTTATGCAAGTTGTTGAAACTGAATTTACATGTGCTTCTCTTAGAAGGACTAATGTGGGAAACGAATTATGTCTGATTCCACTTTGTGACATAGTTGTATGTGTCTTTGAGGTAATTTAATGAAATTAAAATCTATCGAAGGCACTACTATTCTTTCAGGTTTCTCTGAGATGACCCATTTTTTTGAACACTTGTCTCACATTTTCTTCTTTCTTTAACAAATCCTCACAAGCTTAATGGTAGATTAAAAATAAATTCTTTCATTGAAACCCCAACTATTGCTAAAGCCTTCTTAAAAAGGAGCATTAATTTAAAACATATACATGCAAGTCCTTTCAGGGCTTAAATAGACTAGCCTTTGCACTAAACACTTTCTACAAAAAAAAAGAGGGCATTACAATATAATACAAAAGAAAAAGAAGAGAAAAGAAGTAAATTAAGAACCAAGATGAGCCCCACAAACCTTTTTTTGAAGCAAAAAAATCCATTGTTCAAAAAAATTTGAACCTCCACTAATCCTCTGCATCAAAAATCGATCACAATTCCATCAAATCCATGAAATACTAAGGCATAAGCATATCCTCGTCCTCCTACTGCTCCTCCTCCTTAAGGATTTGTCAAGTGAGTAAGAGAGCTATGGGAGTAGCCTCATCTAAAATATTTTGAACTAGAGTTTGATATACCATTTAGAGAGCTTGGTTTTCATGGAGTTCCTTTCAAAGTCTCTGATTTTATTATTCCTATGGTAAACCATTTGGTAGAGTTGGTGGCATTACCTTTCTTAGTAATCACTATTAGTGAGATTGAGAATTTTTAACCTTGAGAGAATAGGACTTGGGAAAAAGGCATTTGATATGGCTATTATTTTCAAAGACTTCAAGCAGGACATACTCTGAATGTATGCCATTCCAAAATCTTTGCTTGATGGCATCAAGGAATGGCTAAACTCCATGGATATAAAGTATTATGAAAGAAGAATTGAATTGAACTGGAGGCCAATTTTGAAGACTATTACTAATGATCCAGATAAATTTATTGAAGATGGTGGTTGGGAATTTTTGAATATGGAAGCTAGTGATTTTGATTTTGATAATTTAGAAGAGTCAGATCAAGGATATGAACCCTTTGATGTAGAAGAGGAAGGTTTAGAAGATGAATCTCTTGTGGATTTAGAGGAGGAAAAAGAAGAAGAATATTTTTAAGAGGAGGAAGATAAAACATGGGATAAATTAGAAGCTGAAGCATGGACTAGTTAAACTAATTAATATGCAATCATTTACTTTTTCTAAGGAAATAAAAAAATATATCATTTAACATATTAAATATACTTACAAATGTATAGATCAAGGCTTGTAAACCTTTTTGGCCATTGCGATGCATGGCACAAAGTTTCTCAAGCATAGCCTTGGAGGCCTTGTCCTGAAACATATACTAATTCAATTTAACTATGGACAAATAAAATTTAAATATCGTTTAATAGATTTGATATAATATTATGAGAAAATTCAAATACCTGCATACTCTCCTCACCAGACTTCCTTCATGCATTAGACTTCTATGGCGGCCTGCAAGTATTCCTTTTATTCCTGGCAGTGTTGTGGTGACTGCCGCAAGTCTTCTACCAATGGCATCCGGCAGTGCATTGACCACCACTGTCCTGCGAATCCTTCATTAGCTCAGTGTGGTAGAGCAGTTTTTACCGCAGTCTTGCAAGTTGCTTCTTCCTGCTTAGTTGTAGTGCGGTGAAAGCTTCTATGGAAACTTGTTTATTCATATAGGAGGCCATGAAGAGAGGACATGGACAATGTAGAAATACTAAATCGCTGAGAGGAAAGTGGGTGGACATTGTAGTAGACAATGATGTTAATGACCAAGATTTCTAAATTTCAAAAATTATTTGCAATCCATGTTTAAAAAATGATGATTCTTATGCCCTAAACTTTGAAATGCTTCAGTAATATTATGTTGTACTTGGACAATTGAAAACCTATTTTATTCTCCTAGCAAGATTTTTTATTTTCCTTTATAATTCTAGACCAAACAAGATTAGTGGGGATGGCCTTTTACACCAATCTTAATTTGTATGAAGTTCACGAACGTGTTGTCAAGCAGTAAATTCCTTTTGCAGATAGGAAATGTAAAGGCTTCATTTAAGAAAAGATAAGTAGTCTCTTTCTGAGGGTAATCCACATGCAAAAAGTAAAAAGCACATAAAAAAAAAATTATACAATAGAAAATCAGATTCAATCAATTATGTCTTATTTCACTTGCACACATATCTAAAAGACAAGGTATTCACCATACATTTCCCTTGACAAAGCAAACTGTAGACACTAAAAATTGGTCTAGGCCTGTGAGTACCACTTTCGACATAACTTTCTAATATCCACGGTCATGATTAAATAATGTTTATTATTTTATCACCTTTCTAACACATCTTTCCTCTATTAATTAAATACCCCTTTTTAATTAATTCATTAAGTCATTATGACATTATTCAACTTTGATTAATTAAATAAATCATATTTATTTAATTATGTCGCTAACTAATTAATTCTCCTTTCTTAATTAAATAATTAATTATTTAACTAACCCCTTTGTCATATTTCGACTATAATTAAATATTTATTATTTAATTATTCAATTTAACCTTTTCAATAGTCAATTAAATAAATTATATTATTTATTTAATTAAATCTTTCAATTTTTGAATGATTGAATTAAGTTAACATTTAATTCATAATTAATTGTTTGTCACATTCTTTTGTCATTCAGTTGACTAATTATTCACTCACCATCTAACTCAAGATCTATTTTAATTCGCCAATTATCCCCGGATTCGATATCTGATCATCTCTGTGAGGAGACTCTCTATCACAACTAGTCAGTTAACTAGTTCTAACTCATATGCATGAATGTTTTTATTAATTAAATATCTTTATTTAATTAATTAATTCATGTGTGCACTCTAACTCTTTATTCTTTGAGTTCTAACTTTGTCTTTGTCATTCAAAGTCTATTTTTTCTATTTTTGAAGACTCTCAACTAAAGATTAAATTGCTTATTTAATCTTGAACTCATGTTCTTTCTATTTTCGAATAGTCTTGACACAAGATTAAGTTATTGTTCTAATTTAATCTTTATCCTACAGAATTTCCCAACTCACGTTCTAAATGACACAAAACTCACATCGCATAAAATTCATCAATATTGATCATTCGAAAACCCAAAATCTATAAATTGACCTGTCATTATCATTATATTTCCTCCCGAAATCAATACTTTTGAGAAGAAACTTAATCTTTGATATTTTTCTTAGACATTACAACCAGGTTATGCTTGCATCAACACTAAAAATATGAGGGCAAGAATACTAGTACAACAAAATGGAGAAGGACAATCAAGATAATTCAAAGAAGTGGATGCATATTCAGTGAGATTGTTTCAGTTTATTATGTTTATTGTTTATTGTTTGATTCAGATTAATATTTTTTAGATTAGATTTAACAATCTCATCTGTGCAACAATTCTGTTTATCTAGGTTACATTTGGTGAACTCGACGTGAATCACGCTTCAAATTCGTGACATCTTTCCACCTTCCATTTTTTTTGTTTTGCAGGTTATCATACAGAAAACCATATCCAATTGAAGAAACAACACATCTATACTAGCCAACCACATCTGACATCATGAGCCGCATCCACTACATTCTACACCACATCCGATTGTCAACATCGTACCACATCCGCCTGTCAACATTGTGACACATTTGTGGCTTGAAAAGACGCATCTGCCTGGTAATAAATTTTTTATTTTTTCTTATTAACTTCCATACATTCACATTTTCATTTTTTGTTTTTTGTGTTATTTCATTTTTTGCTAATGTTTGTTTGCAGCTGTGTTTAGGAGGATAACATTGTTTTTGCAAGATGAAGCATAGAAGACCAAAACAAAAACAAAAAAAATCTTTTCTACAGGATGAAAGACGAAGACACAAAACTATTGATCAGTTTGCATGCAGGTCCTATGGAAGACATTGAATTTGTTTAATTTACTGACTTTAGAAAGCATTATGTTTGGTAGTTTAGAAAATCATCATATGGAATAAAGAGAATCAGTGTTTGCTTTGTTTGGTGCGAAAGCATAATTGTGTAACCCTTTATGATTCAGTAATCGAAGTATCCTCTCCCCTTGCGCATTCATGTGATCTTGAGTGCAAGAGAAATGGTTATTGACTCTAGAACTTGGGCCTATCTTGGTGGGAAAAAGTACTCACCCCAAGACAACTCAGACCAGTACCATGCTTTAGCCAGCGACTTCCACTCGGTATATAAAAATGGATTTTTGGGGGAAACCCCAAAAATCACGCTCACTGTTCCAATGAGAAGGGCAGAAATTGTCTCTCACCATATTGGATGGTGCCCCATGAATGAAATTCCCTTACTAAAAACCATGTTGTAGTTTATGCAAAAATCCTTTCTATTTGCTGGTGCAACAGGTCAGACCTATGAAGCCGTCTTACATACTTACAGTTCATGTGTTGAGATGAAATGTATGCCATGGGAGTTTCATGGGTACAGTAGCTTGGTTGCCCCGTATAAGTGAGTTTCATGGAGGGGAGCCAGTGGTGTCAAGATACTAGTCATCTGCCTTGAATATGCATAGCTAGATTTATCCAAGTAAGAACTTAGTAAATATTGTCCAACACAACCTAGGGTGTAATTATTCTTTGGTTTTAATAGATCCAACACTTCGAACTAAAAACATATTGTATTTTGTGCTTGTTTTTGTTGTATTTGTCAAACACTTGATCAACAAACTGAGTCAGTCGAAACATCATCATCAGAAAACCGCAACTGACAAATTGAGTCACAACTGTTATTTTAAATGCCGCATGTGTCTGTCAACAAAGTCCAATTTCACAATTTACATATTGCACCGCAACTGTCAATTTCTAAGTCGCATGTGTATTTTTGAGCTGCATATGTCAAACGAAAAACCACAACTATCTGTCAACAGGTTTAGTTTCATAGAATCCATATTCTGAGTCACATCTAATTATCTGAGTTGCATCTGCCTTAAGGTAAACTACATCTATCAAAAGTCAAAATTTCCTATCAACATTCGAAACTGGTTTTAGTCAAATCACCACATTTGCAAACTGAAATGCAACTGTCAGAAATATAACCACAGGTGAACTGCATTTGATTATCAACAGAAAACTTAGAAAATTGCAAACTGAGTCTGAAAGTTTAACTGTCATTTTCGCTTATGTTTCTTACAATCAACTTTGGACATAAACTAGAAAACTTTGCTCAAAAACCTTGCATTATTAGGTGTCATATACATCTTAGTGCTAGTCATCCTAAGTTGCATACATTTAGACACTTCCTAGGAAATTTCATATAGTAGAATAGAACAACTTTCTGCGTCATTGGATACGTTCATGTTCCAATTTGTCCTGATAATTGAACCTAGTCACTTTGGTCCTATTAGTGAATCTTTCCACCTCAACAATCTAGTTTGGGAAATTCACCTTGTCAACTTTCTTTGTCCTACAATCAGGTTCCTTGGTCAAGTCAAATAATTGCTTGGATTTATCCATAGGTGGTAGGTTATACCCATCTTAGAATCATTTACCATCATATTCTACTCGATATTTTGCATATTTTCCATCCTAGCATATGTCATCTTAGCATACATCATTTTATAAATCTTTAGCAACATCCTTTATATTCAAAAAATCTAAAAACATAGAAATAGGACATATTAGTTTTTATACATAGTCTACATTACCCCATTTTGAGCAAATTTTCATGGTTGAAACAAGGTCTCAGAATAAACATAGAACAATGTTGGATCCTAATGAATTTTTCAATCCTTTCGGAAATCAACCATCAGGGAAAGAAAGACGACATAAAACTTTGCTTGACAAACATGTCACTAGAGATGCACATAGACAAATTTTAGTTGAAGATATAGATGTCACCGTACAAGATTTTGAGTTTGCATCCTTTATGGATAAGTGTCTGGAAAATGATCTCCAACGATATCTAGCAAAGTTGCTAGTAGAAGGTGCCACACTACCACTAGGATTTGATGTTCACACCTTGAAAACAACATCTACTCAACCAACACAAACCGTGACGTCAAGTGTTTCTATTCCCCAAGTTACCGCAACAATACCAACTAGTATACCAACTCAAAGATCGTTAATTGTAAACACAACCCCATTCAACATAACACAAGGTTTACAATTCACTGTGGGTGCATCTTCATCCCCCTTTGGCACAAAAATTGTTGGTAAAACATCCAAGGTTGGCACAAACACAACTATAGGGGTTACACAAAACATTGCAACAAGAAATATTCCTACACCAACCCAAAAAATTCCAATAGGAAATATTCCTACGACAACCCAAAACATTCCGACAAGAAATATTCCTCCACCCAATCAGAACATTCACACGGGATATATTCCCTCTCCAAATCACAACCCGTCATAGAAGATAGCATTTCAAAACACCTACATTGATCTAAACAACACAAAAAACATGTCCTTGACACAAGTAGACATTCTCCAAAACCAAATGCAAATGCTTCAACAATAGATGGACAACATTTCTATGTCAGGAAAATGAACTATCTCAATGCAAGATCTATGTCCATGTCCTTTTAACAAGGCATTACACATGACACCCTTCCCACATAGATACATTATACAAAATTTGCCTAAGTATAATGGGAGGAAGAATCCTTTAGAACACATTAGAGAATTCACTACAACATGTATGGACATATCATATGACCCCACATACTTGATGAGACTATCTTTGTGAACCCTTATATGGATAGCACTGGAATGGTTCTCTAAATTACCATATGGTATACGATCCTGGGGAGAATTAGCTGAGAAGTTTGTCAAAAAATTTGCCTTTAACATAGACAATGAAGTAACAATAGCTACCTTGTGTCACACAACACAAGAAGAAGGTGAAATTTTCACCACTTTCTTCCAGAGATGGAGAAGTTTAGCTAGCAAATGTCTAGTTGAAATACCGAAAAAACAAAAAGTCACGGTATTCCTTGAAAATATCAATCCAAAACTGAGAGGTGACTTAAGAGTACATTGTTGTACTTCATTCCTAGACTTGGTACAAAAGGGCATCATCCTTGAAAAAGGCCTCATTAACAAAGGAGAAATAAAAGTACCAGGTAGAAACCCAGTTGCTCAACATCAAAACGTCCCCAACGATAGAAACAAGTTCTGGTCTAGAAACAAAAATGTTACCAATGATGGTATTGTTGATGCTAAGACCATACATACGGGACTAGTCATCACACTTAGAGGTTATAACCCCAATCAAGACATGACAAACAATCCAGATCAAATAACTAATTTTGTCCAAAATTCACAATGCCGACAAAGGCAATTTACTAAACGTGAATTTACCCCTTTGGGGCAACCAATCGAGACAATATTCAAAAGATGATTAAAAATGATCTCCTAAAACCATTGGAACCATGAGAATATGATCCTAGATAGTTTAAACCTTCATGGTGGGATGATAACACCTATTGTGAATATCATCGAACAAAAGGACACAACCTACAACAATGTTGACAACTCAAGAATATCATACAAGACTTTGTTGAAGATGGAACCATAGAGGTAAATGGGTAGAAACACACCAAGAACAATGATCATGAGGTCTTCATGGACCCATTACATGACCACACGAAAGGAAAGTCCTCCAGTTCGGGAAACAAGAATATTCCATCAGCTAATTATGCAAATACCAAGTATGACTATGGAAAAGGTACCATCATAAACCATCTTCAAGCCACAAATGAAAATGTCCATACCATCACCATTAAGAAGCATCCTGAATGTGCTATAAATACACGTCGAACCAAGATAAATCTCCTAGGTCCTTCTTCTGAGCCACCTACATAGTCCTCTAGGTCTAAGTACAGTTTGCTTGATCAACTGAGCAAAACCCCAACACATATATCCATCTTGGAACTATTGAATTTATCATGTGATCATCAAGCTATTCTTGACAAATCCTTACAGAACACGACTGTCCCTACCAACTTAGATGTCAATCATTTCAAAGAAAAGGTAGGATATTTAACCAACTCCCATCATGCCACATTTTCCCAAAAGGATTACTCAACTGAAAAGATCGATCATAATGACCCATTACATCTCGAAGTCCTAGTCCATCAAACCAAAGTCAGATGAGTCTTGGTAGATGGAGGAGCAGGTATGAACTTGTGTACCCTAAAACTAGTTAAGGCATTAGGATTCTCAGAAGCATGTGTGGATACCTCTAAAAGTATAGATATTAAGGCTTACGATGATGAGGAAAGATCCCCCAAAGGAGTGGTCACACTCCCTATCAGAATTGGCTTGGCAATGATGAACACCAGCTTTCCAAGTCTTGGATCTCACCCTTCCATATAACCTGTTGTTAGGTAGACTTTGGATACATGCAATGAAAGTTGTACCTTCCACATATCACCAATGTCTCAAATTCCCGTATAATTGCACTGAGATCATGATTGATGGTGATCCAGATCCTTTTCAATATTGTACAAGCCTAAGGGAAATTTCATAATGACAGGTTCTCGTTAATCAACAAGCTTCATCATCCACTTTATCCCTATACGTTGACCCATCACAACTCATCAAGTCCATTTCATTAAAACCACCACCATCCACTCCTAAGGTCAAGATCCAAGGCAAGGGATGTGGAGAATATCATATGAAGGCATCTTACTGTGTCAGTCAGCTAGTTCAACCCAAGGCATATGGTTTACCCCTTGTAGATAAAAGACAATCTGCAGTCACATTTCATGTTCCCTTTACAATGACATTAACCAAATGGGGAGAGTTAAGTGAAGAAGTTGTGGATCAAGGTGATATTACATCCTGGTTGTATCAAGAAGACAATGAATACCCCTCACCGTCTATTTGGTTAGCTAAAGACCAATATGGAAAAAGGCTTTAAGATAATGCAAAGCAAAGGCTATGACATACATAGTGGGTTAGGGTTACATGAAACTAGAAGGAAAAAACATATCATTGTCTCACCATGACTGAAAGGCCTAGGGCAAGGGTTTCAACTGCTTAGAATTGTCTTTCCTAGTACTTCACCATTTCAAGAGGAAGTAAGTGCTTATGAAGACATCGAGATATTTCACAAAATACTTGCCCCAGTTTACAATGAATTCCCCGACTCAAGCAATTATGAATGGGATTCCCTTTCCTCTACCAGCAGCATGACCCTAGATAATCTATTTGGAGAACTAGACAAAATGATAAACCCCAAACCAAACCCATCTAGTCCTTATAATAACAAGTCCTTGACCAAAGAAGAATGGCTTAAACACTATTATTGGAAAACACTTGATCATGGATCTTGGGCACCTAACGAACCATCTTCTAATGACCCAGCCGTTACAATAGTCCCACATCAGAAGTTACCTACCCATAGGAAAAAGAACGAGAAGGAGTTAGTCCAAAACTTCTATGACCATGTCAACCACTTTGTATTCACCTTGTCAGTTGCCCAATTCGATAACTCCGATGATGACATGCCTCTCATATATCCCCAACTTATTGACTGGGATCAACAATGTACACCAATCTTAGATGTATTTGAGAATGATGAAGCAATAGCCGAGTTCATGGGACTTTGAGAAGGAATACCTAGAGGGGATCATAAGGCTAGTTTTACCATAGACTTGGATGAAAAAGCATATTTTGGGGAGTCTATTTACACCTCTAGTCGCAAAAGTGAGAATAAAAAGAAAAATGATGAAAATGAGAAAAATGACAAGTCCCTAGGTGAAAATTGAAAGGTTCCTTTTGGAAGAAGAAAAAGAAAAAATAAAAGACGTATCCGAGGGCGAAAACCTCTTTGAGGCACCCAAGGATAAAGGTCTAAACATTCTCCCAGTTTTGTAGGAATAGTCACCAATGTTAGTGGAAGAGTCTGTTGCAGTCAACATAAATACAAAAGAAAACCCTTAGATAGTATAATTTGCAGCATCATTAACAAAGACATAACAACCTGAGTTTAAGGACTTCTTCACAAATAGACAAATAAACTTTGCATGGTCATATGTAGACATGCCTGGGCTGGATCCAAACCTAATATTGCACCACCTACCATTACAGCCAGGTATTAAGCCAGTTAAACAAAAGTTAAGGAAAATGCATCTGCAAATTTCTCTACCAGTCAAAGCAGAACTCAAGAAACTTTTGGATGTCAGATTCATAAGATCCATAGACTATGCAAACTAGATTTCAAATCTTGTGCCAGTGACTAAACCAATTGGGGGCATTTTCATTTGTACAGACTTTAGAGACATTAGCAAGGCATGTCCTAAGGATGATTTCCCCTTGCCGAACATTGACATGATAGTAGACCTTACAGCAGGGCACAAGATGCTATCCCTCATGGATGGTTTCTCTGGATATAACCAAATTAAAATTGTGGTTGAAGATCAACACAAGACAACTTTCACATGTCCATGGGGAACATATTGTTGGAATGTTATGCCTTTTGGGCTTAAGAATGCAGGAGCTACGTATCAACGGGCAATGACTACTATTTTTCATGACTTTGTACATACTTTCATGGAAGATTATGTTGATGAAATTATAGCTAAATAAGTAATAAGGGAAAATCATTTGAACATCCTAGACAAGATATTCTAGAGGCTAGAGAATCAAAATGTCAGACTAAATCCAAAGAAATGTGTCTTTGGAGTGAAATCAAGAAAACTTCTAGGATACATCATTTCTAGAAGAGGAATCAAAGTAGATCAAGAGAAAGTAAAAGCTATTGTAGAAATGCCTCCCCTAGTTAGCATTGGTTAACTAAGAACACTACAGGGAAGATTACAATCTATCAAGCGCCTCATTGTACAACTAGCAAACAAAATACACCCATTTCAACATTTACTCAAGAAAGGAGTACCATTCGTATGGACACCTAAATTTTAGGAATCTTTCCAACAGATCAAGGATTATCTACTCACTCCACTAGTATTGATGCCACCTACAGATGGAAAATAATTGATACTATACATCCCAGAAACTCAGTCAACATTAGGAGCCCTTCTCACACAAAATGATGATCAAGGTCAGGAAAGGGTAGTGTATTACATCAGTCGTACCTTGGTGGGATATGAATTAAATTACAACAACATAGAATTTTCCTATCTCATGGTAGTCTTTTCTACTCAAAAACTTTGGCACTATATGCTCAACCGTCAAACCATGTTGGTTGGAAAGATTGATCCCCTCAAATATCTCCTAAGTAAAGCAACATTAACAGGCCAATTGGCTAAATGGGTGATGATACTTAGTGAATATGACATCCAATATGTGGAGAGGAACGCTATAAAAGGACAAGTGATTGTAGATTAGTTAGGAGATGCACCCATGAAGGCAGACCATCCTTTAGTGGCAGATTTTCCTGATGAATTTATCTTCAACATTGACACTAGAACCAAATGGAAATTATACTTTGATGGGTCACATACAAATCATGGTTTAGGAGTAGGTATACTCTTTGTTACACCTCAGGGTGATGCTATCCAAAAATCATTCAGAATTGCTTTCCTTTGCACCAAAAAATAGCAGAGTATGAAGCCTTAGTGACAAGACTAAGAATGGTAGCCCAATTGAAAATTAAGAGTCTACATGTTTATGGGGATTCTCAGCTAGTAGTTCGGCAAGTAAATGATGAATATGAGACTAAGGATGAAAAAATCGCCCCCTACAAGTGCATGGCTGATAGTTTCAAGTAGTACTTTGATGAAATAACCTTTCAACAAATACCACACATTCAAAATAGGGTAGAAGATGCTATGAAAACCGTGGGTTCCTTATTGGATATTCCTAGCAACATGCCTAAGTTCGAGTTTTTGGTTGAATAGTTGTTGGTCCTTGCCTATGATATCCCTAATTCTATGATGGTGTGTACAATTGTTGGTCTTAATTTCCCCTGGTATAAGGATGTATACGACTATCTAAATTCTCAAACCTTACCTGTAGACTTCTCAAACAACCAGTGTAGAACCTTTGTCTGAAAGTTAGCTAAATACACCATCATCGGAGATACCCTATATAGATGTACCTTAGATAACACCCTAATGAGATGTCTCGATGCTGAAGACACACAAAAAACCTTGTGAGTAGTGCATGAGGGTATATGTGGTTCCCATTCTAGTGGTCCTACTTTACCCCATAAGATTATGAGATTAGGTTATTATTGGCCTACAATGGAAAAAGACTCATACATCTTTGTTAAGAAATATAGATAGTATCAGATACATGGAGATTTGATAAGAGCACTAGCACAAGAGCTTCATCCAATTACTTCACCATGGCCCTTTTCCAATGGGGACTTGACTTCATAGGTAAGATACACCCTCCATCATCCAACGACCATAAATTCATCATAATTGCAACTAAATACTTCACCAAATGGATTGAAGCTATTCCCATGACCTACATCACCAAAACACAAATATCCAAGTTTATCCTAAACTGTATCATTTGTCAATATGGTGTACCCCAATCCATTATCATGGACAATGGCTATCCATTCAAAAACTAAGAAGTTTGCCACCTATGTGAAGAATTCCACATCCAACATCATTTTTCCACACCATATTACCCACAAGGTAATGGCCAAGATGAGGCATCTAATAAAACAATTGTCAAAATCCTCAAAAAGACTGTTAATGACGTTGGCCATGACTGGCACCTACAACTCAATCCTGCCTTATAGGCTTACCGTACTAGCATCTGTACTCCCACCGATGCCACTCCATATTCCCTAGTATTCAAATATGAAGTTATCTTACCTATTGAGGTTGAAATTCCTTCCCTGATGGTATCCTTGAAGGGTCATATTGATGATGAATACCGTGTATCCAGATTACAAGAGCTAGAATTAATAGATGAACAATGAAAAAAGGCACTAGATCATTTGCAAGCATATTAGAATTGTCTTTTTCATAGCTATAATAGGAAAGTTCTAAATAGAAACTTTGACATTGGTGACCTAGTTTTAATGGAGAATCCCAAGAATCAAGCTGAACAAGAAAAGCCAGGTAAGTTTGAACCTAGCTAGTTAGGGCCAAAAAACTTTGACATTGGTGACCTAGTTTTAATGGAGAATCCCAAGAATCAAGCTGAACAAGAAAAGCCAGGTAAGTTTGAACCTAGCTAGTCACAAAAAAATTTGGATTAGGAGCGTATCAACTCTCTACCCCTAAAGGAAAACCACTTTTGTCACTGATCAAAAACCTTCATCTAAAGAGGTTTTATGCATAGCTTCTGAGAGTCTTTTCCTTAATCAAGAAAAATACAAAGAAAATGAAAAAACAAAAAAAATGGTTACCTTGATGAAAACCTGACAAACAAGCATCTTTGTAACACCAAAAAAATAGAAAAAAAAAGGAAAGAGAAATAATCCATCCAATAGAGAAAACCACTTCGGTGGCGTTATGGATAAGTACCATGGGGAAAACCTGGCAAACAGGCGCTATCTGTAGTCAAATTTGCTCCTTCGTCTACCATCATTCCAATCAGACTTTTCACTTTCGCTCATAATAAGTGGTTGTCTTATCCATTGCTTGGAAGGATTGACATCAACTCCATTCCATTACATTCCCCAGTCCATCTTGAATGTCTTATTCCTGACTGGGGGAAAAACTGTATTCTCTGTCGTGTGGACCTTGTACATAGCATTCCACCATCGGAAAATGTCTTTTCAAAAAAATCCAAAAAAATAAATAAATCAAAACATGTCAGAAAAGCCCAAAAACAGATTCAAGTCAGTCATGTTAAGCCAGTCGTAGACATAGTCAAACTACATTGCCTTTGTGAATGGATGTAGGCAAGGCCATTTATCGATGTGTCCTCGAGGAATTAGGTCTGTCTGTCTAGGTTTCTCACATCTCACACACATAAAATCATGACTCTTTGTACATTCAAAGTCATTTGGTTGTTTTGAACTATGAGGTATCTATGTGTACAACATAGGCAAGGCTAATTAATTGATCAGCTCCCAAGACCACACTAGGTTAGTCCAATAGGGTTTATCACATTCACTATCACACACACTACATGTCATCAACTTAAATACCTATGTTCAGTCAATTATGTTAGTTAAAGTTGGTCGAACTATGAGGTCTCTGTGTGTACAATGTAGGCAAGGATAATCAATCGATGAGCCCCCGAGGCCACATTAGGTCAGTCCTTTAGGATGCGTCATCTCAAGTCACACACTGTCAATGCATACACACACACAATCATAAAAATCAAGAAATCAAAACAAGTCATGCATTAACAAGACAAGCATCTCAAAACTGTCATCAAGTCAAAATCAGACACATTGTCAAAATGATCAACTTATGTCATAAGAAAGATATGTCTTTCTTGTCAATGAAAATCATCAAATTGTCATAGCCTGATGTAGCTTTTTGCATCAACGTCATCACGATCTAAAATCTTATACAACACGTGTCTTTCTGAAACTAGGCTTTGTCATGCCTTACATAAATAGTCACCAGGTCGGAACCAGACTCAATGTCTTATGTGATATGTGTCATCCCTCACATTAAGCTATGTCAAACATCAAACAATCCCACAAGATCAAGTTTTGGCGAATAACTTTATTTGGCTTTATGACTTTATATCTTATTTTTTCTTATCTTTTAATCGATTTGTGCAAAATTCCGGTTACTAGCTTTCTCAAGGATGTCTCAGGACGTTTTCTTTGACTGTTGTCTGTCAATTGTCTTTTCAAAACTTTATATTTTGAGTCATGTTACTAGTGTACTCCAGGATGTCCTATCAAGGATTTAGAGGAGCAATGGCATCTCGTGACCTGTCTTTTATTTGTTTGATGTCTATGGTTTTTCTAGACAAAAATGACTGGGGCAATCTTGTCGTTGGTTTGAGTTACGACACTCCTTGTCTACGACTATCTATTTTTCATAGATGGATGAATTTGTACACTATGGTCTATCTCATACCATGGTGTGTACTATCCATGTGTGTCAAGTCCTACCCAATGATGATAAAAATTGCAAGCTTAGCATATATGGAAAAATATCAAAGATCATTTATTTTTCAATCAATCTTCTTCGTAGTTTTGTACTAACATTCTAAAATCATCCATGCTAACATTTTTCTCATCCGACATAATGATAGAGTCCTATGACACAACAAAAACATTAGATCATCTACATATACATACATTCTATAAGAATTCCATTAGTTATATTTCATTTCAAACATATAGTAACATTAGATGTCTCCATTACAAATCTAGGAAAATCATGGCTTAATAGGCATTCCCTCATCATAAGATACATAATGTAAACATTGCATGTACATATATAACCATCACATGTAAATAGCATTGTATATATAACATTGCATTCCATAATCATAAATTACATTACATCCATCATAAATAGAGTCATCAATAACATCATAGACTGCATAAACTCATCATCATGTAGAAAAATTCATTCATAACATATATCCATACATCATCTAGGAAACTAAATCATATAAAAGTAATGAATCATCATAAAATAGAACTGAATATCATAAAGAAGATGCCACAAATCATATATATATCGCTCAAAATAATGTGTCACAGTACAATATCAAAGTGTATCCATAAATAAAAACAAGCTCGTAGGCTCTTTGAGCAAAATATAATGTCTACATATATAACAGTGTCAACGTGTCCCACTACCACTACTGCCATGTCGTGAAGGTGGAGGAAGCTGCCTCGAAGGTGCCCTCTGTGAGGTGGAAGGCCTGCTGTATGGACATAATCTAGGGGGTCCTACTACACGCTCTGTACTCTGAGTCCTAGTCTGACTCCTGCTTTGTGATCTGTGGCTGTGAACCTTTGAAAATATAGGAGCTCATCTCTTTGCTGGCACCAGTGACTCATACAAATATCTATAATATGTAGCCCTCTCTACTGATCAGACTAGCTCATGAACCATACCATCAGATGAAGTGCCACTACAAAGGTGTCTAACCTCTATATACTACTGCTCTGTCTCCTACCTCTGAGCTATAGCCTAATCTCTCTCCATCAGATCACTATCCCTCTCTATCTGCAAGGCATCTCGCTCTGTTATGACCAGTCTCAACCTCTCCTCCAAGGCCTCCCTATCATTATCTCTAGGGGCATCATCATCATGTCTCCCCTCTACAATCCGATCCCAAAGCTCTCTTTCCTGCTCCTCCATAGGTACCTCCTCCTTAATATCATCCTCCCCATAACCTGCCAGAATACCAAGAGGATCAATGTCCATATCAATCTCCTCATCCTTTGTAAGGTCCTCTCCACCAATATCTACATCTGCATGCTCCTTTACAATTACCTCCTCGACAACATGCTCATCTCCAACCTATGCCTCTACTCCAGCCCTGATGTCCAACATCGGTACATCCTCGACCACTACCTCTCGAATAGGTGATAGTCCACCTACCTGACCACCTCTTCATCCTCTCTATCCCCATCTACCACCTCCACCTCTTCCATCATCACCACCACCCCTACCACCACCTCTACCCCTGCACCGTCCTCTCAGCCCTATCCCTCATCTCTCTACTAGTGTCGGCTGGTCCAGATCTGTATAGGGAATTAGACAATGCTCTACCCACCATGTGTCATAAGAAGCTATCATCCCTGGATCTGCTGCTCTACCTCTCCATCCCCACTGTAAAGGCTGTAACGCTTGAATCTCTACCTCTACGGTAGCTACTGGTATCATAGGCCCCCATTGTGGAACCTCTCTGGAAGATCGAGCAAAATTTGCTCTACCTCTAGGCTCATCCTAAACCTCCCCAAACTGTCTCAAAACCCGATCTAGCAGGTGTCTCTTAATAATGTGAACACTAGAAACAATCCTCCCAATGAAATACTGTGTCTGCCTGCACAATGGTAAGTGCCTATCCTTGTCTGACTATCTCTCACAATCCATGTATGGCCTCCATGTGAACTAATCCAATGTATCAAGTGCATGTCTCCAAAACCTTGTATCTCCCACATGATGAGCTGAGTAATGTTTCTCGTATATCAAAAAACATATGGGAATCTATCATCCCGCTCTACAGTAATTGGAGGATGAAATACAACTATCCGCTCCCATGCGCAAACCATGAGAAGATTGGTACCACAACTCATCGACTATCCATCTCTGTACACTATATCATGTAGATGAAAATACAACATGCCTAATAAATAGGGACCCCAGGCATACACAACCTCTCTCTCTAACATACCCACAAGAATCTCTCCCCACCTGATACAAAAAATCATGACCCTACCGGTCAGGAAGAACTATCCCCTCGATCAATGTACATAGGATACAATCAATCCTCTCATATATGTCAGCCAAAACCTAGCATCTAATCTCATAGTGCTCTATCCCTAGACTCCTAATGTCATCGTACACATAAAATCTAATGAGCTTGTTGAATCCATGTTGGGTGTTGTACATCACCCGCTCTCCTCTAATAGGAAGTCTTAGAATCCTATAGACATCCTCTAATGTCACCATCACCTCCCCAGTCAGCAAATGAAATGATGAAGTCTCAGAATTCCATTGCTCACACAAAGCGGTAAGCATACCTCTGTTTGCCCGAATCGTGGGCATAGTAAGCACATGATGTAGTCCGAGTCTCTAAATTAATCGTGTCTCCGCACTGACCAATCGAGCTCTCAGCTTGAATGTATCAGGACGTGACTCCTGGGTATAAATAGGATCTAAAACAACCTGCATAGTGCATTTCAACCATGATGTCAAATATCAAAATTTTTAAGTTTTTCTGAGATTGTTTTTTCCAAAAATTTGATAGCCAAATGCAGCTCACTATGGCACATGCGGTGCAAAATACAAATGCGTTACAAAAAAGGGCATTTGTGTCGCACATTTCATATGTGTTGCACAAATCAATTCAGTTCAACATATAGCAAATGCGTCATTCAAGTCATATGTAGTGCAAATTCATTCTGCCTACCTATATAAATATGCGTTGCACACTTTCAAATGTGGTGCAAGATCTATATGCCTATTGATATGCATATGCGTTTCATTATATCACTTGCATTGCATTATCCTACATGCGTCTATTTAAAACACAAATGCGATGCATGAATTCACATGTGGTACATTTATTTTCATATGCAACTAATGCCTAAATGACCTAACTTAGCCTATATGTCTTTTAATATATGCATCATTCTGCAAGCAGATGTGTTGTGTATGATCATATATACGTTGATTGCGAAAGACCACATATGCACAATTAATTTTAAATGCCTAAAACTACGTGAAAAATGAAATTTCAAAAGCTCATTTTAGGGTACATACCGACGGTCCTATGTCAGCTGGCCATCTAAATGTCTAGATCTAATAATCGTGATGAGAGGTGTAGGGAACTAGAGCCATCTTCATCCAATACTCAAAGCAAAAATCTCAATTCTTTAACTCTTCCAAGTGTAAATGAATTGGTTTTCAACCTAATTTCTATTTATACCTAGGGTTTGGGTGGCATTTCTTCTAACCTTATCTATTGGCCACATCAACTTTCAACTTCTACTTACCCGTACACATCCCTAACACTTCCAAATTCAATTTCGTCAACTCCATAGCATTTCTGCCTATTAAATTGACTTATCGGGAATATTTCTTGATTTTTTTGAAAATTTTCAAAAATTTGTCAATTTTCTTGAGGGGGCATATCCTAACCTGTTTCATGCTAGGGCAGGATCGGGGTATATTTTCTTTGACACAACACTAAAATGACATTGTATCAAAGAGGGGCAAACTGTAGACATCGAAAACTGGTCTAGGCCTGCGAGTACCACTTTCGACATAATTTTCTAATATCCATGGTCATGATTAAATAATGTTTATTATTTAATTACCTTTCTAACATATCTTTCCTCTATTAGTTAAATACCCCTTTTTAATTAATTCATGAAGTCATTATGACCCTTATTCAACTTTGATTAATTAAATAAATCATATTTATTTAATTATGTCGCTAACTAATTAATTCTCCTTTCTTAATTAAATAATTGATTATTTAATTAACCCCTTTGTCATATTTCGACTATAATTAAATATTTATTATTTAATTATTCAATTTAATGTTTTCAACAATCAATTAAATAAATTATATTATTTATTTAATTAAATCTTTTAATTTTCGAATGATTGAATTAAGTTAACATTTAATTCATAATTAATTGTTTATGTCACATTGTTCTGTCGTTCAGTTGACTAATTATTCACTCACCATCTGACTCGAGATCTATTTTAATCTACCAGTTATCTCTGGATTCGATATCTGATCATCTCTGCGAGGAGACTCTCTACCACAACTAGTCAGTTAACTAGTTCTAAATCATATGCATGAACGTGTTTATTAATTAAATATCTTTATTTAATTAATTAATTCATGTGTGCACTCAAACTCTTTATTCTTCGAGTTCTAATTTGTCTTTGTCATTCAAAGTTTGTTTCTTCTATTTTTGAAGACTCTCAACTGAAGATTAAATTGCTTATTTAATCTTGAACTCATGTTCTTTCTATTTTCGAACAGTCTTGACAAAAAATTAAGTTATTGTTCTAATTTAATCTTTATCTTGCATAATTTCCCAACTCATGTTCTGACTGACACAGAACTCACATCACATGACATTCATCAATCTCGATCGTTGATCTCTCTTTTGAATCTGAGACGATCATTCGAAAACCCAAAATATATAAATTGACCTGTCATTATCATTATTCCTCCTCCCAAAATCAATACTTTTGAGAAGAAACTTAATCTTTGATATTTTGCTTAGACATTACAACAACCAGGTTATGCTTGCATCAACACTAAAATTCTGAGGGCAAGAATACTAGCACAACAAAATGGAGGACAATCAAGATAATTCGAAGAAGTGGATGCATATTCGGTGAGATTGTTTTAGTTTATTGTGTTTATTGTTTATTGTTCATTTGCTCGTTCTTTATTGTTTGATTTAGATTAATATTTGTTAGATTAGATTTTACCATCTCATCTGAGCAAAAATTCTATTTATCTAGGTTACACAAACATGTGCTTTCATTTATTTTTACTATATATCTCAGAAGTGAAATTGATGTTAGATAATGATGCACTGAGAAAATAATATATACAAAAAAATGCAAAGAAAATGTTTGAAATTTAACATGCAACCTATTGTGTTTTTTTTTTATCGGTGATAATATTTGATTTTATTAATAATAATGCAGAATTTACATCAACTTCAAAGATTAAGTCCATCCAAGAGCTTCTAAAATATGTTTGTTTAACCACCACAGTTCCCAACAAACCAGAAAAAAACTATTGAATCCGCCTATAAAAAAATGTATCTACTATTACCCATACCGCATATTGTTTACATTTTCAAATAAAAAATAGGGCTTAACTCCAGAAAACGTACAACAAAAACTAAGATATAAACTATATTTTGACCAAAATTGAGCTTCAATTTACGCAAAAGCGTCCAAAGTGCTACCTAGTTACATTAGGCATATTTCCTTGATTGGCTTCATCTTCTTCCTTGGGTGCAAGCCTTTCTTCTCTCACAGCTCCTCTCTGGTGACATCTTTGAGTCCCTCAATGACCGTCTCAACCTCCATTATTCCTACACAAAGTTTAAGGGATTTCCATCCTAGCTCTGCTCCTCCTCTCCACATAGCTTTGGTGATTCCTTCTGGCCACCTAATGAAGGGGTGATTTATCTTTGCTACTTCAGGGTCCACATGATCTTCCATGCCTTCACTGACATCAATGACTTCTCCTAGTATAGCCCATTCTAGGATACTTTCCATATTCACTAAGAAATCCTTGTGTACAAATGTCTTCATTACTTTCCTCACTTCCTCCACTGACTCTCCTAAGTCCATCCCCCATGCCATGATCAATGATTAAATATCCATATTAGTACAATATCTACACTTCAAATATTCAAAGCTAGTACCCAATATTTTTTGCATAGATTGCACCACCTTCACATCGTTGGAGAGGAACAATACTCTCAGCCTCTTCATAATTGCTTTGCCAAAAAAAGGGTCCAATTTTCTCCTTGAATGTAGAGTGAAATTGACCTCCATTTCTTCTCTGGTATGCTAGATTCCAAACTACCTCATACCAAAGACCTTCTACATTCCTTGCCACCATAAATCGAGAATCATTAGACAAAATGCCTTGTGTGTCTTTAAAACACATCCTATTGTCAACCCTCACCATTAATGTCGAATGTACGTCCAACGCCACCAACAATACCTTCATCAATGCTTTAAGTCCTTTGGGAATTTAAAAAACATTCTTCTACTTGCTAGCGTTAACTCCTTCTTGCATTAATTACAATAGACAAATTTCCTCCATAGGAATTCCACTAAAATATTCTATTCTTATTTCCTCCACCTCTACAAAAGATAAAGACCATTTCAATAGGGTAAAATGCCAAGAATCAATTCCTCCTTTTATTATTACTTGGATTCCTTGGATGAATTGTTGGTAGAAAAAAATAGGATTACTTGGATTCTTCTTCCATTCATTTTGTATCAACATATGTTTGTGAAGACACAAAAGTTAATAGCTCAATTAGGTAGAGCTTTTGTGATTTTCAAATGAAGAGTAAGGTACATTTTTATTTCTACTACATTATATTCATGTGCATTGTTGGACATTGTGGTTGTCATTGATGTCAACACTATTAGCCTTGATGATGCTTAAGGTTGTATATGTTGAGGATATTGAGAAAATTGTATTAAACATATGTGCTAGAAGCCATTGAAGCTAAGAACGTGAGAATGGTGAAATGTTATGTATGTTGATATTTAGGTGTTGCGTGCTAATGGGTTTATTGATGAACCTATCTAGTATGATGTCTAGAAGTATTAGTAGTACACATCAAGATTTGTGCAAGTAAAATGTTCTAGTGTTCCTATAGTCATTCTGGTACTGTAGCAGTTGTTCTTGGAAGAGGAAGTTGGAATTATGAAAATTCCAGTTGTTGCGTACATTCCTATGATGTTCATGGATGACTCTAGATCATGTTCTATCTTTGTTGCATGTCTGCGCTATTTGGTGTGATCGTGGTTGAAGATTTTTCGGATGTATGTTCGGGTTTTCAAGTTCTTGGCCGACATGATGGTAGTAGCATGTTGCGGATCCTTATGAATTAATTTATTTATTTTTGGCATGTTTGAGGATGCTTTTTTTGGTCCTATCTTTGTTGTGACCAGCTTGTGTTGGTGCGCATAAAGATTTATTCATGTATTGAGACTGATAGTTATAATTTATCTATTATTTGTGGCCGACGAAGTTTTTGATGTAAATCCGTGTAGCGGATATATAAGCAAGGTTGTTTTGTGATATGAAATAAGTGAGTGCATGATCAAGTGTACAAGTGATGTACAAGTGTGAAAAAAGGCCAAATCATTCAAGAGCAGAGCCAAATGTGAAAGAAGATTGAGCAAAGTGTATGTGCCTAATCAGAACTATCATCAAGCTTTTGGAGAAGCTATTTTCTCAGTTCATCCCACTCAGATGGTTTTAATCTAATTACTATATGGAAGGTAGTGATCCTTCCCTTTGAGTAGTGTGCCTGGATGCAAGTGCATTCCTTATTCATTTTTCATTATACTTTTAATAGGGTATAATTGTGGATTAACCTCCATTGTGGTTTTCTCCCTTAACTGGGTTTCCACACAAAAATATTGGTGTTATGTGTTTTTGATGTGTTGTGTAATTCTTGCTTTCATTATTATTCATCAGATTTGGAATTGAAGGTTAATAATTCAATTAAAGCTGTTAATTCTGCCACAACTGATTCATGCCCCTTGCAGTTGTATCTTCTTGTTTTGCCAACAATTGGTATCAGAGCTAGTTCCTCTAAAGGTGAAGCTTAACAACTTGAGGTGATCCGAGATGGAATATTACAAGAAGGATATTCTAAGATTCGATGGTACAAACTACACCATGTGGAAAGTCAAAATGGAATGTCATTTGAAGTGCATTGGCGAAACCTTTTGGAAGAATACAAAAGATGCATATACTATTCCTCAGAATGGTCCCTCTACTGCTGATGAGATCAAAGAAGCTGAAATCAATACCAGAGCTACTGAAGCATTGGTGAGTGCCTTGACAGATTCTCAAATGTCAAATGTGATGGGTCTAAAGACCACACATGAGATATAGACAAAGCTAGAGTTATTGTATGAAGGAGATCCACTTGTGAAATTTTATAAGCTACAAAGTCTAAAAGGAAAATGAGAGGACATGAAGATGAGAAAAGATGAGAACATCTACTCTTTCTCTCAGAAGATAAATGAACTAGTGACAAACATCAGATGTGTTGGTGGTGTCTTGGATGAAGAAGAAATTGCTAAGATACTTAGATCTATGCCTCCTTCCTACAAAGTGAGAGCTCATTCCATTGAGGAACTCAGGTCAGTGACTAAAATAACAATAGACATGCTAATAGGAAAACTTGCAGCCTTTGAGTTGAGCGAATTTGGTGAATCTACTCCTAAAGTAGAATCTGCATTCAAAGCCACTGTATCTGGGAAAAAGAAATATGATACAATATAAAGTTCCAAAAATACATTTAGGTATGAAGATGAGCTGAAAAATATTGAAGATGAAGAAAGAGAGCTAGAAGAACTGGAAGCACTAATTATAATAAGAGAATCCAGAGGCCATGGTAAGTACAAAGGAAAGCTACCTATTAAATGTTTTTGCTGCAAGAAAATAGATCATTTTGCATCAAGGTGTCCTGAAAGAGTTTCTAAATACAAGCCTGAAGACATTAGATTTCAAAGAAAGTGTTGTTATGTTGAAGAAGGTGTAACTAATGAAGAATCTGATAAAGAAACCGAAAATGAAGATGAATGGGTATTTATTGCTATCAAAGAAAATGTTCAAGTGTCCATTGAATCTGCTAGTAATGCGAATGTTGAGAAAGCCCTTGCAACCAAAGTTGAAGAAAAGGATGAATAGGTGATTGACAACAGATGCTCACATCACATGACTGGTGACAAAAATAAGCTTTTTAGCTTGGAGAATTACGATGGTGGCATTGTAAGATTTGGAGACAACACTTCTATTGTGATTCATGGTAGAGGCACTATTTCTTTTGGTGGTAAGCATAATACTAATGATGTTCTTTATGTAGAAGGCCTAAAACATAACTTGTTGAGTGTTGGATAGATGGTAGAAAAAGGATACAATCTTAAATTCAAGGATGGTAAGTGCAAGATACTAGGAAATACATGCAAAGTATTTTCCCCAGGTACAAAAACAAAAGGTAATATCTTTCCGTTGAGTACTACTAATGGAAGTTGCTTGATTGCTTAGATTGATGTAAGTTGATTATGGAATAGGTGGTTGTGTCATGTGAAATTTGATAATATTATAAAGATAAGTTCTTCTCAAGTGGTCAAAGATCTTCCTAAGATAGTGAAGCCTACTAACACTATGTGAAAGGAATGTTAGATGGGAAAGCAAACTAGAAACCATTTTTGAGAAAACAGTACAACTCTAATGGAGAATTGGAATTGGTACATACTAATCTATGTGGTCCTTCCAGAGTCAGAATTCTACAAGGTGAAAGGTACTTTATGTTTCTTATTGATGATTATTCAAGAATGATATGGGTTGCCTTATTAAGAGAAAAACATGAAGCATTAGAAAAATTCAAAAGTTTCAAAGTTATTGCAGAAAATGAGACAGGTCTGAAGGTTAAATGTTTTAGATCAAACAAAGGTGGAGAATTCACTTCTAGAGAATTCAATACTTTCTATGAAGAGCATGGAATTCAACGACAATTATCTGCTCCTTGGAACCCTCAACAAAATGGAGTTGTTGAAAGAAAGAACAAAACAGTTCTAGACACTACTAGAACCATGATGTTGGAAGAAAATGTTCCTCATCTCTATTGGAGATAAGTAGTAAGCATTGTTGTGTACACTATCAACCGGGTAAATGTCAACAGTAATTCTGGTAAAGACTTCTTTTGAGCTATGGTTTGGTTATAAGACTACTGTGAAGTATTTCAAATTTTTTGGAAGAAAATGCTACATCAGGAGAGATCATGATATAGGCAAGTTTGATGCTAGAAATGATGAAGGAATCTTCCTAGGTTACTCTACTAAGAGGAAAGCTTACCAGTGTTTTAATAAAAGGTTGAAAAAATTAGTTGAAAGTGCTAATGTCAAAGTTGATAAAGATATTGACAGACCATCCAAATGTAATGGATATGATTTAGACGATAATTGTGATAATTCTAACAATGGATAAAATGTTCAGTCATAGAGTCAACTACAAATTGTTTCGGTGAACCAAGGAAATCAAGAAGCAGAAACCAACAAAAATGCAGAAGAAAGAACACAAGAACAAGAGGTAAGAGAAAATTTCAAAACTCCTAGGTATGTAAGAAGAAATCATTTTGATAGTCAGATCATTGGTGATAAGAGTAAAGGTGCATAAACTAGAAGGAGAATTCTAGAAGAATATTATTTGATTTTTAAAGTTGAGCCTAACAATATAATGAAGCATGCAAATATGAATATTGGATGGAATCCATGAAAGAATAACTAATGTAGATACAAAAAAATGAGACATGGGAACTTCTTCCTAGACCTAAATACAAGAATGTGATTGGAACCAAATGGGTGTTCTTGAATAAACTCAATGAACAAAATGAAGTGGTCAAAAATAAAGCAAGATTGGTTTGCAAAGGATATTCACAAATGGAAGTTATATATTTTGATGAAACTTTTTCCCCTGTTGCTAGAATAGAATCTGTGAGATTATTTCTTGCTTATGCTACTTTCAAGAATTTCAAAGTTTATCAAATGGATGTAAAGTCAACATTTCTAAATGGTGAACTAGAAGAAGAAGTTTATGTTGAACAACCAGATGGATTTCAATTGACTGATGAGAAGGAAATGGTATGTCAATAGATGAAATATCTATTTGGACTTAAGAAAATCCCTAGAGTTTGGTATGATAGATTAGAAAAATACTTGTTGAAGCTTGGATTCAGTAAGGGTATTGCTGATAGTAGTCTATATTTAAAATTGGATCAGGATAAAGAGTTGATAATTGAAGTTTTTGTTGATGATATTATTTTTGAAGGTGATGATGATCTGTGTATGAAATTTGTTGATGAAATGAAAAGTGAATTTAAAATATCAATGATAGGTGAATTGAAATTATTTTTGGGATTGCAAATCACTCAGTTAGAAGATGGAATCTTTATATCTTAGTCCAAATATGTCAAGGAGTTGTTGAAATTTTTTGGGATAGAAGAATCAAAGCCAGTTGGCATACCTATGGTGACCAGATGCAAACTCACACAGAAGGATGGAACTCCTAAAGAAAATAAAACAAGATATAGGTCAATGATTGGAGGATTATTCTATCTAACTTAGACAAGGCCAGGTATAATGAATGTTGTATGCATGGTTGTTAGATCTCAGGCAGATCCAAAGGAATCACATGTTACTGTTGTAAAAATAATTTTTAGATACTTGAAAGGAATAGTTGATTTTGGATTATGGTATCCAAAGGATGATTATCTTATTTTGAATGCTTATATTGATGTGGATTGGGAAGGTGATACTAATGATAGAAAAAGTACAAGTGGTGGTGCATTCTTCCTAGGGAAGAAGCTGGTGTCTTGGTTAAGCAAAAAGTAGAACTCAATTTCCTTATCTACTGCTGAAGAAAAATACATTACTGTTGCTAACAACTGTACTCAAGTAATGTGGATAAAGCAGATGCTAAGTGACATCAAGATCAAGTATGAAGAGCCTATTACCATATTCTATGATAATTCAAGTGCCATAAACATTTCCAAGAATCTAGTGATGCATTCAATGAAAAATCATAACTCCATCAAGTATCACTTCTTGAAAGATAAAGTGAATGAGATAGAAGTCAAAATAGAATATGTACCTACTAAAGAGAAAGTTGCAGATATTTTCACTAAACCATTGCCTAAAGATAATTTTCAGTACCTTAGAGGAAAGTTAGGGGTGATTTACCCTCTTGATTAGAACTGATGATGTAGGTGTTTGTATCAGTTCATGAATTCATTGCTATATCTCATTCTAGATTGATATTGTGACTGCTACTTAGGGGGAGTAGTCAGAAATTTTTAAAATATGTGGTTCAGAGCATGTGAACCTTTGCCATTGATGTCAAAGGGGGAGAGACGTGCAATGTGAAAAAGTGCAATAGGAGGGAAGTGTAAAGTGCAGAACCTTTGTGGAATAAAGGGGAAGAAGTGCATTTAGAACCAAGGGTGAAGATGGAAGAGTTAGTTTGGGTTGATGGTATTCTTTTTCACATCATGTGTTTCCATCAATGCCAAAGGGGGAGATTGTTGGACATTGTGGTTGTGTTGCTGATATGTGGTTGTCATTGATGTCAACACTATTAGCATTGATGATGCTTAAGGCTGTATATATCGAAGATATTGAGAAAATTGTATTAAACATATGTGTTGGCAGCTAGTGAAGCTAAGAAGGTCAGAATAGTGGAATGTTATGTATGTTGATATTCAGGTGTTGTGCATTAATGGGTTTATTGTTGAACCTATCTAGTATGATATCCGAAAGTCTTAGTAGTATACATCAAGATTTGTGCAAGTAAAATGTTCTAGTGTTCCTATAGTCATTCTAGTACTGTAGCAATTGTTCTTGGAAGAGGAAGTTAGAATTCTAGAAATTCTAGTTGTTGCGTATGTTCCTGTGATGTTTGTGGATGATTCTAGATAATGTTCTATCTTTGTTGCATGTTCATGCTATTTGGTGTGATCGTGGTTCAAGATTTTTTCGATGTATGTTTGGGTTTTCATGTTCTTGGCCGACATGATGGTAGTAGCGTGTTGCAGATCCGTATGAATTAATTTCTTGTTGTTTGGCATGTTTTAGGATGCTTTTTTTGGTCCTATCTTTGTTTTGACCGACTTGTGTCGGTGCGCATAAAGATTTATTCATGTATTGAGGCCGACAGATATAATTTATCTATTATTTGTGGCCGACGAAGTTGTTGATGTAAATCTGTGTAGCGGATATATAAGCAAGGTTGTTTTATGATATGAAATAAGTGAATGTGTTCTCAAGTGTACAAGTGATATACAAGTGTGAACAAAGGTCAAATAGTTCAAGAGGAGAGCCAAATGTGAAAGAGGATTGAGCAGAGTGTATGTGCCTAACCGAAACTATCATCAAGCTTTTGGAGAAGCTATTTTATTAGTTCATCCCACTCAGATGGTTTTAATCTAATTACTATATGTAAGGTAGTGAGCCTTCCCTTTGAGCAGTGTGCCTAAATGCAAGTGAATTCCTTATTCATTTTTCATTATACTTTTAATAGGGTATAATTGTGGATTAACCTCCACCGTGGTTTTCTCCCTTAGCTGGGTTTCCACGCAAAAATATTGGTGTTATGTGTTTCTGATGTGTTGTGTAATTCTTTCTTGCATTATTATTCATCAAATCTGGAATTGAAGGTTAATAATTCAATTAAAGCTATTAATTCTGCCACAACTAATTGACCCCCCATCTTAGTTGTATCTTCTTGTTTTTCCAACAATAAACAAAATAAGAAGATTAAATTAATGATTGCACTTATGCAGATGCATATAATATAGGAAAGATTACACAATCCTTTCAAATATTTACTCTTTATTGTTAATGTAAATGTATGTTGTTCCACACAAGCCATTGAACTAACTATTTGAATGCATATAATTGAAAAACTATACATTTATAGATACAAAAGAGAAAAATGCACATAGGTCCATTCCAATAGTTGCCAATCATTAAATAATGCTTGCGTTTGTTGATAGGTAGAAGATTTTGATGAAACACATACTAATACCCAAGATCCAATTGGGTTATTAGGATTTGGATGGGATGATACAAACCATCCTTTAAACCATACTAGGGTGAAAAGAGCAAGATTAAAGAGAACACCTAGAAGTGTTTCACAATGGCTCAAGGTGCAATCCAAATTTTCCTCAACCATCCATACCCGAATGTTGCATCACAATCTATTCTTCTTGCACATAAAAATGCCACATGTTAACCCCTTCTAAATAAAACTCAAAATGCCATGAAACAATGAGTCCCCTATTTTAGTAAGTAAGTAGACAGTCTATAGGGCATAGTTTGATTTTATAGAAGGATTCCCATGAAAGGAATCTTCAAGTGACAGTGAGTGAGTTGTTTGAGATTGCAACTAATGGTGCAATATCCAATCTTAAAAGTAGTTGACAAAGTAGTAAATGTGCAAGAAAATCAAATTATACACAACAAACAATTAAAAATGTTATGTTTTATACTGCCTGTTGAAGACAAAAATATCATTATATCTTGATGAAAGTAGTGACCTTAATGGTCAATCACTAGCAACCATGATTTTAAAACATGGTATTATGCTTATGGAGGAATTTTTTTAAGAAAGGCGGTGAGTGGTGGTTTGGAACAATGGAAGGTATGAAGGACTTGATTTATATGCATAATATGCAGTCTAGCTTAAGACAATGTTCTTAGAAGAGATTGAAGGTGGATTAGGGAACTCAAGGGTTACCATGATAAAGATTAAATAAAAGACTGAGATCTATTTAAAATCCACTATTGTGAAGAAATTAAAGATGTCAAATGCAAAACCCTAGCTGTTGGAGTAATGAACATAGTGTGAAAGAGGATAGTGTGCTAGGGCAGATTTAGGAGATCTCCACATTATCTAGTCATAGGAAAATACATCATTTATTTATTTTTTTAAATTAAAAGAAATTATTCTAAACCCTATATAGGACACATTGATACTTCAAAAGCATCTAATTTATTTTTTTAAATTAAAAGGAGTCATTCTAAACCCTATATAGGATACATTGATACTTGAAAAGGATCTGAAGGAATTTGAGATTATGAAAACATATGTCAATTAAATACCTGGATTACAAATAGTAGTGCAAACATTGTAACCCTTGTTGATCAAAGCTAGAATTGATAAACAATAATGAATCTTATGCCTCCTATCACACAAATATCCTTACCATTCTCTGCCAATCTTTATTGAAACACTTCTCCATTTTGGCAGGCTACGCCTGAAAATATGGTTTCAACAAAGGTTTTATTGTATGTTTATTAAAATGAAAACTCCATTCTAGTGGGTGTTGTGTAGTTTTGCACGTATGCCCCTCTAAAAGTGGGGACACTCTTTTGGTTTGGTCTTCTGGCCCGTTCCTCTAGCTTGCCCCCTCTTTGTGCTTATCTTTGAAAATTTTGGGGTTTTGGTCCCTTTGTGCCTGCCTTTGTTTGGGGTGCCTTTGTGATTGAGTTCTTGGTGGTCTTGGAGTCTTGCAGATGTCCTCTTGGGGGTGGTGTTCTTTTTCTTTCTGTTGGCATTTTCTTTTTTGGGTCCTAAGGGTTGGTTTTCTCCCTTAGCTTTCCCTTGTTTTCCTTGTTTTCTTTGTTCTGTCGAAGGCGGAACTGAAATGGGATACAAAATTTGAACTTTGGCTAAGTTCTAGGTTCCGTTCCGACTTCACTTCCCGCTTCCTCGCTTTTCTTCTCCGTTTTTGCTTTTTTTGTCCTAAGGTTCGCTTCCCTCCCTTAGGTTTTCATCGGGTCGCTTTCCCTCCCCTTTTTCAAAGGCGGGACTAGGATGGAATCGGACTCCAAACTTTTGCAAAGTTCACGGGTCAATTTTCATTCCTATTCAAGCTCTGCCTTCCGCCTTCCTGCTTTTGTTGTGCTTGCCTTGCTCGTTTTTGTCCTGTTGGTTGTTCGTACTGCTTTCCCTTCATTTGTCTCTGGTGGAGTCGGGCACAAAATGGATCAGAACTAGGAACTTTGGGGAAATTTTCCAAAGTTCCCAGTTTTGATCCTATTCCGCCCCTGTTGGTTTTGTCATTTCTTCATTAGGCTGGTTTTTCAACCGTTTGGCTCTGGCTTCCCTTGAGTGCGATTTTGTCTTTCCTCCATTTGTGTTCGCTAGAGTCGGGCACAGAATGGAACCAAAAAGGGAGCTTTTCCAAATTTCCCAGTTCAATTCAGATTCTGGTTTTGCCTTTTTCCCTATTTGGTTGGCGCTCCACCTCCACTCGTCTTTGGCCCCGCTTCCACTGGTTTGCTTGTTTGTGTTTCTGGTCGTGTTCTAGTTTCATCTCCACTCCCGCCGGGGTGGGATTTTCTTTCCGCCTACCTTGGCTCTCTGTTCCTGTTTGGTTGGCACTTCGCCTCCACCCATCTTTGGCTTCACCTCTGCCTGGGTTTCTTTTGTTGGATTCTCTTACCTTGGGAACTTTTTTGGACCTGCTTTGATGTTGATGGTGTATTTGGCGTTAATGGTGTCTCGTTTGTATGTAGGTTGGATTGAGCTGGAATTTGTAGGATGTACTTTGAAGATTTGAGTGTGATTTGCGGGTACAGTCAAGTACGCTTTGCAACTGCTATCACGAGACCCATTTCTATGCATTTATTGCTGGGTGTGGCTCAAGGGCCTATTTCTTGACTTCGTGCGATCCCAGGTTGATTTGATGGTGTCCTTCTCTACATTCATTACTGAGCGGCGGGTTACTGGTATTTGTCGGGGCCAATCTGGTTGGTGGCCGCGGTTTCTTGGAACCCTAGCTCTATTTTTTCACGCGGGCAGTTTTCTATAAGTATGGCACTCTGCCTTTTGTGTAAAGGTTTGAGGACATTAGAATAGGTTCGAGTTCAGCTTAGATTGAGCTAGGTTAGAATTGGTAGAGATTGGAAGACTTGTAATCATTAGAGTTAGTAGTAGAGTAGCATGTTAGCAGATTAGAAGTAATTTTTTGCATATTCAAGCAAGTGTTGAAATAGACCAAAAATGTTGTTAATATGATGATTTAATACAAAGTGTAACATTAGAACAAATTTGTGATCAATATCTGCAACTAGAACGAACAATTGTTAATCCTAATCTAAAATCAAACAATAAAGAACAAAAATGAAAACATGATACAAACTAAACAAATTGAATTGACCTCACCGAATATGCATTCATTCCTTCGAATTATCTCCATTGCTCTTCTCCATTTTTCCTTTTTAGTATTCTTGCCCTCAGATTTTTGTGTTTGAATGCAAGCATAACCATTTTGAATGTATCAACAAAATATCAAAGAATGTTTCTTCTCAAAAGTGTATGATTTCGGGAGGAGGAATAATGATAATGACAAGCCATTTTATAGATTTTGGGTTTTCGAATGATCGGCTCAGATTCAAAGAGAGATCGATAGATGAGATTGATTAATGTCATGCGATGTGAGTTCTATCTTAGATAGAACGTGAGTTAGAACACGAGTCAGAACATGAGTTAGAACATGAGTCAAAAAAGACTACAGATAGAGACTAAGTTAGAACGTGAGTTAGAACACAAGTTCAATATCTTAATCTTCAAAAATAGAAGAAACAAACTTTTTATGCAAAAGACAAAGTTAGAACTTGAACAATAATGCATTCAAATGCAAACATGAGTTAGAACTAGTTAATCGACTAGTTGTGATGGAGAGTCTTCTCGCAGAGATAAACTGGTGTTGAATCTAGAGATAATTGGAGAACTAAAAATAGATCTCGAGACAGAAGATGAGTGAATGATGTAGATAACTGATTGACATAAGAATACGACATAAAGAATTAAATGTTAATTTAATTCAACATTCGAAAATGAGAGACTTTAATTAAATAAATAGAGATAATTTATTTAATTTGACTGTTTGAAAAGGATAATATGAATAATTAAATAATAAATATTCAATTATAGTTAAAGGGGGTTAAATGAATAATTAAATAAAGATATTTAATTATAGTTGAAATATGATAAAGGGGGTAATTAAATAATAAATTATTTAATTAAGATGGAAGAATTAATTAGTTAGCGACATAATTAAATAAACATGATTTATTTAATTAATCAAGTCGCACAAAGGATCATTTATGAATTAATGAATTAATTAAAAAGGGCATTTAATTAAT
Organism: Sequoiadendron giganteum; assembly: GCA_007115665.2. Classification (NCBI taxonomy): domain Eukaryota; kingdom Viridiplantae; phylum Streptophyta; class Pinopsida; order Cupressales; family Cupressaceae; genus Sequoiadendron; species Sequoiadendron giganteum. Next base: position 228,348,790 of record CM021100.1, on the reverse strand, counting down.
AGAGGAAATATGTGTTAGAAAGGTAATTAAATAATTAAGATTATTTAATCATGACAACGTACTATAGAAAATTATGTCGAATGTGTACTCGCAGGCCTAAACTAATTTTCGGTGTCTACAGTTTGCTCCTCTTGATACAATGTTGTTTATCGCGTTGTGTCAAAGAAAATATGCCCCAATCATGCCCCAGCATGAAATAAGTTAAGGTATGCCCCCTCGGGAAAATTGACAAATTTTTGAAAAATTTGAAAAAAATCAGGAGATATTCCCGATAAGTCAATTTGACGGCTAGAAATGCTATGGAGTTGACGGAAGTTTATTTGGAGATGATACGGATGAGTACGGGTCATTTGAAGGTCAAATGTTAAGCAGCCAATAAACTAGGTCTGAAGAAATGCCACCCAAACCCTACCTATAAATAGGAATTAGGTTGAAATCTAATTCATTTGCACTTGGAGGAGTTAGAAAAACCAAGAATTTGCTTTGACCAACTAACAGAAATGGTACCCATTCCTTATACTAGGCATCGTGGATATTGGATCCAGACGTTCAAGCAGCTAGATGATGCAGGAGCACCAGTATGTACCTGAAAATGAACTCTTGAAAGTTATTTTTGCACGTAGATTTAGGCGTTGAAAAGTCAATAAGAAAATGCGTTGCATCGTGAATGATGCATATGATGTCGTGTTTGCCGCATTTGACTACAAAACGACGCATATGTGAAATCACGTCTAGGCTAGGTTAGGAATTTTAGGGAATGATCAAATTTGAATGAGAATGCACCACATATGTAGTTATGCAACACATTTGTAGTAGGAATAGACGCATGTGGGATAGTGAACCACATATGTAGTAGACAGTTAGGCTAGAAGAAATGCACTGCATTTGTAACAATGCATTGCATGTGGTTAATTGCACCACATGTGCAATAAGTTGAAAATGGGTGGGGAAATTTGCAACACATATGTAATATGCACCGCAAGTGAGGCGTGGTGCAACACATTTGAAAAAATGCACCGCATCTGTTAAAGTGAGCTGCATTTGACTGGTAAAATTTTTTGAAATTTTTTTCTAAGAAAAACTTGAAAATTTATGACATCATTGTTGAAATGCAGGTTGTACTAGATCCTATATATACATGGGAGTCACATATAGATACATTCGATCTGAGAGATCATTTGACCAGTGCAGAGATTCAATTATTATGGAGTCTGGGTCTACGTCATTATTTGTCGATGGCCACTATTCGGGCGAATAGGGGGATGTTGACGACACTTTGTGAGCAATGGCACTCTAAGACATCATCATTTCATTTGCCGACTAGGGAGGCCACTATCACATTGGAGGATGTGTACATGATCTTGAGACTGCCTATTAGGGGAGAGCAGGTTATGTATGATACCCAGCACGGATTGACCGAGTTGGCAAGGTTCTATCAGGTAGATGATATCAGTAGGCTCGACATCGAGCACTACGAGATCAGATGACCAGTGTTAGCAGACAGATATGACAGGATCAATTGTATTTGATGTACATTGATTGGGGGGATTGTGCTTCCAGACAGACGGGGTCATGGATTTCCAGTCGGATTGGGGGCTATGTTGGTTGGTATGTTAGAGAGCGAGACTAGATATGCATGGGGTCCATGTCTACTTGGGATGTTATACTTTCACTTGCATGAATTTGCATATAGAGATGCATAGTAATTAAGTTGTGGGACTACTTTGCTAATGGTGTGGGGTTGGGAGAGGATAGTTGTGTTTCGTCCTCCAATTATAGTAGAGCGACGAGAGAGATACCCATATGTATTCTGGTACACAGGACACATCACGCAGACAGATGTGGGAGATACAGGGTTTTGGAGACATGCATTGGACACTCTAGATCAGTTCATGTGGAGACCATATAGGGATTGTGAGGAGTGGGTGGATGAGGAGATACATTTACCTTTCTGTAGACAGACATAGTACCTTATTGGGAGGACTGTTTCCAGTGTACACATTATTGAGAGACACTTGCCAGATAGAGTTCTGAGATAGTTTGGCGAGGTTCAGGATGAGCCTCAGAGTAGAGCAAAGTTTTCTCATTCATCCAAAGAGGTTTTGTATTGGGGGCCTATGATTCTAGTAGCTACCATAGAGGCAGAGATACAGGCACTACAACCAGTATAGTGGAGGTGGAGAGATGGACTAGCAGACCCATGGATGACAACTGTGTATGACGCATGGTGGGTAGATCATCAACTAGTTCCTTACACAGATTCGGATTAACCGACACCTATTGAGAGACAAGGGACAAGATCGAGAGGATGGCGAAGAGGCAAAGGTGCTAGATTTGGTAGAGTTGGAGGGAGAGGCGATGATGGGAGAGGGGGTCGGGTAGGTGCACTATCACCTATCCGGGAGGCAGTTGTAGAGGATGTACAAGTTGGGGGTGAGCATGCTATAGAGGAGGTAGTTGTAGAGGAGTGTGCAAAGGTAGATGTTGGATTGGAGGATGTTGCAGAGGATGTAGATATGGATTTAGACCCTCTGGGTGTTTTAGCAGGATATGGAGAGGATGATATTGAGGATGATGTTGAGGAGGAGGCACCGATGGAGGAGCAAGAGAGAGAGCTCAAAGATCAGATAGTGGAGGGGAGACATGAAGAGGATGCTTCTAAGGAGAGACTCAGACTTATGACAATGAATCTTGATGCTATGAGGTTGGAGAGAGACAATGCACACGCAGAGAGGGAAAGTGCTCTTATGGAGAGAGATCAGGTGATAGCTCAGAGACATGAGATAGAGTAACTATTCATAGAGGTCAGATGCCTTTGTAGTGGGTCCTCATCTGATGGCATGGTATGAGAGTTAGTCCGATCTGTTGAGAGAGCCACCTATTACAGGGATTTATATGAGGTAGTGATGTCGATAGAGAGACAGGCTCCTAGCTTTTCAGAGGTGTGCAGTCAGAGGTCATAGAGCAAGATTCAGAGGACACAAATTATGGAGGGGGTGGTAGGACCATCGAGGGCAGGTCCGTATGACAGGCCTTCCATCTCTCAGAGATAACCTTCAAGGATATTCCCACCACCTTCACAATGTGATAGTAGTGGTAGTGGGACATGATGACATATGTTAGTATACATGTAGACACTGTATTTTGATTAGAGAGCCTACGAGCTTGTCTTTTACTTTATGGATACATTCAGACATTGTACTATTACACACTATTTTTGAGTGATATATATATGATTTTGGTGGCTTCTATATGATGATGCATTATTTCTACCTAATTATGTTTCCTAGATGATGTATGTATGTGTGTAATGAATGGATGTTTCTACATGTTATGAGTTATTGATGTTATGGATGTCTTAATTTAATTATGATAATGGATGCAATATGCTATATGATGTTTATTTATATGTGTTGGGGGTATGGACATGCAATGTTTTCATTATGTACCTTATGATGATGAGATGCTTATTATGCAATGATATCGTAAATATGTTCCTAATGTTTGAAATGCAATGTAACTATATGAAATGTTTATCTAATGGATGCATATGCAGATGACCTAACGTTTTTATTTTTTTCACAGGACTCTATCATTATGCATGGATGAGAGAAATGTTAGAATGGATGATTATAAGATGTTAGTAAGAAACTTTGAAAAGGTTGATGTAAAAGAAACGATCTTTGATATTTTACCATGTTTGCTATGCTTGCAATTTTATCATCACTGGGCAGGACATGACACAAATGGATAGTACACACTATGATATGAGATAGAACATAGTGTACAATGTCATCCATCTGTGAAAAATAGACAGTCGCAGACAAGGAGTGTCATAATGCAAACTAAGGACAAGATTGTCCTAGTTGTTATCATCTAGACAAACCACAAACAACAGACAAATAAAAGATAAGTCATAAGACGTCATTTCTCCTCTAAATCCTTGAGGAGAATAGTAACATGACTCAAAAACCAATGTTAAGAAGACAGTTGATAGACAGTAGCCAAAAAAAAAGAGTCCTGAGACATCCTTGAGAAAGGTAGTAACAGGATCTTGCACAAATCGATAAAAAGATAAGACAAAATAAGATATAAAGTCATAAAGCCAAATAATTGTGTTTTCCAAAACTTGATCTTGTGCGATTGTTTGATTGTTTGATGTTTGACAGAGCGTAATGTGAAGGATGACACATACCGCATAAGATGTTGAGTCTGGTTTCGATTGGATGACTATCTGTATAAGGCATGACAAAGCCTAGTTTCAGAAAAGACACGTGTCGTATAAGACATTGGATCCTGATGACGTTAATGTGACAACCTACATGAGGCTATGACAAGTTGACGGTGTTCGTTGACAAGAAAGACATATCTTGCTAAGACATGGGTTGATCATTCTGACAATGTGCTTGATATTGACTTGTTGACTTTTGAGATGTTTGCCTTGTTGATGAATGAATTTTTTTGATTCTTTGACTGATTTTGGTGTGTGTGTTTGTGTGTATTGACAGTGTATGTCATGAGATGATAAATTTTAAAGGATTGACCTAACTGACTGAAGACATGCTTTTAAGTTGATGATATGCAACGTGTGTGATAGTGAATGTGATAAACGCTATTGGACTGACCTAGTGCGGTCTCGGGGGCTCATCAATTGATTAGCCTTGCCTACGTTGTACACGTAGAGACCTCATAGTTCGACACGACCAATGACTTGACATGCACAAAGAGTCATGATTTAATGTGTGTGATACATGACAAACCTAGACTGACAGACCTAATGCCTTGGGGGCACATCGATTGATGGCCTTGCCTACATCCCAATCATAGAGGCAATGTAGTTCGACCATGTCTATGAATGAGATAACATTACTGACTTGACATGACTAACCTGACTCTATTTTTGGGTATTTTCTAAAACATTTTGACTTTATTTTATTTTATTTTATTTTTGAATTTTTCTAATGTTTGTGGGATTTTTTCAAGACATTTTTGATAGTGTGACGTTATGTACAAGGCGTTCAAGGAACAAGACAGGGATTTTCCCCCAGTCGGGAATAAGACTTGTGAGATGGAGTGGGGGAATGTGACGGAATGGATGTTAGATGTCAATTGTTCCAAGCAATGGATGAGACAACCATTTATTATGAGTGATGGAGAAAAGTCCGATTGGAATGATGGTAGATGAAAGAGTGAGTTTGACTACACATGGTGCCTATTTGCTAGGTTTTCCCCATGGTACTTATCCATAGCACCACCGAAGCGGTTTTCACTATTGGACGAATTATTTCTCTTTATTGTTTTTGATTTTATCAATTTTATTTTTATTTTTATTTTTTATTTTTGTATTTTCTAGATTAAGACATGGATTCTCAGAAGCTAAGAATAGAACCTATTTAGATGAAGACTGTTGATAGGTGACAAAAGTGGCTCTCCTTTAGGAGTAGAGAATTGGTATGCTCCTGACCCAAAATATTTTGTGACAATATAAGGCCCTAACCAGTTAGGTTCAAACTTACTTGGTTTTTCTCATTCAACCTAATTCTTAGGATTCTCCATTAAAACTAGGTCACCAATGTCAAAGTGTCTATTGAGAAGCTTCCTATTGTAGCTACGATGAAGACGATTTTGATATGCTTGTAAGTGGTCTAGTGCCTTCTGTCTTCATTCATCTAGTAATTCTAGCTCTTGTAACCTAGAGACACGGTATTCTTCATCATTAGTGTGACCTTTCAAGGATATCCTTAGAGAAGGTATTTCAACCTCAATAGGTAAGATAGCTTTAGACCCGAATACTAGGGAATATGGAGTGGCGCCAGTGGGAGTACGAATGCTTGTGCGATAAGCCCATAAGACAGGATTAAGATGTAGGTGTCAGTCACGACCGGCATCATTGATAGTCTTCTGAAGGATTCTAACAATGGTCCTATTAGATGCCTTGGATTGGCCATTACCTTGTGGGTAATATGGGGTGGAAAAATGGTGTTTGATATGGAACTCTTCACATAAATGGCGTACTTCTTGGTTCTTGAATGGGTAGCCATTGTTTGTGATTATGAATTGGGGTACACCATACCAACAAATGATATAGTTTAGGATAAACTTAGATATTTGTGTGCCAGTGATGTAGGTCATGGGAATAGCTTCAATCCATTTAGTGAAGCATTCGGTGGTGGTTATGATGAATTTATGGCCATTGGATGATGGAGGGTGCATCTTACCTATGAGGTCAAGTCCCCATTGGGCAAAGGGCCATGGTGATGTAATCAGATGAAGCTCCTCTGTTGGCACTCTTATCAAGTCTCCATGTATTTGACATTGTCTACACTTCTTTACAAAGATGTATGAGTCTTTCTCCATTGTAGGGCAATAATAAACTAGTCTCATAATCTTATGGGCTAAAGTAGTACCACTCGAATGGGATCTGCATATACCCTCGTGTACCGCTCATAAAGTTGTTTGTGCTTCTTCAACATCGAGACATCTCATTAGGGTGTTATCGAAGGTGCGTCTATACAGGGTATCTTCGATGATGGTGTATTTAGCTGACTTACAGATGAAGGTTCGGTGTTGGTTATTGGACAAGTCTAGAGGTAAGGTTTGGTTAGTTAGATAGTCAAATATTTCTTTATACCAAGGGGACGTAGGACCAACAATAGTACACACCATCACAGAATCAGGGATATCATAGGTGGGGACCAACAACTGATCAACCAAAAACACAAACTTAGGCACGTTACTCAGAATATCCAACAAGGAACCCACGGTTGCCATAACATCTGCAGCCTTGTTCTAAATACATGGTATTTGTTGAAAGCTAATGTCATTGAAGTACTGCTTGAAACTATCATCCATGCACTTGTAGGGGGCAAGTTTCTCTTCCTTAGTCTCATAATCATCATTTACTTGCCGGACTACAAGCTGAGAATCGCCAAAGACATGTATAATCTTTATCTTCCACTATGTTGGTAGTTTTAATCCTGTCACCTAGGCTTCGTACTCTTCTATATTGTTTGTACAAGGGAAAGTGATCCTAAATGATTTAGGAATGGTATCGCCTTGAGGTGTAACAAATAGGATACCTTCGCCTGAACCACGTTGTGTATGTGACCCATCAAAGTATAACTTCCAATTGGTTTTAATGTCAATTTTGAAGAGAAATTCATGAGGAAAATATGCCACTAAAGGATGGTCTGCCTTCATAGGTGCATCTGCTAACTTATCTGCAATCACCTATGCTTTTATAGCCTTCCTCTCAACATACTGAATGTCATACCTGCTAAGTATCATAACCCATTTAGCCAATCGGCTTGTTAATGCTACCTTACTTAGGAGGTATTTTAGTGGATCAATCTTTGCAATTAACATTGTTTGTCGATTGAGCATATAGTGCCAAAGTTTTTGGGTAGCAAAAACTATCGCAAGACAGGCACATTCTATGTTGCTGTAATTCAATTCATAGCCTACCAAGGTACGATTGATATAATAGATTGCTCTTTCATGGCCTTGATCATCATGTTGTAGGAGAAGAGCCCCTAATGCCGACTGAGTTGCTGAAATGTATAGTATCAATGGTTTTCCATATGTATGTGAAATTAAGACTAGTGGAGTAAGAAAATAGTCCTTGATTTGTTGGAAGGCTTCCTAACATTTAGGTGTCCACACAAATGGTACTCCTTTCTTGAGTAGGTGTTGAAATGGGTATATTTTATTTGCCAGTTGTACTATGAAACGCCTGATGGACTATAATATTCCTTGTAGTGTTCTTAGTTGACCAATGCTAATAGGAGGATAAATTCCTATGATATCCCTTACCTTCTCTGGATCTACTTCAATTCCTCTTCGGGAAATGATATACCCTAACAGTTTCCTTGATTGCACTCCAAAGACACACTTTTTCAGATTTAGCCTGACATTGTAATTCTCTAGCCTTTGGAATATCTTGTCTAGAACCTTTAAGTGATCTTCTCTTGTTTTTGATTTAGCTATAATGTCATCTACATAATATTCCATGAGAGTATGTACAAATTCATGGAAAATCCTAGTCATTGCCCATTGATAGGTAGCTCCTACATTCTTAAGCCTAAAAGGCATAACATTCCAACAGTATGTGCCCCATGGATATGTGAAAGTTATTTTGTGTTGGTCTGCAACTGCTATTTTAATCTGGTTATATCCAGAGAAACCATCCATGAGGGATAGCATCTCGTATCTTGTTGTAAGGTCCACTATCATGTCGATATTCAACAAAGGGAAATAATCTTTAGGACATTCCTTGTTGATGTCTCTAAAGTTTGTACAAATGCGAATGCCCCTAGTTGGATTAGTAACTGGTACCAGATTTGAAATCCGGTCTACATAGTCTATAGTTCTTATAAATCCAACATCCAAGAATTTATTAAGTTCTGCCTTGACCAATAGAGCAATTTACGAATGCATTTTCCTTAACTTCTATTTGACCGGCTTAATACCTGGCTGCAATGGTAGATGGTGCAATATTAGGTCAAGATCCAGCCCAAGTATGTCTACAAAGGACCATGCAAATTTTATGTCTCTTTGTGAAGAAGTCGCTAAACTCAGGTTGTTCTGTTTCTGTTAAAGAAGCTGCAAAATATACCATCTGAGGATTCTCTTATGTACCTATGTTGACTGCAACAGACTTTGCTACTAGCATCGGTGACTTTTCCCATTCAGCGGGGATAATATTTAAACCTCTATCCTTGGGTGCCTCAGAGAGGTTTTTGCCCTTGAATACGTCCTTTATTTTGATTATTTCTTCGTCCAAAGGTGCCTTTCGATTTTCACCTAGGGACTCATCATTTTTATTTTCAATGTCTTTTGTCTCTTTACTCTCATTTTTGCGACTAGAGGTATAAATAGACTCCCCAAAATATGCTTTATCATCCAAGTCTATGGTAAAACCAGCTTTATGATCCCCTCATGGTATGCCTTCTCTAAGTCCCATGAAATCAGCTAACGCCTCGTCATTCTCGAATGTATCTATGATAGGTGTACCTTGTTGATCCCAATCAATAAGTTTAGGATATATAAGGGGCATGTCATCATCAGAGTTATTAAAGGTGGAAGCTGACAAGGTGAATATGGAATGATTAACATGGTCACAGAAGTTTTGGACTAACTCCTTGTTCTTTTTCCTAGGGGTATGTAAAATTTTATGTGGGATTATGGCAAGGGCTAGGTCTTCCGAAGATGGTTCACTAGGTTCCCAAGATGCATGATCAAGGGGTTCCCAATAATAGTTCTCTTGCCATTCTTTTTTGGACAAGTGTTTCTTAGGACGAGGACAAGATGGTTTTGTTATAGGTTTCACGTTTAGGTCCAATTCTCCAAATAGAGCATATATGTTCATGGTACTGGTAGATGAAAGGGAATCCCATTCATAATCACTTGAGTAAGGGGATTCATCATAAACTAGAGGTTTTTCATAGACTAGGGGAAGTGGTTGATGAGATATTTTGATGTCTGCATAAGCACTCACTTCCTCTTGAAATGATGATGAAGTACCAGGAAACCCAATTCTAAGTGGTTGACACAATAGCCCTAAGTATTTCGGTCATGGGTAGACAATGATCGGTTCCTTCCTTCCATTTTGATATAGTCCTAACCCATTGTTCTCATCATAGCCTTCATTTTGCATTATTTTAAAGCCTTTTCCATACTGGTCCTTAGCTATTTGAATAGACGGGGAGGGGTATTCATGTTCTTCTTGATACAACCAGGAATCACCTTGATCCACAATTTCTTCACTTAACTCTCCCCATTTGGTCAATGTCGTTGTAGGGGGAACATGAAGTGTGACCACTAACTATCTTCTATCTGCCATGGGTAGGCCATATGCCTTAGGTGGAATTAGTTGGCTGACACAGTATGATGCCTTCATGTAATATTTGCCACAACCCTTGTCTTGGATCTCAACTTTAGGAGTGGATGATGGTGATTCGAATGAAATGGACTTAGTAAGATGTGATGGATCCATGTCTAGGGATAAAGTGGATGAGGAAGCTTCTTGGTTAATGGGTACTTGTCATTGTGAAATTTTCTTGAGGCTTGTACAATATTGAAAGGGGTCTGGATCAACATCAATAGTGATCTTTGTTCCATTATATGGGAACTTAAGACATTGGTGATATGTTGAAGGTACAACTCTCATTGCATGTATCCAAGATCTACCTAACAAAAATTGTACGGAATGGTGAGATCCAAGACTTGGAAGCTGGTGTTCATGATTGCTAGGCCAATTTTGATAGGGAGTGTGACAAATCCTTTCGATGATCTTTCCTCATCATCGTAAGCCTTGATGACTATACTCTTAGAGGTGTCTACGTAGTCTTCTGAGAATCCTAATGCCTTAACCAATTTTAGGGTACACAGGTTCAAACCTACTCCTCTGTCTACCAAGACTCGTCTGAATTTAGTCTGATGGACTAAGACTTCAAGATATAAGGGGTCATTATGATCATACTTTTCAATTGAGTAATCATGTTGGGAAAATGCGGCATGGTGCGAGTTGTTAAATACCCCACCATTTCTTTGAAACGCTTGACATCTAAGTCTATAGGAACAGTCATGTTCTACAAAGCTTTGTCAAGAATGGCTCGATGCTCAAGTGATAAACTCAACAATTCCAAGATGGATATATGTGCTGAGGTTTTTCTTAGTTGATCAAGGAGATTATACTTAGACTTGGAAGATTGTTTAGGTGGCTCTGAAGAAGAAGAAGGTCCTGGAATGGTTATCTTTGTTCTGTGTGTGTTGACGGCACATTCTGGATGCTTCTTGATGATGATGGTATCGACATGTTCATTTGTAGCTTGGAGGCTATATATGGTTTTTCCTTTTCCATAGTCATACTTGGTATTGACATAACTGGCCGATGGATTATTCTGGGGTCTCGAACTGGAGGCTTTTCCTTTCATGTGGTCATGTAACGGGTCCATGAAGACCTTATGGTCAATATTTTTGGGATTTTTCATCCCACCAACTTCTATGGTCCCATCCTCAACAAAATATTGGATGATATTTTTCAGTTCTCGACATTGTTCTAGGTTGTCCTTTTGTTCGATGATAGTCACAATAGGTGTTATCATCCCACCATGAAGGTTTAAACTATCTAGGATCATAATCTCTTGGGTCCATAGGTTTGATGAGATTGTGTAACATCAACTCTTTGAAGATAGTCTCGATTGGTTGTCCTAAAGGTGTAAATTCACGTTTAGGAAATCTCCTTTGTGGTCTTTGTTGTTGTGAATTCTGGACATAGTTGGCTGTTTGATCTGGACTATTTGTCATTTCTTGATTGGAGTTTTAACCTCTAAGTGTGATAACTGGTCTTGTATGTATGTTTTTAGCATCAATAATGCCATCATTCGTAACATTTTTGTTTCTAGACCAGAATTTGTTTCTATCATTTGGTGTGTTTTGATGTTGGACAACTGGATTTTTGCCTAGTACTTTAATTTCTCCTTTGTCTATAAGGTTTTTTTCAAGGATGATGCCCTTCTGTACCAAGTCTAGGAATGAAGTACAATAATGTACCCTTAAGTCACTTCTTAATTTGGGATTGATGTTTTCAAGGAATATCGTGACTTTTTGTTTTTCTAGTATTTCAACTGGACATCTGCTAGCTAAAATTCTCCATCTCTGGAAGAAAGTGGTGAAAGTTTTGCCCTCTTCTTGCATTGTGTGACATAAGGTAGCTATAGTTACTTCATTGTCTATGTTAAAGGCAAAGTGTTCAACAAACTTCTCAGCTAGTTCTCCCCAGGATCATATCCCGTATGGTAATTTAGAGAACCATTCCAACACTATTCTGACTAGAGTTCACAGAAATAGTCTCATCAAGTATGTGGGGTCATATGATATGTCCATACATGTCATAGAGAATTCTTTGATGTGGTCTAAAGGATTCCTTTTCCCATTATACTTTGGCAAATTAGGTATGATGTATCTGTGGGGGAAGGGTGTCATGTATAAAGCCTTGTCAAAAGGACATGGAGAAAGATCTTGTGCTGAGATAGTTCATTTACCTCACATAGACATGGTGTCCATCTGTTGTTGAAGCATTTGCATTTTATTTTGTAGAAAATATACTTGTGTCAATGACATGTTTTTTGCGTTGTTGGGGTCAATGTAGGTGTTCTGAAACATTGTGCTTTGGTACGGGTTGTGATTGGGTCCTGATATAGGAATATTTCTAGTTGGAATGTTAGGACCTAGTGTAGGGATGTTTCCAGTTGGAATGTTGCCCGTTGGAATGATTTGTGTAATCCCTATGGTCATGTTTGTGCCAATTGTAGGCCTCTTACCAACGGTGTTTGTGCCAAAACGTTTTGATGAGGTTCCATGCGCATTGAATTGTAAACCTTGTGTATTGTTGAAAGGGGTTGTGTTGACAATTAACGTTGTTTGTGCTAGTATAGTAGTTGGTATTGCCATCATAATTTGTGGAATAGACACACTTGATGTGGGAGTTTGGGTTTGTTGAGCAGGTGTCATTTTCAATGTGTGGACATCAAACTCTGGTGGTAGTGTGGCACTGTTTACTAGCAATTGTGCTAGAAATCTTTGAGGATCATTGAACAAAACTTCATCCATAAAGGATGCAAACTAAGGATCTTGGATGGAAGCCTCTATGTCCTCTACAAAGATTCGTCCATTGGCATCTCTAGTGACATGTTTTTCTAAAAAAGGCTTGTGTGGTTTCTCTTTCCTTGGTGGTTGGGATCTGAATGGATTGACGAATTCGTTGGGGTTTGACATTGCTTTAAGTTTATTTTGGGACCTTGTTTCAACCATAAATGTTTGCTCAAAAAGGGATAATGTAGACTATAGCAAAAAAGCTGATGTGCCCTAATCCTATGTGTTCTTTTTTTTGGATTTTATGACAATAAATGGCATTGCTAAAATGGCTTCTAAAAAGACGTATACTAAGATGACGTATGATAGAATAGACACTATGCAAAATCTCGTGTAGACTATGATGGTAAATGATTCTAAAATGGGTATAACCTACTTACTATGGAGTAAATGCATGCAAGGATTTGATTTGAACAAGGAACCTGATTGTATGACAAGGATAGTTGACGAGGTGAATTTTCCAAACTAGACTGTTCAGCTGAAAAGATTCACTAAATGGGACTTAATTGACTACGTTCAATGATTATGACAAACCATGACATGAACTTATCCAATGGCAAGGATAGTTATCTATTCCGCAATATGTATTTCCTAGGAAGTATCTATATGCATGCAACTTAGAATGACTTATGACTAAGATGTGTTGAAACCTAATGATGCAAGGTTTTTGAGAAAAAATTATCAATTCCTGTCCAAGGTTGATCTTAAGAACCAAAAGCAAATAATGACAGTGATGTTTTAGGCTCAGTTTATGGTTTTCTATATTTCTGGTTGACAGGAAGATGCGGTTCACCTAACAGTTGCAGCTCAGAATTTGATAGATGCGGTTTTCAACAGTGCATGTGATGTTTCCAATAGTTGCGGTTTTCACTATGATGAACGCGGTTTACCATGCACATGCGGTTCTAATTCTGGACTTTGTAAACATAACTTTTTTGACAGACACTTGCGGTTCAAAAATTGATAGATGCGATTTGCAATATCCAGACCATGAAAAATGGAAATTTTTGGCAGACAAATGTGGCTTTTCCCCTAACAAATGCAACTTGCTAGGACAGATACGGTGATAAAACTGATAGATGCGACTCAAATTTTGATAGTTGAAAATTTTCCCGAAAGTTTGTTTTGATTGACTCTGTGTTGATCAAGATTTTGGCGAATACAACAAACAAAAAAAAACAAGCAATTTATTTTCAGTTTTGTGATGAAATGACTATTAAGACTCGAAAAACATATACAACCTAGGCTTTTTGGACAATATTTGCTGAATTCTTACTTGGATAAATCCTGCTATGCACATTCAAGGTGGATGACTAGTAGCTTGACCCCATTGGCTCCCCTCCACGACACTCACTTATACGGGGCAACTGAGCTAATGTACCCATGAAACTCCCATGACATACATGTCACCTCAACACAAGAACCGCAAATTTGTAAGACGGCTTCACAGGTTTGCACCTGCTACGCCAGCAAATAGATAGGTTTTTGGTAACTCTACAACAAGGCTTTTATTAAGGGAATTCCATTCATGGGACACTATCCAACATCAACGAGAGTCCATTTCTGTCCATCTCTTTAGAATAGTGCACGTGATTCTTGGGTTTCTCAAAGAATCCTCTTTTATATACCGGTTGGAAGTCACTTGGCTTTAGTGTGCTACTGGTCTGAGTCATCTTGGGGTGAGTAATTTTTCCCACCAAGACATGCCCAAGTTCTAGAGTTAGTAACCATTTCTCTTGCACCCAGGATTGCATGAATGCACAAGGGGAGAGGATACTTCGATTACTAAATCATGAAGTTCTAAACTAACAATGCAAGCATGAAAAACACTGGTTCATTTATTAAGCCCAAATGAGATTATTTACACTACCAAATAGAAAGCATTTAACAAAAACAAAAATATACATAATGGCATTAGGTCCTGCATGCACACTGATCAGTAATTTGTGTTTGTCATCTTCGGCTTTTGTCCTATAGAAAACAGTGTTTTTTTTGGTTTGATAAGTCTTCTACGTCTCATCCTACAAAAATTTGTTAATCCTCCAACATAGTACGAAAATATAGATTAGTAAAAACCGAAAACTTGAAAACAAAATTGCGGATGTACGAAAAAATTTAAGAAAATAAAGTCAAATTTCTTACCAGTTAGATGCAGCGTTTCGGGTCATAGATGCGGCTCGGTGTTTTTGACAGGTGGATGTGGTTCATATTTGACAGTCGGACTGTGCAAAATTTCCTAACAGGCAGATACGGTGCACGGTTTCGCGGATGCGGTTCATTATGACAGATGTGTGTTTGTTGTTATCAGATCGTTGATGTGTTGAACAGATGTAGTACGACAGATGTGTGTTTGTTGTTATCAGATCGTTGATGTGTTGAACAGATGTAGTGCGTCGTATGAAAAACCTGCAAAAAAAGAAGAAAAAGAATAGAAAACGGAAAGACAAAAAGATGTGCGAATTGGAAGTGTGTTCACATCAGGTTCACCAAATGTAACATTAGAATAAATCTATGATCAAGATCTGCAACTAGAATGAACAATTGTTAATCCTAATCTAAATCAAAACTAATCTAAAATCAAACTATAAAGAACGAAAATGAAAACATGATAAAAACTAAACAAATTGAATTGACCTCACCGAATATGCATTCATTCCTTCGAATTATCTCCATTGCTCTTCTCCATTGTGCCTTTGTAGTATTCTTTCCCTCAGATTTCTGTGCTTGAATGCAAGCATAATCATGTTGAATGTCTCAGCAAAATATCGAAAATTGTTTCTTCTCAAAAGTGTATGATTTTGGGAGGAGGAATAATGATAATGACGGGCCATTTTATAGATTTTGGGTTTTTGAATGATCGGCTCAGATTCAAAGAGAGATCGATGGATGAGATTGATGAATTTTATGCGATGTGAGTTCTATCTCAGATAGAACATGAGTTAGAACACAAGTCAGAACATGAGTCAAAATCCTCTTTTATATACCGGTTGGAAGTCACTTGGCTTTAGTGTGCTACTGGTCTGAGTCATCTTGGGGTGAGTAATTTTTCCCACCAAGACATGCCCAAGTTCTAGAGTTAGTAACCATTTCTCTTGCACCTAGGATTGCATGAATGCACAAGGGGAGAGGATACTTCGATTACTAAATCATGAGGTTCTAAACTAACAATGCAGGCATGAAAAACACTGGTTGATTTATTAAGCCCAAACGAGATTATTTACACTACCAAATAGAAAGCATTTAACAAAAACAAAAATATACATAATGGCATTAGGTCTTGCATGCACACTGATCAGTAATTTGTGTTTGTCATCTTCGGTTTTTGTCCTATAGAAAAGAGTGTGTTTTCTGGTTTGATAAGTCTTCTACGTCTCATCCTACAAAAAATTTGTTAATCCTCCAACATAGTACGAAAAAATAGATTAGTAAAAACCGAAAACTTGAAAACAAAATTGCGGATGTACGAAAAAATTTAAGAAAATACAGTCAAATTTCTTACCAGTCAGATGCGGCATTTCGGGTCATAGATGCGGCTCGGTGTTTTTGACAGGTGGATGCGGTTCATATTTGACAGTTGGACTGTGCAAAATTTCCTGATAGGCAGATACGGTGCACGGTTTCGCGGATGCGGTTCATTATGACATATGTGTGTTTGTTGTTATCAGATGCATTGATGTGTTGAACAGATGCAGTGCGTCATATGAAAAACCTGCAAAAAATGAAGAAAAAGAATAGAAAACAGAAAGACAAAAAGATGTGCGAATTGGAAGCGTGTTCACGTCAGGTTCACCAAATGTAACATTAGAATAAATCTATGATCAAGATCTGCAACTAGAATGAACAATTGTTAATCCTAATCTAAATCAAAACTAATCTAAAATCAAACAATAAAGAACGAAAATGAAAACATGATAAAAACTAAACAAATTGAATTGACCTCACCGAATATGCATTCATTCCTTCAAATTATCTCCATTGCTCTTCTCCATTGTGCCTTTTTAATATTCTTTCCCTCAGATTTCTATGTTTGAATGCAAGCATAATCATGTTGAATGTCTCAGCAAAATATCAAAAATTGTTTCTTCTCAAAAGTGTATGATTTTGGGAGGAGGAATAATGATAATGACGGGCCATTTTATAGATTTTGGGTTTTTGAATGATCGGCTCAGATTCAAAGAGAGATCGACGGATGAGATTGATAAATTTTATGCGATGTGAGTTCTATCTCAGATAGAACATGAGTTAGAACACAAGTCAGAACATGAGTTAGAACATGAGTCAGAATCCTCTTTTATATACCGGTTGGAAGTCACTTGGCTTTAGTGTGCTACTGGTCTGAGTCATCTTGGGGTGAGTAATTTTTCCCACCAAGACATGCCCAATTCCTAGAGTTAGTAACCGTTTCTCTTGCACCCAGGATTGCATGAATGCACAAGGGGAGAGGATACTTCGATTACTAAATTGTGAGGTTCTAAACTAACAATGTAGGCACGAAAAACACTGGTTGATTTATTAAGCCCAAACGAGATTATTTACACTACCAAACAGAAAGCATTTAACAAAAACAAAAACATACATAATGGCATTAGGTCCTGCATGCACACTGATCAGTAATTTGTTTTTGTCATCTTTGGCTTTTGTCCTATAGAAAAGAGTGTGTTTTTTGGTTTGGTAAGTCTTCTATGTCTCATCCTACAAAAAATTTGTTAATCCTCCAACATAGTATGAAAAATAGATTAGTAAAAACCGAAAACTTGAAAACAAAATTGTGGATGTACAGAAAAATTTAAGAAAATACAGTCAAATTTCTTACCAGTCAGATGTGGCATTTCGGGTCATAGATGTGGCTCAGTGTTTTTGATAGGTGGATGCGGTTCATATTTGACAGTCGGACTATGCAAAATTTCTTGATAGGCAGATATGGTGCACGGTTTCACGGATGCGGTTCGTTATGACAGATGTGTGTCTATTGTTATCAGATGCATTGATGTGTTGAACAGATGCGGTGCGTCATACGAAAAACCTGCAAAAAAAGAAGAAAAAGAATAGAAAACGGAAAGACAGAAAGATGTGCGAATTGGAAGTGTGTTCACATCAGGTTCACCAAATGTAACATTACAATAAATATATGATCAAGATCTGCAACTAGAATGAACAATTGTTAATCCTAATCTAAATCAAAACTAATCTAAAATCAAACAATAAAGAACGAAAATGAAAACATGATAAAAACTAAACAAATTGAATTGACCTCACTGAATATGCATTCATTCCTTTGAATTATCTCCATTGCTCTTCTCCATTTTTCCTTTTTAGTATTCTTGCCCTCAGATTTCCGTGTTTGAATGCAAGCATAATCGTGTTGAATGTCTCAACAAAGTATCAAAAATTGTTTCTTCTCAAAAGTGTATGATTTTAGGAGGAGGAGTAATGATAATGACGGGCCATTTTATAGATTTTGGGTTTTTGAATGATCGGCTCAGATTCAAAGAGAGATCGACAAATGAGATTGATGAATACCATGCGATGTGAGTTCTATCTTAGATAGAACGTGAGTTAGAACACGAGTCAGAACATGAGTCAGAACATGAGTCAGAAAAGACTGCAAATAGAGACTAAGTTAGAACATGAGTTCAATATCTTAATCTTCAAAAATAGAAGAAACAAACTTTGTATGCAAAAGAAAAAGTTAGAACTCGAAGACTAATGCATTCGAATGCAAACATGAGTTAGAACTAGTTAATCGACTAGTTGTGATGGAGAGTCTTCTCGCAGAGATAAATGGAAAACTAAAAATAGATCTCGAGTCAGAAGACAAGTGAATGATTTAGATAACTGACTGATAGAAGAATATGACAAAGAATTAAATAATGAATTAAATGTTAATTTAATTCAACATTAAAAAATGAGAGACTTTAATTAAATAAATAAAGATAATTCATTTAATTTGACTGTTTGAAAGGGATAATATGAATAATTAAATAATAAATATTCAATTATAGTTAAAGGGGGTTAAATGAATAATTAAATAAAGATATTTAATTATAGTTGAAATATGATAAAGGGGGTAATTAAATAATAAATTATTTAATTAAGAAGGAAGAATTAATTAGTTAGCAACATAATTAAATAAACATGATTTATTTAATTAATCAAGTCAAACAAAGGATCATTTATGAATTAATAAATTAATTAAAATGGGGTATTTAATTAATAGAGGAAATATGTGTTAGAAAGGTAATTAAATAATTAACATTATTAATCATGACAACAAACTATAGAAAATAATGTCGAATGTGTACTCACAAGCCTAAACCAATTTTTGGTGTCTGCACAAAGTGCAGACATTGTGTCATGACTGGTGCCTCCTTTACCTTAAATAATCTTGAATCTTTCTTGTTCTATCTTTCAAATCACTTGGAATGCTTGGATGTAGCTTAGATTTAGTTCGTAGTGTTGATGATTTAATATCTAGAGTGTTGTAGCAAACCCTGGTTCATATCTTGGGAAACTTTTTGATTGTGGAAATGTTATGCAAGGCCAACTTGTACCTTATATTAATGTGCTTAGTTCAACTATATGTATTCATTCAGTCTCATTGAATGAATGTTTTCAGCCTAAAAATCTTTAACACCTTAGAAGATTGCATTGTTTTCTACAAGATTGTAGGTATAACCTGGGTCGACTAGAAACTATTTTAAGGGATTGGTCCATTCCAGGTCTTTTATCATTTGCATGGTTAGTCATAGAAGTAGTGTTGACAATTAGGACTTTTGAAACCCCTATATTTTGTTGTTTCTTTTATTAATTGGTTAGGACTCAAAGTTAAAGCATCACCATATCTTAAAATCTAATGATTTTAGAGCTTCCAACATTTGTACGTAAGACCCCTTGTGATTACCAACATATTCACATTTATCACTAAGTTTGTTCTACTGCATTTTCATGACCTAACACCAGAGAGACCTTGGGGTTATCTCTTTGTTCATAGAGATCAACCTTTCAATAGAGATATGATAACTTTTATTTTGTCTGAGCTGTTGACGTGCAGAAACATCAAACAATAGGAATTGGCGGTAGAAGGAGGGCCAACAAGCAAGCTGGAGTGTTTTCTAAATGCCATTTCTCCTGAAAGGCTAAGAAGGAGAACCAAATCCACAAATAGAGAAGAAGAAGAGTTCCAAGAATTGCCATCTCCAACCAGGTCAAGAATAACCAAAAAAAGAGAAGAATCACCATCTAATCCAACATTTCCACCATCTTCACCTCCATCCACTTCATCTTCATTCGATTCGGAGATTGGTTCCATTCCACAACACAACCTAGTCATCCATTTACCATTACCACCTCCAACGATGGATTTCTTGGCAAATAATTTGTCACCCCTGACATTCAACAGCTATAATGTCATGCCTAAGAACCCTGAGCACTTTTTCTCTAAGTTTCATATGAATGACCCAAATAGGATAATAGAAGGACATATCAATATTTTTCAGACTTGTCTGAGAGATAGAGGGATCGACCATGAGGATGTTGCATGTAGGCTCTTCCCCTACTCTTTAGGAGAGGAAGCCTTTTATTGGTACAACTACTTACCTGCTGCTTCCATTCATAACTAGGTTGATCTTAAGGCTGCATTCAATTTAAGATTCCCATTAGTGCCAACGAGCTATATATGCAGTTCACTGGGGTTAAAAGAGAAATCAATGAGCCTATAGGATCATTCAACAACAGGTTCCACTAAGAATACACCCGACTACAAGCACCTTATGCTAGAAATGAGCCCACTTCCCTAGAGGTCTATTTTGAAGCCCTTGATAGTATCACCTCCACCTTCCTCAAGTGTAGAAATAACTCTCCCACTACCTTGCTCGCTTTATATACAAAGGATGTTAAATTCAACACCAATCTGAAACAACACTTCTCAGGACCCTTGCCATCCTTGGGACTTGTTGCTCACCCAAGCCAAGTCCAATCTCTCAACCAGGCTCTGACTAATCACACACCCATCATGAATCTCGTTTCACTATTACCTTTGGTCCCTCACCCAGGTCACCTAATAAAACAAGTCCAACCAATGGTTGGTTATCCTTAGCAAACTACTAACCATCCCCTCCATTCATACCCATAGGCTAGTTTCCCTACCTATTTGCAAAACTCAAAAGTTTTGAATTATTCTACTGGTTCTGGAGGAGTGTCAGGGTATTCCCCAAAAACTATGAATCCAGTCCCTTACAACAATCTAGATAAAGAAAGGTTAGATGAGTTGACTGAACAAGTAAAGAAGATGAACATGGTGGTAACCTACTTGAGGAACCAGAATAGTCAACTCCAAGCTAATTAGAGGAGCATGTAATCAAATCATAATAGAGGGCAACACTATGACAAAAATCAGAACTTTGAAAGAGGACAAGGTTTTGGTTAGAACTTTGATAGGAATCAACAAAGTGGACAAGGATTTGAAAGAAGACATCCACCTAGACAGAATAGGCCATGGAACACTGGGCCTAACAATGGAGTAGTTCCCACTTCGTTGGATCTGCCTTCCAATCAAGAAAAACCTCCAGGTGGTGTGTATTTAGCAGAGGCTACTTTTTCTGGATGGTGTAGGCTTCCATCTTTCAATGTGAAGTTAAAAACAATTCCACCAGCCAAGATTTGGTGCCCTCGAATCCCTATGATTCCCCAGTGTTAGTATTGAATCATGCTTCATTCCCTAGGAGTGAGGAGAATGAACCTATGGAGGGGTCAAGCATCCAAAATAAGGAGGCTGAACAAGTGCTCAATGAAGATGAAATCTCTCAGTTGTTCAATGAGGAAAGTGAGAATGACAATGGCCCATTGGATGAAGAAGAGGCTAGCATTGAGGAAGTGCAAATTTTTCAGCAAACTATCAAGAAATATGATCTGAGGAGCAAGCTCCACAGGGATCCGCAAGCTGGGAGACCCTTCACTACATCTGCCCCTCCACACAATTTTACTACTCCACCGGATCCACATGCCAATAACAATCCAACCTACCCTCAAGTGCCCACATAATACCTCACAAAGGAAGGACAACCAGATGTTTCCAAAGGAAGCCTTGCTAATGCAACCAAGGAGCTCCACACTGACCTGAAGGTGGAACGGCTGGGAGAATGTCACCAAGGAAATTAGAAAAGTAAAGGTAAGTCTTTTTTCTTTCGAGTTATTAAGAGTTCCTGAAATCAGAAATGCAATCCTTGGGTCCTTTAATTCAAATATAGCAACACTAGGAGTAGTATCCAATGAGGAAATTACAAGGCCTCCTAGTTCACAAACACCCAAAGGTCCTAGGTCATCACAACCCAGGGATAGGGGTATAGAAAAAGATAAGAGTCAGGTTGCCCAAGCTGATTCGCAGTTGAGTTTATTCCAAGGCAAAATAGAAACCCCTCCTTTTTTTATTTCTATTCGTATATTCGGTAAGAATCTGCACAACTACCTGCTAGATTCAGGGGCATCCATGAATGTTATGCCATTTTATATTTGTAGGGCTCTTGGTATTACCCCTGCCGCTTCTGAAAAGAAAGTCACCCAATTAGACAAAACCGAGGTGAAAATTGTAAGGGAACTAAATATGATTCCCATGCAAGTTGCCTCAAACCCTAGAGTGCAACAAGTGCTCAATATTCAGGTGGCTAATATTCTTGACACCTATGGTCTGATCTTGGGGAGGGATTTTACCAAGGAACTAAATGGGTACACATCTAAAGATCATTCCCACATGTGGCTCCCCTGGAAAGGAGTCCTAAATCAGATCAGGATTGAGAGAGAACCAAGCATGAAGTATGTCATCATCAAATATCAAAATACCTCAAATGAGATACTGATATCAGAAGTCAGTATGGGAAACAATGTCCTAGCCTCCCCTACTTCGAACTCGAAAGAAATCTTGATGTTGCAAAGCTCTTCTTGTGAATCTACATCAGAAACCGTCAGTTTTGAGGCACCATGTAACCAAACAAAGGAATCGACAATGGGTGAGGAGTCTAGTGATCAAGAAGAAAGACAACTTAGCATGTTGGATAACTTCCAAGAGTTTATCCAAAAATCTATGGAAGATCAGATTCAACTTGGTAGAAATATCTACTTTGAGGAATTGCTTCTTCCTAATTGGTGCCAAATCCATGATGCTCCTCATTCCAAACTAGAATATTGCTTGTGTCAAATTGCAGTAGAATAGACACAAAGGCACATCAATACAACCCCAACTGTTGGATCAAGTGTAAAGATCATGCAAAATAGTCAGAAAAGGAAGGATCCAAAACCTCCCGATGAACCTTCAAGCGACAATAAGGATAGGGACATCCCAAAAACAATAGGAGCTAATGGCTACTGGACATTGAGGTTTGATGGATCCAAATGCAAGCAAGGTGCTGGAGCAGGACTTGAGCTGATCAGTCCTAAAGGTAAAACCTACTTTGTTGCTCACAAAATCCAATTCCAATGCACCAAAAATGTGGTTGAGTATGAAGACCTAGTTCATGGGTTATTAATGGCATTAAGGAAGAAATTTAAAATTCTACAAGTGTTCGAAGACTCTGAGCTTGTGGTTAGGCAAGTAAGAAGATAATACTCATGTCATGATCGAAGAATGGCCAATTATAGGCACAAAATTTGGGACCTTATTGAAGGATTCGATGCTTTCAACATTCAAACAATACCCCAGAGTAAGAATCAGACTGTTGATTCTCTGGCACAAGTAGCAAGTACCCTACAGCCCCTATCACTCTCGGGCTTAAATAAATTCATTGTGGAACTTGTTCTAGTTCCCTCGGTGCCTGACAATGTCACCAATTTTCAGGTATTTGAAGATGATAAGCACATCCTCGATTTTATTACTAGCTGTGATGTATTTGCTTCCCAAGTAATTGATGAGGTTGAGCCTCAAGAGGCTGAAATTGATTTAGAAGGAGTCCTCAATCTGAATACTAACATCATCCCAAGGGGCATGGTGCAATTAGAAAGGATCTTCGATCTGGATAGGATAAGAGATTAGGGGAAAAAAATGAAAAGGGAGTCCCCCAATTGTCAATGTGAAACGTATAACATGGGGACCCAAGGTAATATCAAGAATGTATCTATTGGTAAGGTGTGCAATTAGAAGGAGAGACAAGGAATTATTGATGCCTTGCACACATATCAGGATGTAATAGCCTAGAGCTATGATGACTTGAGGACATATGACACTTCGGTCATCACACACACAATTCCCCTCAAGACAAATGTTAGCCCGTTCAGGAAAGGACAAAGACCAATCAATGCTCTGTTGGAGCCCATCATTCAGAAGGAAGTGAAAAAGTTATTTTCAACACAAATCATATTCCCAGTAAGACATTCAACATGGGTCACAAACTTAGTTCTAGTTAGGAAGAAGAATGGAAAAAACGAGCTATGTGTCAATTTTAGAAACCTGAATAGAGCATCAGAAAAGGATAATTATCTAGTTCCTTCACTGGATGAGGTGCTTCAGGTTGTCAACGGATCCAGATGATGTCCTTTTTGGATGGGTACTCGGGATATAATTAGGTCATGGTTCAATATGAGGATAGACACAAAACTGCCTTCACTACAAAATGGGGAACCTTTGCTTATAGAAGAATGCCCTTTGGATTAATCAATACTGGAGCTACATTCCAAAGAGAAATGGATATTTCCTTCAAATACATCATTGGCAAGTGCATAATCATTTACATGGGTGATTTGGTAGTCTTTTCCAAGAAGAGAAGTGAACATGTTGCAGATTTGTGCAAAGTATTACAGAAGTGCAACTTTGGAGTTACTGAGGGAAACCTATTAGGACATGTTATTTCAGAACAAGGTATTTCCATTGATCCCGAATGAGTGGAAGCAATACTGAAAATTCAAACCCCTGTAAGGAAGAGAGAAATGAAGTCATTTTTTGGCAAGATTAACTTTGTCAAAAAATTTATCACCAGATTTGTAGAAATAGTCAAGCCCTTAAATGCCATGTTGAAGCAAGAAGCAAAGGTTGAATGGAATATAGAGGCCAAGGAAGCATTTTTAGAAATCAAGAGAGCTATTACTAAGGCCCCTATTTTGGTAAGTCTTGATTATGCTAAACCATTCTACATCTATTCATTTGCTTCTGATCACTTCTGTGCGGGCTTGTTGACACAAAAGTCTGATCAAGGTAATGAAAACCCCATAGCATTCATGAGTGCACCTTTGAAAGATGTAGAATTGAGATATTCTAGCATTGAAAAGAAATCTTATGCCTTGACCCGAATTGTGAAGAAGTTTAGGCACTATATATTGAGAAACAAGGTCTTTGCTATAGTCTTTGATCCAACAATCAAGCTATTGTTGATGCAAAATGAGTTGGGAGAATATAGAGCCAAGTGGGTGACTATGCTGCAAGAATATGATATTGAAATCTAGCCCATGAAGTTGGTAAGAGGGCAGGGACTGACCAAGACAATGGTAGAAATGGGCCCTAACCTTGTTTCCCAACATTATAATCTCGAAGATGTTTCCCTGGGAAGCTGGTATAATGACATTATCTACTACTTGTTGAATTATCAATGTCCCAAATACCTTAACTCGGTACAAAGGAGAGGTCTACGTTTGAAGAGTGGCAGTTTTATGATGAAAGGAGTTGTCTTATACAAAAGAAACCATGAAGGTGTCTACCTAAGATGCCTAGGGAAAGAAGAGGCAGGGAGAGTGATGACTGAATTTCATGACAAATATGGTATAGGTCATGGTTCAACACCTTCCACTACAAATCAGATCCTAAGGATAGGATATTATTGGCCTACCTTGTTCAAGGACACACATAACCATGTGAAAACTTGCCATGTGTGTCAAACTACAACAAATAGGGAGAGGTGTGCAACTCTTCCACTTCAGCCTATTATAGAGGTAAAACCATTTGCATAGTGGGGAATGGACTGTATTGGTCCAATCAACCCAACTTCATCTACAGGCCATAGGTATATTCTTACCATAACTAATTATTTTACGAGGTGGAATGAAGCTCTTGCTTGCAAACAATGCACCTCTAAAGTGGTAATCAATTTCATGGAATCAGGTATCATTAATCATTTTGGTTGTCCATTAGTTTTTGTTTGTGACAATGGTTTTGCATTTGCATCTATAAAGTTTTCTAACTGGGCTTATGACCATGGGATCACCATAAAGTTTGCATCCAATTACTATCCATAGGGGAATTAGTTGGCTGAGTCTTCCAATAAGAACCTTTTGATAGTCATCTAAAAACTATTAGATAAGAACCCCAAGGATTGGCATACCCAGATCCGATTTTCTCTTTGGGCAGACTGCACTTGACATAAGATATCCTAAGGAACCTCTTCTAATCACTTGGTATATGGTTTGGAATATGTCTTTCCCATTCAGCTGAAGATCCCCACCTTGCAATTCATTAATGAATACTATGATGGGGAGGATAAGTGTGAAGCCCACTTGGCTGAGTTGTTACAGCTTGAAGAGAGAAGAGATGAAGCCCTAGAAAACTTTTCCAAACATCAAGGTATGGTGAAGAGATGGTTTGATAGGAGAGCCAAGGTAAAAGCCTTTAGAATCTCTGACTTGGTTCTCTGTTGGGATAAGGTCCATGACAAGAAAGGGGAGCATGGAAAATTTGATAGACTTTGGCTGGGTCCTTATCAGATTACTGAAATTTTGGGAGATAATGCCTTCCATTTGAAAACACTCACTGGAGGAGATGTCCCACTGCTTGTCAATGGGTAGTATTTGAAGCATTATTTTCATTCTTGAGTTGCTCTATCCTTGTACATTATTAGATTGGGTTTCCTTTCTATTATGCTGTTTTTGCCTTGTTTTCTATTGGGTGTCTTTAGGTTTTGCTCTGCTTGTCTGCGCTCTGGTTTGGGTTCTCTTTAGCCTGCTTGGGTCAGTTTCTCCTACTATTGCTTTGGGGGTTGTCTTGCTTTCCTTTGGGCTTGTTACATCTATAAAACTGGCTGCTTATCTTGGGTTAATCTAGGATTTCTTTTACAAAATATTATCATCTCTTCAGAGTCATTCAAACTGGTGGATTTCATTCATTAGATGTTGCATGGGCTGGGAGTTAGTGTCACTGGACTAAGTTAAACTCTGGAATATATTTGGGTCATTTATCTTCACACAAATATTAAGAGTTCCAAGGTTGCATATGGTCTTTAAGAGGTTTGGTTGGCTGAAAAATCTTAAATTCTACTCCAGTGCCACTGTGGTTCTCATCCTTGAATGTGGGCTTCATTGCCTATAAAGTGAAAAGTAAATCTTTAAAAGAAAATCTCAAAAGAGAATATAGAAAAGAAATAAAATACTAAAAATTAGAATGTTCACCTTGTCAAGGGTATCCTAGTATCTCTACCAGGGCTATGGATGCCTGGCTGGCAGTAGAGCTATGCTAGGGAGGGTCACAATGATAACCTCACTAGGGCTATGGACACCTAACTAGCAGTGAGGCTCTATCCAGGTTTCTTTTGGAGTTAGAATCCTTATGTAGCCCTATGAGACTGACTTTGGTCCTTTTTGCAACTTAGGAAAGGAAAAATGAATGCATATGCACACACTTTGACCTTGGTATAGGAAAGGTTGGCTTGTTAGTGGAAACCTTGTCTATTTTTAACCTGATGCTTGGAATGAAACAAAAGATTTTGAGTTCATGATGACAATTTGTCATCACAATGCTTTGGAGCATTTCCTTAGCGGAGTTGCCATTTGTTGTGCAGTTTTACATGCATGCCCCTCTGAAAGTGGGGACCCTCTTTTGGTTTGGTCTTTTGGCCCATTCCACTAGCTTGCCCCCTCTTTGTGCTTATCTTTGAAAATCTTGGGGTTTTGGCCCCTTTGTGATTGAGTTCTTGGTGGTATTGGAGTCTTGCGGATGTCCTCTTGGGGGTGGTCTTTTTTTTTTTCTGTTCTATCCTTTGGCATTTGTTTTGGGTCCTAAGGGTTGGTTTTCTCCCTTAGCTTTCCCTTGTTTTCCTTGTTTCCTTTGTTCTACTAGAGGCAAAACCGGAATGGGATACGAACTTTGAACTTTAACTAAGTTCTAGGTTTCGTTCCAACTCCACTTCCCATTTCCTTGCTTTTCTTCTACGTTTTTGTTTGTTTTTCCTAAGGGTTGCTTCCCTCCCTTAGGTTTTCATTGGGTCACTTTCCCTCCCCTTATTTGGAGGTGAGACTGAGATGGAATCAGACTCCAAACTTTTGCAAAGTTTGCGGGTCGGTTTCCATTCTTGTTCTGGCTCCGCCTCTCACCTTCTTTTTTTTGTTGTGCTCGCCTTTCCTATTTTTGTCCCATTGGCTATTCATTCTGCTTTCCCTTCATTTGTCTCTTGCAGAGTCGGGCACGAAATGGATCAAAACTAGGAACTTTGGGGAACTTTTCCAAAGTTCCCAGTTCTAACCCAGTTCCAGTTCCCATTCCACCACCGTTGGTTTGGTCTTTTCTTCATCGGGCTGATTTTTCAGTCATTTGGCTCTGGCTTCTCCTGCATCCATTTTTGTCTTTCCTTTGTTTGTGTTTTCCAGAGTCAGGTGCAGAATGGAATTGAACTGCAAACTTTTCCAAAGTTCCCAGTTCAATTCCAGTTCCAGTTCTGCCTCTGTTCCTATTTGGTTAGCACTCCGCCTCCACCCATCTTTGGCCCCGCTTTCGCTGGTTTACTTTTTTGTGTTTTTGGTCACATTCTGGTTTTGCCTCCACTCCTGTCAGGGTGTGATTTTTTTTCCACCTTCCTTGGCTCTCTTTTCCTATTTGGTTGGCGCTCCGCCTCCACCCATCTTTGGCTCCCCCTCCACCTAGGTTTCTTTCGTTGGATTCTCTTACCTTGGGAATTTTTTTGGACCTGCTTTGATGTTGATGGTGTATTTTGCATTAATGGTGTCACATTTGTATGCAAGTTGGATCGAGCTGGGCTTTGTAGGATGTACTTTTAAGATTTGAGCGTGATTTGCGGGTATAGTCAAGTACTCTTTGTGACTACTGTCATGGGACCCATTTCTGCACACAAGGTCATTACATTTGGTGAACCATTAATGGTGGTCAGACCTGGTTTGTGGATTCAACCTAGTTTTGTTCAATCTAGGCCATTCATTTTCCCAACTCTGGTTCGATCAATGGCTCATTTTCCTCCTGGTTTTCATGCGTGCATTGCTAGTTGTGCATATTCATTTATTGTTGGGTGTGGCTCGAGGGCCTGTTCCTCGACTTCATGTGATCCCAGGTTGACCTAATGGCGTCCTTCTTTACATTCATTGCTAAGCAACGGGTTACTGCTGTTTGTCGAGGCTGATCTAGTTGGTGGCCGTGGTTTCTTGGAACCCTAGCTCTATTTTTTTGTGCGGGCAGTTTTCTATAAGTATGGAACTCTGCCTCTTGTGTAAAGGTTCAATGAGGTTAGACTAGGTTTGAGTTTAGCTCAGATTGAGCTAGGTTGGAATTGGTAGAGATTGGAAGATGAATTCAGAAGACTTGTAATCATTAGAGTTAGTAGTAGAGTAGCATGTTAGTAGATTATAAGTAATTTTTTGCATATTCACGCAAGTGTTGTAACAAACCAAAAATGTTGTTAATATGATGATTTAATACAAAGTGCAGACATTGTGTCATGACTGGTACCTCCTTTACCTTAAATAATCTTGCATCTTTCTTTTTCTATCTTTCAAATTGCTTGGAATGCTTGGAAGTAGCTTTGATTTAGTTCATAGTATTGATGATTTAATATTTGGAGTGTTGTAGCAATCCCTGGTTCATATCTTGGGAAGCTTCTTGATTGTGGGAATGTTGTGAAAGGTCAACCTATACCTTATATTAATGTGCTTAGTTCAACTTTATGAATTCATTCAATCTCATTGAATGAATGCCTTCAACCTGAAAATATTTAACACCTTAGAAGATTGCACTATTTTTTGCAAGATTGCATATATAACCTGGGTCGACTAGAAACTAGTTTAAGGGATTGGTCCATTCCAGGTCTTTCATCATTTTCATGGTTAGTATTAGAAGTAGTGTTAACAATTAGGATTTATGAAACCCCTATCTTTTGTTGTTTCTTTTATTGACTGGTTAGGACAAAGTTAAAGCATCACCATATCTTAAAATCTAATGAGTTTAGAGCTTCCAGCATTTGTATGTAAGACCCCTTGTGATTACCAGCATATTCACATTTATCACTGAGTTTTTTCTACTACATTGTCATGACCTGACACCCGAGAGACCTTGGGGTTATCTCTTTGTTCATAGAGATCAACCT
This sequence comes from Sequoiadendron giganteum, assembly GCA_007115665.2. Classification (NCBI taxonomy): domain Eukaryota; kingdom Viridiplantae; phylum Streptophyta; class Pinopsida; order Cupressales; family Cupressaceae; genus Sequoiadendron; species Sequoiadendron giganteum. The sequence continues at coordinate 228,318,863 of CM021100.1, read as the reverse complement.
TTCAAGAGAGATAGGATAATTTTTATTCTATCTGAGTTGTTGATGTGCAAAAACACCAAACAATAGTGGGCTATGCTTGAAAATAAGATTTTGACAAATTTTTAGAGTATGTTGATTAGAGTTTTAGAGTATTTTTGTGGGCTATATTCTTGATTCCTTAAATGATTTATTCAAATGGATTGTGACTAGCATGATTTTTTGCCATGATTACCGTACTATTGCCATCTCTTATTATACCCTCTATGGTATGGCAGTGTTTTTCCCTTCCCTTTTGCTATTTACAGCACTACTACCTTGCTCAAGGCTTCTTGCTATGGGGTTGTGGTGTATACCTCTCTACCGCATATGTTTCTCACCTTCTTGGCAGTATAGCAGTGTATGCTTATGATCATTACCTAAAGAGTCTCGATGAGACAATATTCTTTGTCTTACCGATATCTCAATGTCTCATTGACATTAGATCTTATGTTCCTCTAATGTTGGTTGTCAATGTTGATGAGACAAGTTAATATATCTTGCTGATATGCCACTCTCTCATCGATATTTTCCTTCGGGGGAATTTCTTTATATATCGATGTAAATCTACCATGTTAGGGAGACTCATGATTATCACTGTGGTATGGCAGTGTTTTTCCCTTCTCTTTAGCTACTTACCGCACTATCGCCTTTCTCAAGGCTTCTTGTTGTGGGGTTACGGTGTATACCACTCTATTGCATATTTTTCTCACCCTCTCGGTGGTCTAGCAGTGCATGCTTTTGATAATTACTTGAAGAGTGTCGATGAGATAATCTTATTTTTCGTACCGATATCTCAATGTCTCATCAATATTACTTTGTTATATCCAAGAGTTGTGTTTTATTGAGCACTTGTAGATATACCTTGTCGATGTGACATATGTGATTCTCTCCTCGATATGCCTATATCTTGTTGACATTTCACTATTTTACATCATTGATGAGACATATAAATAAGTCTCTTCAACATAGGGGTGTCTAAACTGGCGCAAAACCCGAAGCTAAACTCGAAGATCACGTCGGGAGCTAAAAGTGGCGCTAAACTCGAAGCTAAACTCAGAGCCAAAGGTGGTGCTAATGGCGATGCCACACTCAAAGCCAATATCGGTGCTAAAGGCATTGATAATTCTGGTGTAAATTAGTGCCTAAATTAGTGTCGACTAGTCCTGATCGGTGCAAATAAAAGCCAAAAATAGTGCCATCTTGATAAATAGTGTTGACATTTTCAAAAAATTGGCAAAAAATACATTAAAAAATTGGGTGGAAGCAAAAAATAGAGCAAAAAATGGAGCAAATCATAGGTATTTGTTGTAGTGCATATATTTTAGCACTAGTATCATCTCCAAATATAACCAAGCCTCCATCATATTTCTCAAGTTTAACAAACTTAATTTTATCACCAATCATGTCATGTGAACAACCACTACCAACTACCAATTTTGTTTTTTTTGTTTAGCATGTAGGGAAGAGATAATTGTACCTTCATTTTTCTCCTTCTCCTTCTCCAGAGAGCTTTCCTTTACCTATTTTTGTGAATTAGTAGAAGTAGGTTCATCCTTAATCACCAAGGACAAGCATTCATTATCATCTAAATCTTCATATTTTGAATCTTCATTAGAAATACTTGCATTCTCATTCACATAGTAAGCTCTATTAATCTTCTTTCCTTTCTTTTCTTTTTCATGTATTTGTTTATTTCTTTTAGCTCTTTCCAGACACTTTGAAGCATAATGATCTATTTATCCACAACTAAAGCATTTAAAGGGTAGCTTACCTTCATACTTCCCAGAACCTTTCCTCATTCTTCTTACAAAGTTAGCTTCTATTTCATGAAAGTTCTCTTCTTCCGGATATTTTTCTTTTTTAGCTTTAAAGGAAGTCTGTGATTTGCCTCCATTTCTTAGACTCGACTTCCTCATCTCATAAGATGTCAAAAATCCTAACAAAAGATCCTTAGTATAGGTCTTATAGTCTATACTCTGCTTAATAACACTCAACTTCTCACTATAAGCATCAAGAAGAGTTCTTATAATCTTCTTTACAATCATAGTTTCATTTATAGTAGCACCAAGTGATCACATTTTGACCACTACCTCATCCAATCACTATGCATAAGCTTTTTAATTTCCATCTTTGGACATATGTATAAGATCAAACTATGTTTCCAAATTCTACAATTTTTCCTCTTTAACTCTTTCATCACCATCATGTGCTCTTTTTAAAGCATCCCATACTTCCTTATCTATCTTCAAACTTTGAACCTTAATCAACTAGAAATGTACCAGACTATTCTTCAAGATGAATTTTACCTTATTGTTCACTTCATGTGCTTTAATCTCTTCAAGTGTACTTGGACCATTAGTAGGAGGAGTGTAAGGATTCTTGTAAGCTTTCTCCACATCATATCCACAACACTCTAGATATTCTTTCATCAATAATTTACAGATACCATAATTAGTTCCAGGGTAAAAGCACAAAGCAATGTCACACTTTATAAAGGAAATGACCAACGTTGATCCAAATTTTAAACGTGAATCACTAAAAAGTGGCATATATGTTTTTAATTTTGTATTGATGTAAACTAGTAAAATGTGTATTTTTAGTATATTTTATGTTTGTATTTTTTTTTTAAAATTACAAACTTATTTTAAAGTAGTTTTTTTAATAAATTAACACTATAATTTAGTTGCTGATAAAATGTTGAAAATGAAGTTGCATGGGATGTCAAACTTTTTATAGTAAATTTTATTTTTTTCTTTCAATTTTTTTGTGTCTATTTATAACATGAAACTTTAGTGCATGGATATATTTTTTCAATTTTGATAAATATGCATATTTTTAAATAAATATTAAAATGTGCATGAATCAAAAAATAGTTGTTTCCATCAAACATCAACTTTCATATTAAATATTTATCTAAAATGGAAAACAAATTATACCATCTTGAAATAGATTTTTTTATCTAGAGCATCATTTTTTATTTTTTATTTTTAAATAATTTTTAGTATTTTCCCTTCGCATGGTAATCAACCTAATATTTTTTGCTAATAACCTAATTTTAGTAAAAATAAAAAATAAAAAATAAAAAATAAAAAATATAATTAAACTATTAAAATAAATATATTTTTGAAAACTACACTTATGGATCTGCAAAAGGGTATTTTTTATATTTTAAAAAAATGTTATTTACATTAGCAGGAGTTATTGAAACTTCAAGTTTTTCAAATAATATTTTTTTTTTGGAAAATTGGACTCAAAGTGGTTCTCTATATATTTTTAGCCAACAATTTTAGTTGAAAAAGTTGTGGAGGTATCTAACTTAGCTACAATTAATCTTACTAGATCATATGTTTGATCAAAATTTATTTTTAGTCAGAAATACTTAAATTTAGTTGTGTTGATAAGTTGGTTGAAAGTGTCACACAGCTTTGTGCTTTTACCCTACATCAAACCTTGAATAATCAAAGACCATTTTTCTAGCCATCCTAGACCTTTCTCAAGTGATTAATCTTTTCACCAAAGAACCAAGCTATGGTACAAATTGTTGAATAAGACAACTGAGAGGGGGGGTGAATAAATTGTCACAAAATTAAACCTTTAATCTAATTACTAGAACTAATACTTAAAATTGATAAACTGATTAATCATCAAATGCCAATGCAAAAACTCAAATCCAACACATAAACACAATAACAATAGATTTACATGGAAAACCCAATGAGCGAAAAACCATGGTGGGGATTAACTCACACTATAGAGAGTATCAAAATTGATTACAAAAGGCTCACTACCAGAGACAAGGTTCACTTCTTGAAATAAGGAGTCACTATCCAGAACAAGGATCACTATTCAATAGGGATACAACCTATAGGGCTCAATACCACATAGATACAAATAAGACAAAGAAGACTTATTACAGAGAGACTACAATCCTAATGCAATAAAGGATTCCACCATATTCACTTGATCAACTTTCATGAATGATAGAGTTCGCCTTTTGCTCACTGCATCTAGAAACTCAACATTAAGCTTCACATTGATTTTCCACACACACAACTCACACACACTTTCTAAATAGGATAAATATCATGTCTACTCTTTCACTTATCTTCCTTATTTTCTCTTGTATATTTTTCATTATCAACTCATCTTATATTTATACTATCTCCAACCTTGAAAAAGATCCAAAGTCGGCCATCCAAATTCAAATTCAAATTAGGTCAGTGACAAAATATCCTAGGTTGGAGTTAGAATGAGGGCAACCCAAACACATGCTTCATCGAGACCCAAAATAGATCCAACATGCTTCATCAACTTCGAAGATAGTGCTTAACACAAGGTCAGCCAAACCAATGTAAAACACATAGAACAATTAAGCACAAAACTTCCAAAAACCAAATATATATTTAATGTAATAAAAAAATCTTAACTCTCAAATTGCAAGTTGAAAGAATTCATCAAATAGAAATCTCGACCAATAAATTTTCTCCTGGACCTCAACTAGAACATAGGAAAACTGAGTTCACAACTAGTGAACACAACTCGCACTTCACAACGAACCAATGAACAATATTTTGGATATAGCAACCTTCAACAACCATGACCAACATATCTAAACTAAATGAATGTAGTGGAGAATACAAGATCATCACCTAGGGCAATAGAAAAATACTTATAAACTTTCTTTAATATAATTTTCTTAATATCCTCAACATATGCAGCCAATAACCTACAACAATAATCAATAGATAACTAATTGACTAGTTGATATCAATAACAACACCTTCACTCCTTTTTCCATTCTTACAACATGATCCGCTGGTAATCACAAGGGGCTTTTATGGTTCACAAAGCTTGGAATTTTTGGGTCTACAAATTGAGTTTCAAAGTTCTAGAAATGATGAACAATAGTTGAAAATTTATGATTCCAGCTTGGAACTCTTCTTGTTCACCAAATAAGACACTGTTATGATGTTGGGAACTTAATTTCAATTTAGATTTTAAAATAAAAGTCAAAAGGTTGAAGGGTTTAGAATTTATTCTAAATATTAAAATATGTTCAATAGTAACAATGGCTGATATTGCAATAGAAAAACTACCGAAATTGAGTTTTTCTTAACCAAGAACAACCTACAGTGTCACAAAACTAGTGCATTCTTATAAGGTTCTTTGGAGATTTTTAGACTATACATTCACCTATGAAGCATGAAAAAATAGTTGAACTTATTAAGTGCAGCAACTGAACTAGCTTAGACTAACTTTACACAGAAATCTATCATCAATAAACTACTAAAAGTATGAGCTGGAAGTGCATCAAATACTACAACATACAACCACCATTAAAGTTGAACGTGAACTAAAAAAATAAAATGAACTTAACTAATAAATGAAAAAGTTGAATTAAAGATTTGGAGGTTGAATCATGCACACATAATGAACAATACACAAGAAACCATCAAATTCAATGCTTTACTCATATATTGTTGCAGAATTTATTTACACAACAACTCATCTCTCTCTTTGAAAATGAGAAGATTCCCCTATATATAGTTTTCAAAAAGTAGAATGAATGGCCTAGATTCATTCTAGCTTTAGGGTTTTCACATCACCTAATAAGTGTACAAAATTTACAATATAAAATAGGCTATTTTTTCTTCTTCACTATTTTTTTCTCTAGCTACCTTTTTAAATATTCATCTATTATAGGATTTTTAGCTTCCTTTTGCAATATGGCATATTGGAAATTTTTTTTGATGGTAGCCAAGAGGTTCTTTTCCTTAGAGAAGTTAGATTTCAAGATTTGAAAGGTGATCCTCTTTAATCCTTCCACTATTTGATCACGATGCTTTATGCATGTTTCTACTACCTTGATCATTTGCTTCAATTTTGAGAAGACTTGCACAACAAAATCCATGATGCATGATGAAAAGTTTTTGCCGATTCCCTATTCCATTTTCTTATGAAACTTGCACCTTATATTCTTTTGATCTAACTCCTACACTAACATCTTATATCTCATTACCAGTTCTAGGAGATCATCACATTCAGCTAGGTGATCCATAATTCATGCATGATTGGCCTCTAATTCAATTAAAGACTTATCCAAAAACCCTTTTCTATATTCACAATTGAGAAGCCATGTTTTGGGCAGCCAATGATCTTATTTTGGTAGGGCCAACTCTTTCTCTCAAATTGCTTGAGAAAGCTTGAGAATGCTCTTAAGATTTGGGTATGTGACCTTGAAAAGCTTAGGAAATTCCTTGCATACCTCGACCTCCTTTTCAACTTCCTTTTGTAGGAACAGATAATCTTTATGCATTTTAGGTTTGCAATGAATTCCATTATCACCCATGGCAATGACTCTTTTTAACCAATCTGAGGTGGACCTAGTCCAATTCTTCATCTTCTCCATTTTACTGACCTCTTCCTTAGATAATAGGGTAGGTATCGTCAATTCCATTGGAGCTTCATCTTTGGGTGTTGTACATTTTTATATAAAGGTAATTAATTCTAAAACCCATTCTTTTAACTTCTCCTTTATGGATTGGTCCTTATCCATCTATTGGAGGATTGTAGAAATTGACCCCTAACACTCATCCATTTTCTGAGCTCTAGAGGTAGGGCCTAAATTGATGGTGGTCTCTTGGTAGTCCTTGCCCTATAGGGTGTCTGCATCTTTCTCTATGATCAGGGTGACTACTTGCAATATCATAGAGATTTAGGCATCTATAGTGATATGTGACCTCACTTTTAGTTTCTTCTTCTCACGCATCTTTACCTATGTCTAAGCCAGTATGGCTTCTAGGTGGGCTTTAGGGTCAGCGAGTGCAAGAGATTTCCTTTAAAATTGCTACTCCAACCATGAGGGAGCTTCTTTTTGATGATTTGGGGATGTAGTGTTGAATTCATTATGTTCCCCTTCCCCTTTATCTTTTAACATCTCTTCCTCTTCATGCCTAGGAGCATCTTCGATGTTTTCCTCTTCTTTTACTTGCTCCTCTTCTTGCATTATGGCCTTCCCTTTATTAGGATCGATAGATTCTTCATTTCTTGCACCAAAATCCTCTTCTTGTGTTGCCCATTTGGTTTCATCATGTTCAATCTCAATTTCTTTGTTGAGTTGAGCATCTCTCTCTTCTATATTCTCCTCCCCCTCTTTATCTTGCTCTCCCTCGGGAGGCAATTCTTCATGCTGTAGGCCCTCATCTTGGCCAATTTATGGGAGTTCATCAAATTTCTCCATGTCAATCTTGGTATCAATTTTCCCTTCTTTAGAGTGGTGCTCTTCTAGGCTTTCTTCTTTATCTTTATGCTTCTCAGGCTTCTCTCCTTTGGGCTCTTGATCAAAGGTCTCTTCATCATAGTAAGTATCAAACTTACTTGCATCTTCATGCTCAGGAATTTGTTTCCCTTCTTCAACTAAGGATACCTCATGAAGATCAATCCTTAGGCCCTCATCGAAATGTTCATAATAATCATCTCGATCTAACTCAGGATCTTTAACAACATCCACTACTATTTCTTTGGATTGTTCCCCACTTAACCTCTCCATTTATTCAAAGATCTATATTATAGCTTCCATTTTCAGTGGCTCAGAAGGAGGTGGAGGGAGGGGTAATGCAACAACAAGTTGAGCCATAAGCATTTTTACTTGGGGATTTAAAATAACCTCAAAGAACTGAAGTGGCACTTTTTGCAAGTAGGAGATGAAAGTCACCAGATTGCTAAGGGGTGCCATAAAGGTTATAGGCAAAGAAGGTGGTAGGGTGGAAATAGTGGGAAACATAATTGGGAGTGAGGAAGATGAGAGTGAAGAGGTGGTGGAAGAGGAAGAATCAAGCATGACCATTGGAGAAGTTGGATAAATGGAGGTGAGGTGGACATGGATGTCCATAGTAGGCAGAGATGAGACATGAAGTGATTTGGGAGTTGAAGGAGATGACACACTAGTAGCAATAGGAAGTGTAGAGGTAGTATGTGGAGGTGACTATGGTTTCTCTTCTTCTTTATATGGTAGAGACCCTTCCTCTTGGATGACAGGCATATCGAGAACAAATGTTCTCATTCTCTTAGGCTTCTTTGGTGGCCTTTTCCCTTTGATAATATTTCTATTATAGACCTTCTGCTTTGGTTGCTACTCTGATATGTCCTTCCTTTTCCTTGATCTTGTAGTAGGTGGAGACTTGGGAGCCTCTTCTAAAGAACCCACAATAGTACCACTATCTATCTTTCTTTAAAGTTCATCTTCCAACTCTCTATAAGTTAGCTCCACACCTTGTTGCTACAGCTGGGATATTTGATAATCTAGCCACTTCTTGGTCCTCTAGTCCACTCGATGAGAGATAGTATCTAAATCCATGACTTATGGCTCTGTCTAATCAATAACTAGCAATGATACATTAACGAGAGCATCATGTCTCTCATCAAGCACATTATCATCTTCCACAACTTGATTAGGGACTAGGTATAGATTAATAGAATTTATAAACTTAGTAGTTTTTATCATGTATTATCGCCTCCAAACCTCATGGTCATCATCACAATTGGTCCAAAAATATTCAAAATTCGGCCTATGGGTATACTTCCTTCCAACTTGCTTCTTTAGTTTTTCGAGAGGATCTGGACCTCCTCACTTTGTGTGTAGCTCTAGGTTGTATTTTGTAAGCTCCTTCTCCAAGTATTCAACACATGGGGCAATTGGGCATGCATACATTCCTTAGCCAAATGAAATGGTGTATGAGACCCTAGCATAGTGCTTGTTATGCAATAAAGTGTAGGTAGTTTGCAATTACCAAGTGAGCTCCAACAAGATTATTCTGTCATTGGGGTATCGAGGCAGCTGATATAGGAACCTTGAGAACCCTTCGACCCTTATGTATGTGAACTTAGGGAACTAGATGAACTAGTAATCGAAACCCTTTACTATCACCTTGGCACTGTGTGACATCCTTCTATGGTAATATTTTTCCAGGGTCTGAATGATGTGCATTATGAAGACGTCATTGACTCGCCTGTAGTCCTTTAAAAAAAAATATACTATAGTTAAGGGTAATAAATACAAAGAGGATTTTTCCCTTTCTTTGTTCCCAATTGACCAACACAGTTCAGTTCCTTTTATGGAAAGGTGACTACTAGAAGGTACACAATATAGGAGGTCATATAGAACTCCCAGGTTTTCTTTACTACCATAAATTGTTTTTGCAAGTTCTCACTAATGATCTTGGCTGAGTGAAACATAGCCTCTCCTCTTAGGATCCCTTCTACGAAGTAGAACATCCATTCCTCAAAACTTGTTGAAGTGGGGAGGCCCATCATTTTTCTCAAGAGTGTTACCGGGTCATTTGATTTTTCCATGAAGTTGCTTTAGTATAGCTTTTGGGGAAATTTGTTAGCATTTCCCCTCTTCTCAAGTAACCATGTTTGATTAATTGATCTCTTGCATCCCATAGGATCTACCTCTGAGACATTCAAAGCATACTCTTTCTTAGTCTCCCTCATCTAATCAAATAGTGGGATGTGAAATATCTTTCCAATAGACATGGGAGTCAAATCAGATAATACCCTCCCATCTACAGTGATTATCCTATTGGTTTCTGCATGGTAACACTCTCAGCATGCAAAGACCAAATCTAGAGTGACTAGGGTAGGAGGAAAGCCTGCTACCTTTCCAATTCCACTTTTCTTTATTCTCAAGGCCTCCTTAGTTTTTGGGTTGACCATGACCCATTATTTGAATTCATTGATGCTAAAATGGCCTAGGTATGTATTTGTCACTTTATCCCAATTGGATGTGATATTTCATGATCTTCTTTCCCTTGTAAGTTTTCTTTTCCTTCCATAAATCCTGCACACAAAGCATGTAGTGTGATTTGATAAATTAAGAGGGAAAAATTTTAGTTAAATCATACCAAAATATTGTTGAATCCATCCACACATATGAGAAAGACCATTACATTCATCAAATTTTATCACTTTGAGTTCATTTTTGAAGTTTGCAATTTTTGCGGGTCAGGAGGTGCGAGTTTCTACCTAGCAGAAGCCGCTATGGTAAATGTTGTTAGAAATGGCTCTAGGAGGATGGAGTTCTATAAGTGGAATTCCGATGATGAATTCAAATGTCAAGCAATTTTAATGGGAACTCCTTAGGCACATTGGGAAATATGGATTGAAGTTCTTGGAATCATTTCTCCTAGTCAAAGTAACCTTTTCATCTCATGTAGAGATTGATGGTGCGAAATTCAGTGATCGAAAGTTTGTCAAAGCTTCCTCGTAAGAAACGTCCTTGGAGACATGAAAACCCACAATAAGAGTTCTGCATAGAGTTAAGACTTAGAAATTTTGAGATTTTGATTTCACTTGAAGACCATGGAGGCGGATGATATGGGAGCCACATGGTAGGAATCCATTATGAATTTATTGTTTAGCAACAATAGTGTGAATGCAGTGGCCCACACACTGAAATACATGAGGTTATTTATGCAAGGCCTCATTACTTTATTGTTTTCTTGATTGAGCATTTGATCTTCCTGTGCCAATGATAGGGCCAAGGTCTATAAGGGAGGGATCTGTTATAGTTTCACCATTTGGAAATGGTCTTGGTTGAACATCCTCCCACAAGCGGTGACCCACAAAGAGGGACCCGCAAAGGACTTGGGCCCAACGATTCTCAATTTTCTATTTGATGCTTGGAGGAAAGGGTTGTCAGAAACTATTATGCTGGAAGTCATTAAGGTCTAGTCATAGACAACTTAGTCAAGGTGGAGTTTCACCAAAGGAGACCCACATCAAGGAATCTATAGCAGGTATAATACCTAGCCATTTTGAAGTGCCTTGGTTGAAAAAGCAATAGAAATGGGATTGGTAGAGCCCACTTGTCGAGTGGATGACAATATTTTTCCCTTAGAAATGGCCCAAGTTGAAAGGATCTCTGCACATAGATCCTCACAAGGATGCACTTGCAAGGGATTAGGTTCAACATGCTGGCTTCTCTTAACATTTTGACAATGCACTTACATTTGGGAATGAAAAGAGAGGGGGTTGTGAAGGACCCCACCGCTCATAATGGAATCTTCAATGATGGGTTTCCCCAATTTAAAATCCAACACCAACCCAATATGAAGATTTCTAAACCTAAGGAGAACTATTTGATGAGCTAGGGTTTATCACAACGTTGAACCAACTCAACTTCACGAGTTTTAATGGTTCTAAACCCTAAAAATATGACCCCCTCGACCAATTCAACATCATAGAAGTAAAAAAAAGATTTAGTTGCATAATTTGGGTGTGCGAGGGGAGGAGGTAGATTTCGTTTCAATCTTCAAACTCTTTCGTGGTTGCAACAATTTCCTTTGCACTTTGAAATTTGAAAAACCAGATTAAAGATGATAGGTGGATGGATCATATATATAGAACCATCACCATAAGTGCAAGAATTAATTGCAAAAAATTGAAGTCGATGTGATATGTGACAATTCAAAAACATGACTAGTGGAGGCTGCCACATCAAAATATATGTGGAAGAATGAGAAGCAAGAGTAGTGGGCAGAAAGTCCATTTTGGAAATATGCATGGAGGATGCCATAAGGGATGGTGAAAAGGGATGGAAATGCACTAATGAACTTTCACAAGAATAAATCTACAAGGCAACCTTCATATATAGTAGAAGGGAACACAACTTTCACAGGGTGGAAACCCGCAACAAATTTCTCACAAATTCTCAAAATTTCCTAGGACTTGGGTGATTGACTTGGTCAAGGTGGATTTGGAAAATCTTAAGGAACATGACCATCCTAAGCTCTAAATAGGGGCACAAAAACTAATACAAATGAAAACCAACCTCACAAAATAAAAATGAAAGAGGGGGTCCCCAATCCGAGTGGGGCGTGTGTTTATAAGGATCAAAAAATGGTGACTCTGCTAAGAAAATGCTCTCAAGCATTCTAAGGATAAGGATTCATCTAGAACCCAGAAACTCTAGTTTCACATACCAAAAATAGGTATCTTCGAGCGAACCCCAGGATCAAAGAAGAATAAATTCCTTGGTTGAATAAGGTCACAAATATCTTAGAATTTTGTGTGCATTGAATTCATTCCCCTCCAAAAGTAACCCAAACATTGCTCTCCTCTCACCCAGGTGTCCATAGTCTTGATGGAGTTGAAATTGCAATCCCCATGAACATTTCTCTATCACTAGTAAGGCATCCATAGCCCTAATAAAGTTGTTCACACACCCACATGGTTGCATGTTTTTAAATGTTTCCTTTTATTTCCTTTTGTCTTTTTTTTTTTTGTTTCTCTTATGCTTTCTTTATACCTTTTTGGCTCAATTGAATAAGCATTGAAGCTTATAGTGGGGTTTGGACAGAGGTCACTAGACTAGACTTAAGATTTTTCACTTATTGAGGTTTTATGATAACTACCACATAGGTCATCAAGAGTACTTAATATGTGTATTATGTGAGGTCTAAGATAAGCGTGAAAGGATTCAAACAAGGGTTTCATTCTAGGTCAATCAAGAGTTTAGGTGAAGAGACCTAATTCACTAAAGAAAAATAGAAATTCTTGGTAGCTCATGAAGACATCCATGGAACAAATATAAATGCGCAAAAAAGTGGGCCCTTTGAATAGGCTAGATATGACCACCACATCAAGACCAAACAACACCCTCAATAAAAATAAGGGGCAACAAAATAGGTTAAAGTGGAGTGCAAAAAATAGGAAGCAAAAGACCTATGCTAACTATGTACAGGAGTGAGCCAAAATAGCTCAGGCGAGGAAATAATGCTTGAGGTCTTGCTCATTGAATGGAAATGAGATCTTATCTAGTAAGTGTTTTAAGGTGGAAGGCATTATCCCCTAGAATTTCAAAAATTTGAAAGGGGCCAAGCTAGAGGTTGTCGAATTTATTATGTGCCCCTTTCTTTTCATGGGCCTTATCCCAATATAGTACTAAATCATAAATTCTAAGGGCCTTGAATTTGGTTTTAAAATCAAACCATCTTTTGACTACGACCTGATGTTTGGAAAAATGTTTCCATGGCTTCATCACATTTCTCTTATGTGTGGAGCAATTTAGCTAGATAGGCTTCAAGACGTTCTCCCTCCTTGTAATAGGTATTTATAAAATATAGCATGGGAATCTTAAGGTGAATCAGGAAAATAGGTTCCAAGGCTTAAACAAGGTGATATCGAGAGTTTCCTAAGGCTACCTTGTGTTAGGTACAATCTTCCCATAGAGAAAATTGTAACTGGGTGTGCCAATCCTTTGCATTCTTATCTAACAACTTGCGTATGACAGTCAACATGTTTTTATTAGTAGATTCAACTAACCTGTTACCTTAGGGATAGTAATTTGATGAAAATTTGAGCACAATACCATAATCAAAGCCCAACCCACAAATTTAAGAGAGGTAAAAGCTAGACCATTATCACATACTAGTGCAAATAGGCATCCAAAATAATTGATAATAAAACTTTAAATAAAATTAATCAGTACATTAGTTGTGAATTATCTAGAAGAAATAACCTCTTACCATCTAGTGCAGTAATCAATTGTGGTTTGAATGTATCTATGACCCACAAAGGATGGTAGGTTTACTAGACCAATGAATTCAAGCTCCCATTGTGCAAATGGCCTTACCTCAACAACTAGTTGTAGTAGAAAAACAACATACATCCCCCTAGTGGTGGCAGTCTAGCAAAAATTATAGGATCAAACATGATTGTGGTCATATTTAAATAATGTTGGCTAGTAATGTCCAACTTGTAGAATCTGGCAAGACATTAAGGGACCTGATCCATGTCCCGTTCTAAATTTTTCCTGAAACTCCCTCTACACTTAAACTACTTCTATTTTCCTTAGGCATCTGAGGTAGATCGCTTCATGATTTTTCTTATACAACATGACACTTTTCAACATATAACTATTTCTTTTCAGCTATAAGGCTGATTTCTAGACTCCTTGTAATTGTGGAAAACATTTATTGTTCAACAAATAATACATAATATCATTATACCATTCATTTGTGGAAGCATCCTCCAAGTGGTATTGTTGGACAATAGTTTATGGTTTTGTCTCCACCAGATTGAACATAAGAGCCTATCCTTGAACTAGGTTCATTGGTTGGTATCCATTTCATACTCTTGTAGCAATGTAACCCACTTGGTATGCCTTTCTCTTGGCTAATTTTGCACTAGCTATATCTTGATAGCTGGGTTCTGGACAATAGAAAACACTTTATTTCTCAAGATGTAGTGCCTGAACTTCTTGACTCCATAGACTAGGGAATACTCTTTCTTCTCAACACTAGGGTAGCACAATTAAACATCTTTCAATGGGGAACTCATGAAGGTAATAGGATGTTCACTTTCTCTGTCATCCTTTTGTGTTCTCATGCCAACACACAAGTGATCTGAGGAAAATGAATATATATAGAATGGCTTAGAGTAGTTAGGGCTGACTAACATGGGGAATTTTCAATTGCTATCTTTATTTCTAAAAATGCTTGTGTATCCTCCAACATCCATTCTACCTTAGCATATTATTTAAGCATAACATTGAGGAATTTCATGATTTCTACAAACCTTGTGATGAACTTCCTAACAAAGTTAATTTTCCCAAAAGAGGGTTTCATTTCCTTCTTGCTTCCTATAGGTTGAACTTTTAGGATGGCCTGAATGCACTCTAAGTCAATTGATATACCTCTTTCCAGAATTACATGTCCCAACAATTTTCCCTCAGTTACCTCAAAGGTGCACATCTTTCGATTTAACAAAATGTCGAATGCTCAAAATTTCTGGAACACCTTACATAAGTCACAAACGTGTTCCCCCCTCTTCTTTTAGAACCTTGTGAGGTGATCTATGTAGATGATGATATAGTTACCAATGAGGTCTTTGAAAGATATATCCATAGCATGCTGAAATTTTTGCACCTGCATTGATCAAACCAAATGGCATTATTTTGTATGCAAACATACACCACTTTGTGGTGAAAGTCTTCTTGTACCTATTTTCATAATACACCATCACTTGATTGTAGCCTAAATAGCCATCAAGAAAAGAAATCATTTGTGAACCATTGAAAATTTGTAGTAGTTCATCCAATGAAGGCATCAGATAATTGTCCTTCTCGGATGCTTAGTATAGATTTCTAAAATCCACACACAACCTGATTTCTCCATTTTTTTTTTACTACGATAAACTTGGCCACCCATGTGGAATTTAAGATAGGGAATATGATGCATGCGAACAACAGCTTCTGCACTTCCTTGAAAATAATGGGTTCCAATAGTGCATTGATCAGATGCTATCACGACTTGAAGGGATTGACATATGGCTTAAGGGGAATGGTGTGAGTGATGATTGAGGTATCGTACATTTTTAGGTCCTCATATCCCCAAGATATCATATCATGATACATACATAGGGCATAAACTATCCCTTTCCTTTCTTTTGGGGTGTAGACTTTTCTAATAAAAACATTCTTAATATCTTCCACAATACCCAAATTATGAGCATTACACTAGTTATCTATGGAGTCCTTGGTTTTCTAGTCCTAATCCCTTATGTGGTCAATATCAAATATTATTTCTAATTGAACCATACCCTTGGGTATTATGTTGGTTTTCAAATTGATAACCCCTTCTATATCCAACTCTACTTCTTTGGGTTCTATCTCATCTATAATCTAGGAGGAAAACATGTTTGAGATGGTAATAAAATAGAGGATATGCTTGTCATCTTTAAACACTTGGAAGTTTGTCACATTATTGGGTATTGATGGGGTGGGGTGAACTCTACTGTGAATTTATTTAGGCCAGTTAATGATAGAGGTTGTAGGGTGATGGCTGCTTGTGCCAATGCATCAACGGTTTGATTTTTATCTCAAGAAATTAACTGGATATTGAATGCATCAAACCCCTCTATAAGGTCCCATACTCTATGCATTTAGTTAGCAAACCTCTGATCATGAAATGAGTATAATTTCCTAAACTGCTTGACAACTAGTTTAGAGTCCCCAAATACTTGTAACATTTTATCCTTTTTTCTTAATGCCTTAAGCAATCCATAAACTAATGCATCATACTATGCTACATTATTGGGGCTATAAAATTTCAATCTATGAGAAATAAATAAATTCTTACTTGATGGGATAATTAGTTTGAAGCCTGCTCTCGCTCCTTGCTGAGATTTAGATCCATCAAAGCACAACATCCAGAACTTGAAGGAAATTTTTCTTTTGGAAATGTTAGAGCATAACACATTTCTCATCAGCATGTCCAACTCTACATCCTTGGGTTTCCCATATTCAAATTGGTTTTGATTTTCTATTCCTTCAAAGATTCCTTCGGAGTGATCTTCCATCTTATATGATCCATCATCATTTTTCATAGGCAAAACTCAAATTTAGAGTGGAATGCATCATGTATTTTGCACCAGCTAGGTAGCAAGAGTTCCTTGAAATCCATTTTGGCCCCTAAATTGAGCTAATCTTTCACATATTTCTGCAATAATTATTGGAAACCATCAAACAATAAAAGGTTACCATCCTCTTGAAAATCTTCATCATCGGACTCAACCAATGCTTCCATGCTATTAGGAAGGGTGGTCAAATTGGTAGAAGCATGACATCGCACAAGGACTTCTTCTGCCTCTTCTTCCCAAACTCTATATGCAACTAGGAGATAATTTCCCAATTCTATTTCTACAAAAAATAGTTCATTCATATAATTGTACTTTGTTATCATAAACCTCATCCTTGGCTCATGCTCAATACAATTATAGTTCGGTAGCCCTTTCTGAGGTATCCATATATGTGAAAAATCAATGGAGGTATAACTATTGAGAGCCTAGTTGAAGTATCTTCCCAATATGATACCATAAGTGTCAAGAATATCTACAACATGAATATCAATAACCTACTACACACTTGGGTTGGCTACAATCTACATAAGGATTCTATTTAGTTCTCCTACCACATTGACCTTGGTCTTATCTAGTTGATTCACCTTATGCTTAGATGAGGTTCGGGTTATGCCTAGTGCTTTGCATACTAAAATTGGCATGAAATTTGTAGATGCTCTTGAATCTAGTAGACAATTATCCATTTTTTTGCCAAATATATGGATTGTCAGCAAAAAAAGAGGCATCTTCAACCTCCCTTGGAACAATCCTATAGAAGCATCAAATTGGGCCACCTGAGCCTTATTATTGTCATGGTCTTTATCTTTTGTTTGCACCTAATTTTATTCCATAGTTGGCTTCTTATTTGCTGGTTGGTTTTTACTGATTTCTTGATTGTGCTTCACCCATATGATCTCTCTAATTACTAGCTCACTATTGGATGTATCAAATGAAACTCTCTTTGTAGCTGCCTCTTGGGATTTTTTGATAGGGAAGTTCCATTAAATGATCAAAAAAAGGAATTGCTAATGGTTGGTACTCTTAATAGCTCAAAATTTGATAGGCTTACTTTCACCTTCTTCAATTCTTCCACCACATATTCTCTAATTTGTTCAACATCCACTTTTGATGAACTTCCTTGGCTAGGATTAGCAAATTATTTCTTAACCAGATCAGACTGTCTATTCCTATTGAAGTATTGAGTAAGGACCCTAGGATAAGGTGGGTTGTTGCTAGTATTTGGGTCAAGTGGCATATTGAAATTTTTAGGTCGTATGGAGGTCATAAATGGACCACTAGCTTGCCTATTTCTCACGTTATAAGGAGTTAAGTGTTGGTGGAACATATGAAATTATTCCTCTCATTGTTCTTCCTCATATTTAGGTCCATTATCTATTGAATCAATCATTTTAGATAGGGTTCCTTCGTTACTTATCTCTTTTGCTTCACTCCCCTTTCTTCCAGCCTCTTTCTTAGGCTCATTCTTGTCAATTTGAGGGAAGGGAGCCTGGTTGACCACCAAAGATGAATCATATGATTCTAAGGGAAAAATTTCTCTGTAACTTGATCTATCAACAAAATTTTACACCTCCACTTGAAAGATTGAAACAACAATCTAGAACTCTATAATTTCTAATTTAGATTGTCTTGGTTTGATGAATTCTACACCATCTAGACAATGTTGCCTCAGCCAAGTATACTCCACTAGTGGAATTATTTGTACTACTTGGTAGATCAAGAGGTGTAGGAACCCCACCATTGTTGGGTCTCATATTCCATTTTTTATTTTACCTTTGAGGCTATATTCTTTCAAATTTTTGTCTAGAATTTTGATCTCGTTCATAGTTCTACCTTGAAAATGGTCTCGAATCATGAATTTCTTTGTGGTAATTGGCTTGAATGCTCCTTTGAGAAGCTTGTAGTTAATTTTTTTGATTCCTTAAATGACTAACTTCAATGGATAGATTCTTCACATGCTCCATCAATTCATCAATTCATTCATTATCCAAAATAGTTTGCATTGGTACTGAATTTTGGAGGAAAATGAGATGTGCTATAGGCTGATTCTATTGAGTAGAAGAAGATTCAAATTTTTTTTGGTATAATGGTATGCGAGGCTACTACAAATAATTTTGCTAACTTTAGGTCTATAGATAATTGGGTACAATTGGAGCCTAATTTAGTGGTGGCGTAGGGTGTGGCACGATGGGCAACTGGGGAACCTAATTCATCAGTGGCATTTGATGAGCCAATGCATGGTTGAGTCCTTGGATTTTACCTAGATTAGCAGTAGGCCCTAATGAGGGTAATGGACCAGCCAAGTGGTGCCCTAAACCTATGATTTCCTTCACTACCTCTGCATATGCATCTACCAAGCATGCAAGATGTTGGTGCATTCTCTTGAACAAGGCAAATATGAGATTATTTAAGGTTGCATGATAAATAGATATGGTCAAAGCATCATTAACCACACATGGAGGTTGCAACCTTGTGTACACCTGATGAAATTTATTATTGAAAGAGTTGATTGGGTCATTAACCTCCCTCCTAACTAACATCAATTGCTAATATAAATCTATAGGACTGACTAGGATCTTAAATTTTTGCAAAACTGTGTGCTTCATGAGGTTCCAAGAGGTGACAGACCCTATAGGTAAGTGTATGTACCAATAAAAGGCCTCATACCCTATTAAATAAGGGAAGAGCCTACATGCAGCATCCTCATGTTTGGTCTACATATCCTTGAGGGTTGTTTTGAAAATCTTGAAGTGTTTTTTACCTATTCTCTAGGGGTCATCTAGATGGAACTTGGAGCAAAACATTTCTAGATTCTTGATGCAATATAGGGGTTGAGATCTTCTTAGAAACTCAAATGGAACTGGTCTCAATGAAATTCAAAGACTTTGCAATCAATATTATCATATTTCACTCTGTAGACATCTAAATTTGACCACTTACATTTAGTCAAATTTATCCCCTTTCATCTAAATATAATTTTATTCCCATTAGTTAAATAATGTTACTATTAGTTAATTAATACCCCTAAATTCTTCTAAATCCCTAAGGTATTTAGTTAAATAATTAAATACCTCACCCCTTTATCCCTTTTTTCCAAGGAATTAATTAAATAAGCCACCTATTTAATTCCTTTTATCTCCCATCAATACTTAATCCTAATTCATCTCCTAATCCCATCATTAGGGGTCTGACACATTCCTAATCCATGATCAGGAGGTGTCACATCCTCCAATTTTGTAAGTTGCCCCCTAATCACCATTATCCACCTAACCCTCTTCTAATTTTTCATTAACTAGTGTAATCACCTCCTTAGTCAACTCTTGTCACATCACAATGGAATTTTTAATTCCATTTTATTCTCCAAACACCCTTCATGAAATTTTAAATTTCATTTGCAATCCCAATGTCCTTTCCAATGGAATTTTAAATTTCATCTATTCATCCAATGAATTTATCTTCCCCATAATCCTTCATAGGTCACATCAGACACATGGGACAAGGACGTCCTTTATGAGACCCTTGTCTTTTCCCCATGGTAATTCCCAATCATGTGAATTTAAAATTCAGATTTATTTCCCTAACAACTTCTCTCATCCCTATGATGATAAGAGAGGACTCTAAAATTCCTCACTTGTCACCATCATCCTCATATGGGGAGAAGAACTTTCTTTTTGAGGAAATCCTCTACTAATCCCAAGGTAATTGCAAGTACCTCCACCTCACATGTCCTCTCTCCACATCACCTATCCTTTTAACACCTCATATTCCACATGGAAAGAAGTGAGGGCTTGTGATTCCTCAACTCACCACAACCCTTCATCTTGCCCATGTTGGCTAAACACTAGCTATTGAATTCTCTAGAGACTCTTTTCTTAAAATGGAAGATTTGGTCTCATTTTCACAACACTTGAACATTGAAATCACAACACAAGAAAACTCAAATCTCAACTTAGCACTCTTAAGCACTTGCATCCACTATTGTTGCAGATTTCAAGCTTCCATTGCATCCACATACAACACTCATCCAAATACCCACTTGCACCATTGCATTCCTCATCACCTATACTTAATTTTGCATCCATTTTTGTATCATTATTTCATTGAAGGAGAACACACAATCAAACATCAAAAAGGGCCAACCAATCTCATCAATTCAAGCAAGGTAAAAGGTTCCATTTTATTTGTATTTTATTTGGATTCAACCTAGGCCCAATCTTGAGTGTTTGTTAGTGTTTTTATCTTTGAATTTTATTTTTTTTGCATCTTACAGTAGGAAAATCACTTGCACACATTTTTGGCATGCCCACTGGGCCCCACAAACAGGTCTATTTTCTTTCATGTTTGTTGCTTTTTGATACTTTGTAGGTTCAGGTTACACAAAGATGACCTTACCTGAAACATAGAGGTGACTTGGCCATTACATAGGTGACTTGACCCTAACATGGGTGACTTGGCCCTACATAGAGATGACCTAGCCCTGACAGGGGCGAATTGGCCCAACATAGGGGCAACCAGACCCTAACATAGAGGTGACCTGGCCCTAGACAAAGGCAACTGAGGTAAAAATAGATACTTAAAGCTCAATTTCAGAGTTCATTTATCTTAGCATCAACCCTCTAACCTTCTTTGTTGGTGAGTGTGCTTGTTTTTAATAATTTTTGTGTAGCTATTTCACGTTTGTTGAAGGTTGAATGCTTAAACTTCTAACATGTTTGTTGCAGGAGGAGAGAACCACTTTCATTAGTTAGATTGTTTGTTTACCACTTTCATATTAGTTAGACACATAGATCTAATTAGCAGAAGTCAATGAACTTGTTTGTTGTGCTTGAAATGTGGGCTATTTATGTATCCAATCCCTTTGTGCCATTTGATGATCCTAGGTGAAGAGAAATTGTATTCCATTTAGTCTTTTGTGCTCACACTTTTTTAGCATGACCTGCTTGGGGATTTCATCACCCCTAGGGACGATCCCAACCACGTGTTATCGGTAGGGTATAAAAAGGGGGGAGAGTGAAATTTGTATCTGAATCTAGTCACGTCATGTCTGCCAGAGTGTTGAAGCTAGGGTGATACCTAGATAAGACATGAAGATTTGGTTTGAGCTTCCAGTACCTCATTTGGAGTTCCCGACTCACGCTTATGATAGGCTGGTGTTCATGCTTGTGCCCCACATACCGTGCGTATATCGAAGACTCCCTAGTTACCTTGTTCAACTTGGTTAGAGGACCATGTTGGCCATACCCTTCACACTAATCTTAGGATTTTGCTATTTGAACTATCTTCTTTGTGCGAAACCAGTGTGTGTCTTTTTAGACAAGTCAATCTTGGCCTTCTTCTTGTTATTTGTTGTGTTTTATGTCCTTTTCCATAGCTATTTTTGTCTAAGTCAAGTCCAAGTCAACTAGATAGGGGTGACCTTTCCCTAATAGGGGTGACCTGGCCCTAAACATGGGCGACTTGGCCCTTTTATCTGAGTCGTTTCCTAGTCCGATCTTGTTAAAATTGTCCATTTTTCATAGAACAGATAACCCAGACCCAAAACAAGCGACCCTACCCTAACAGGGGTGACCTAGTCCTGAGTTGGGTGGCCCGACCCTAAAATAGGTGATCTTGCCCTCTAGATAGGTGATTTGGCCCCAAATAATCAATCCCACCTTCAGTCTACTAGACCGTTTCCCTATTCCGAGAGTCATTTTCCTATTTTGAACATTCGTTTCCCCATTTTGAGCATATGTTTCCCCATTTTGAGCATCATTTCCCCATTCTGAACATCTGTTTCCCCATTTTGAATGTTTGTTTCTCTATTCTAAATATTTGTCACTCCATTTTGAACATCTATTTCCCCATTCTGAGCATTTGTTTCCCCATTTCGAACATCCGTTTCTCCATTTCAAGCATCATTTTCCCATTGCGAGCATCTGCTTCCCTGATCTAAGCATCCATTTTCCCATCTTGATAATCTATTTCCAATTCATCCTATTCATCGATGTCGTTTGGCTATTTCTCAAACTTAGATGAGTCCAAAATATATTTAGGTGACCTTGCCTCTAGTTGGGTTACTCAACCATTAACTTGTGTGACCCAACCCCAAGTTGGGCGACCCGGCCCCAAAATAGGTGACCCTGCCCTACCAGAGGTGACTTGGCCTTGAGTTGGGTGACCTGGCCCCAAGATAGGTGACCTAACCCTAAGTTGGGTGACCTAACTCCAAGATAGGCAACCCTTCGCTCTAGATAGGCGACCTTGCCCCAAGACAGATGACCTAGCTCCAAGAC
Source organism: Sequoiadendron giganteum (assembly GCA_007115665.2). Classification (NCBI taxonomy): domain Eukaryota; kingdom Viridiplantae; phylum Streptophyta; class Pinopsida; order Cupressales; family Cupressaceae; genus Sequoiadendron; species Sequoiadendron giganteum. The sequence continues at coordinate 228,296,151 of CM021100.1, read as the reverse complement.
AGGCGACCTTGCCCCAAAACAGGCGAATTTGTTCCCTAGAATAGGCGAATCTACTTGCCATACAAAATCCAAAGAGTCAATCCTTCATACCACAACTAGCCTACATCTTCCTTAGTCCAAAATCATCATCCAATCACTCCTCCTATTCTTATCCATCTCCAAACCATCAATTTTGTTTTTTAAACTAGAAATTCATTTACCCCAACTTGTTGGGGTTATAACTTTCTACTCGGTGCTCAAAATTTAGAACCATTTACATTGTTAGAAAGGTCTCCTAGAGTACTCATTTTGTCACTAAAATAGCATGCCTTTGGCAACCCAATTTTAGGGACTGGAACAAGTTTCAACCCCAAATTCCACACCGGAGACCTTCGAAAACACGATTTACTACAACAGAAAAGAAACCAACTTTCTTTTTGAAATTTTTAATTTTCAATTTTTCTCAATCCTATCACCCCCAGACTATTCCAGACCCTAATATGAGCTTTAATATAGTCCTAATCTAAGCTCCAATCTAATTCTAATCTAATATTTAATCCCATAATTTCCTAATCTAAGCTTTTATCCAATCCCAATCTGAGCTTAACCTGAATCCCAATTTGAGCTTTCATCCATCTATATCCAAGATCTTCTGATATAAAAAAAAACATTAAGATCCCTTCTTCCACCATCTTCCAATACATCCTATTTATCTTTTCATCATTTATTTTTTCCTTTTACTCACCTATTCCCATCTTTTCAATCCATATCCATGATTCCTTATCCTCTTCCCACACAACCAATAATAGTGATCAAGGGGAATCCCAACTACATTGATGATGATAATGAAATTATTGTTGATCAAGATGAGTATAATGTAGATCCCCTTGATCCTATCATTGCTAGCAATCTTTTTCCAATCGCCTCCCAAAATCCAACCACTCTTCCAAACTATCCCCCCATGCCTTCATATACATTTAATAACATTCCTTATGCTACCCTTGACAAGGGATATCCAATATCCTCACCATCCACATATTCCTCATGTCCTCTTGCTACATTTATCTCTTATCCCACATCTGCATTTTCCTAAGTTAATCCACCGTCCCCATACTCTTATCCTTATCATCATCAACAATCCCAATACGACACCTACATCCCAATCTTCCCATCCTAATCCAAGCTTCACATCCCCCTATCCTAATCCCACATCCACATCCACCTATCCTAATCCACCATTCCAATCTTCCCATCCTAATCCTACATCTATGTTCTCTTATGTTAATCCACCATCCACATCCACTTATCTTAATCCTATATCCACATCTTCCCATCCTAATCCAAAATCCACATCCTCCTACACAAATCCACCATCCATGTCATCTCATCCTAATCCACCACCCCAATCTCCCCTACCTAATCAAGCAGATGCATCCTCCTATCTTAATTCATCATCTGCATCCTCTTCTATCACTCCCGACTTCACTGCATTAAATCTTAATCCTCCACCTACTCCTAGTCCTCCATCCAATTCCATCCCTTTATCTAATCCTAATCCACCAATCTCTAATCCTAGTCCTTCATCTACTCCTATTCCTCCATCCAATTCCATCCACTTATCCAATTTTGAGCCACCAATCCCTAATCATAGTCCTTCATCTACTCCTAGTCCTCCATCCAAATCCATCCCTTTATCTAATCCTAATCCCCCAATCCCTAGTCCTATTCCTCCACCCATCCATAATTCTCCATCCATTCCCATCACTCCACCTAAACCTACAATGCCCAAAGATCTCCTTCCAAATGTCATCCAAGGACTCATGATAGAAGATACATCCCCAAATCCACATCTTGATGTTGTGGAACCATGCCCTCCCATGGTCACTAGTGATGAGGCCCTTCCCCATCTCATACCTATCACTCCCATTACCATTCCTAACACTATCCAAGCAGTTGAGACCATCAAATCCACCAAATCCATTAAATCACCATCTTCTACTCCTGGAACCAATAAAACCAATACAGACACTTGAATCCAATCCACTCCGCCTAGTCAAAATATCACCAAAGTCCCATCCCATGACCTTCATGAATCCTCCATCTATCCATCTCCCCCACTTGAGAATTTCCCCAACACTCTTCCACACAAGATGAACCAGTCCAAGAGCTTAATCCAAAGCATACAAACATATCCCCTCTTCCAAATCAAGATCCTACCATCCTATCTACTCCATCTCAAGATCATAGTCCCTTACCCATTTCATCTCACAATCCCTCTCCTCAATGGGTTCTTGATCCTACTATCCCATCTACCCCATCTCAAGATCACACTAGCTCATCCGCTCCATCCCATGATCCCCTTCGTACTCAAGATCCAATCATCCCATCTCATGAGCCCTTATCACCCACTATCATAAATCCAAATATTTTCATACCACCTAATCCCTCTCCCAATCCCTTATCACTCATTCCTTCTAATCAGGATGTTGCTATCCCCTCATGTCCATCTCATGATCCTTCATTGCCATCTAGTCCTCCCATCCCAACGCCACTTTTGTATCACCTTGGTAACATTACACTCATCCGTGGTGGCCTTCTTGCAGAAGAAAAACAAAGTATATGAACCACCCTTCCTCCTCCACCTGCTCACGGATTCACATCATTCTTTCAAAAGAATATGCATCCTACCATAGATCACATGCTCAAAAACATGAACTACCAAGGAAAAGTTTTAGGCCTTCATGAGCAAGTTACTTTAGCGCCCATCTAGGTCAAAGAAAATCCAAGCACACAAAGTCTTGGATATATCTCCCAAGAATCACAATCAAAAAATGTTGGTAAAACCTCCATACATGCTAAGAGAGCCTCTTCAAAAGGAATGAGAGGAACTTCCCATCGCTCCACAAAATCATTTGTCGCCATCCCCCCTCATCCATTATATTACCTCAAAACAACTGTCCATCTTCCTCCTTCATCCTCTAAATCCATCTTGGGTCCTTATGTCCCTTCATCCACCATTGCTCCACCTCCATCTAATGCCTCTATTTTCAGTCCTTACGTACCTCCATCAACCCTCACACATCTTCCATATATAAAGTCCATTTTGGGCCCTTATAATCCAAATTCACCTCCTCCATATCATAGTATTCATCCTTTCATCCATCCATCACCTATCCCTAGTGCACAACATAAAAATCCTAACTTCATAACTCCTAATCAGGATCAACAAAGACACCCCTCCATAAATGCCATCTCACATCCCCCATCCACACACCATCATGTCTATCACTTCATAAATGTCTTATCCACATCATCCATCACCTCCTACCCATCCCATTGCTACTAAAAGAACTTTTGATGCCAAAGTAAAAGTGAATGAATCCAAACATCCACGTGAATCTAAAGCTCCTCATGTCCCCTTCAAAATACATGTTGAAGAAAATAAAAATCGAATCCAAAAGCCAAATCCATCCAAAAGGCCACAAAGGCCCACCAAAGCAAAAATAAAAACCATGTGGATCCCAAAGAAAAAATATGCAATCCCTTCAAATAGATAAATTAATAAATCAAAGTAATTGATTTATTGTGCAACTTGCATTCTCTAGAGGATTTTAAGGAGAGGGATTTGACTTAATCATGGTTTTGATTAACTTAATGAAGAATTAGATGATGTGACAATTTAGACTTAGATTTATGAATTGATTTAAGTCAAGAATTGAGAGGAAATGATTTATCAAATAAATGATTTGATTTATTTAATCAAGAAGGAATATGCTAGATTAAATCAAATAAGGTTTAATTTATTTAATTTAATAGGAGGACTTTAGATATTTTAATTAAATAAAATGATTTATTTAATTAAATAGGGATGCAATGGTTAATTAAATTAATTGATTAATTTAATCATTGAAAGAGGAAGACTTAATCCAATAAATAATGATTTATTGAATTAAGAGATAGAATGTGATGAAATGCTGAGAATGTGATTTAAGAGGAAACGTTGTTAGTAATCGGGATCAGGTGTGCCAAAACGAACTTGTACATTTTCCATGTCTACATTTTACCCCTCTTTGAAGCAATGTACTTGTTGCATTGATTCAAAGAATAAACTGCTGTGATCAAAGGTCTGGGATTTTTTGAATTTTTCAGATGCCCCACTACTGCCCTAATGGAAGGATATTGTTGGATATTGCCCCCTCGAGAGATTGGACGAAAATTTTGAATTTTTGGATGATCTTGCGAAAAAGATGACAAGGTGCCCGACAAGGCAAAAATGCCCCAGGATGCCATAAAAATGCAATAAAATGCCAAAAGGGATGAAGAATGACCCTCGGTTGGACGAAAACTGGTTCAAGGGACCAAAACCCTAGCTAGAAGGTCAAATTAGGTTAAAAAAACCCTAATTTTTAGCTTAAATAGACCTTGAGGGGTCATTTTCAATTCATTTGTAATCTTAGCCTTTGGAAAATTTCACATTTGAGCTTTGAGTCTTGGATGAAATGGTGCAACGAAAGCTTCCCAGACACATGTCAGAGAGAGTTCGAATGCACCAACGGCGAGCTGACACAGAACCTGTGGTATGTACCCCTATCCAACCTTCAAATTTATCATTTTACATGCATTAAATAGGGTCAAAGTCCTGTACAAACTACGCGGCGCTATATGGCACCGCAGAAAGTGCCTTATCTATTTTCCCTCACAAAGCACATACAACTAGAGAGATAGCATGGGGCTAGCCCATCTTGGCAGCCGAGGCAGTGTCCTCATTTAGGAAGTTAGTGGCTCGACTGTGGCCATATGATCAGGGGCCGACAGATGTGGGGGTCACTCTAGCTTATAGGGCATGGTTCAGACCTCCACCTAGATTGATAGTTCTAGGTGTAGTTTTCCCATGATGCAGACATAGAGGTCGGGCAATTGGCAGAGGGTAGGGAAAAGGACGAGGTGGGCCACCTCCTCATTAGAAACCTCCTAGGGACATGACACAATAGTCCCCTCCCCAAGTAGGGGAACAAGATGGTCAGCTGAGGGTAGATCCTCAACATCAGCCAGTAGGGTAGCCAGCGGGATAGCCAGTAGGGCAACCAATGGGACAACCAGTAGGGTAGCTAGTGGGACAGCCAGCGAGACAACCCAATCATCGAGATGCATTGATTTAGTAGCTACAGGGGTAGGTACAGGCTCTGACTACGGAGAGAGACTAGGCACGATCTGAGAGGGATCATGAGATAGGCCAATGGAGATAGTTAGAGAGTGTAGCGTCCTCATCCTGGGACCGATCAGTTGATATTCGTGATTACAAAGAGGCCATCAGAGAGGCTGAGTACGATCAACATCATTACTGATAGGTAGTACCATCAGACCGTAGAGTGCCAGATTTTTCCCAACAGATAGGGAGGTGACCGACAGAGGCCCATGGTGAGAGACAGGATGGGGAGGGTAGTAGCCAGCAGGTCCCGCCTCCCTCTTGATCATAGGACAGTTTACTTCATTTTTTATATACGGGTTGCAGTATTTTGGCCTTATTGTATTATGTATTCGATGTACACCTGATCTGATTTTGTATCATAATAGTATTTTTTGATGATATATATGAGATGATTCGCCCTTTTATGATATGTATGGTGCACATGTATGATATGCAAATGTATGATGCTATGAGATGTTTCTATTCTTATGCTTATGTGATGTGATGTATTTGATGGATGCATTTCTTTTTTGTATATTTTTCGTGTTTTAATGATGTAATGCATATTAATGATGGTAATGGGTGCAAATGGTAATGGTTGCAAATGATAATGGACATAAATGATTATGTATGATGTAATGTTATGCTTAAGATGTTTAGAATAACAACTTTATATTATTCTTTGTAACTTAAGATAATGCTATGATGCCATGTGTTTTAATACTGATGATCATTTGGATGTAGGGTGCATGCATGGGTGATGCTTTGATTACTATTATGATACCATGTTAGTGTGGAAAGAAGGTAGACGAAATGCAGAATTAATGAATTAGTTAAGATGGAGATGGTGATTTGCATTGCTAGGAATTGGGACTTTCAAAGGGTGAATTGCGTTATGTTTGATAGCACACATAGGTACAATGCATCAAGGTATAAAGGACCAGGATGGCGTTTGTACCTAGTGTGATGGACTTTGACTCAACAATTAGATAGGAGTGCTCTTTTTCACACTTAACATACATACTTTATTCAGGATGTAGTTCAGACATTCTAAACATCTCAGACCAAAACGCAAAAAAGCAAGCTTTCCTATGTGGTCAACAAGATACCTAAAATATCCTCTCTACAAACTAGACAAAACATGCACAACTAAGTTATTTTACAAGCATATCCCACAAGCATAGCAGATAAAAAGATAATGATCACTGCTCCATTCCTCTCTCTCTAAACCTGTTTTGTTTAGGCATCATTGAGAGGTCCTTGGAATGAGCGCTAAAATAAGATAAGTCAAAAAGAACAAGCTAATGTTCTTCGTACCGCTAGCCAAGACTAACTATTGTGGGGTACCTGATGCTTATGTCCATCACAGGAAAGCTTCATCCTAGGACATGTTATGATTAGGGTTTTGATGAGACTGATTTGGGTGATAAGCTATTGATACTCGGAGTTGACCAACTTGCTTGTCTACTGACTTAGGCTTGAAACTCTGATGATAAGGTGTTCACTTTGGAACCTGCTAAACTTGCTTCTGACTGACTCACCAAAGGGTGAAAATGATGACTAACTTTATTTTGAGTGATGACCATCATGGGTGCACCATTTTGGGTTTTCAAAATGTTTTGAGGCTATTTTTGGATTTTGAAAGTGTTTTACAAATGTTTTTGGATTTTCAAGATTTAAGACGAATAGACTAACTTAAAGACCCATCCTAGGGGTCTCAGGAGCTGATCCATAGATTATCCTTGCCTACGTTATACATGCAGAGACCATGTAGTTTGACTGACAACAGACTTGACTCAATGATAAGATGGACAAATGGATTGCCATTTTATTGCTTAAAGGACTGACTTAAGATGCAAACTAGATGGGAAAATGGATTGCCAATGTGACAGACACCTAAGGACTAACCCTAACTATCTTGGGGGATGATCAAAGATCAACCTTGCCTACGTTCAAGCTTAGAGACGACGTAGTTTGACAAGGTGAAAAATTGACAATACTCAATGATGAATTTTTGAAGATTTTTTGATATTTTAACATCTTTTTGGATTTTTTATGAATTTGAAGAAGATCATGAGAATATACATGAATCTAATCCGATGCCGATATAGGAACATGCCCACAACATGGTGTGATAAACTACTTCAATGAAGGCAGGACAAACTGACCTTAGGAATATGCCAAGCAGTACCATGGTGGAGTATGATATGGACGTGAACTCAAGCTATGGTATGGATACGAGTGGATGGGTGGATGAATGATTTATTGAAATGTGATGGAATGGGTGAGTGAGTCATGCTGATCTTGGTAGGTGGGGAGTGCCTTATTTACACTTGGCACCTATTTTCTGGGTTTTCGCCAATGTACTTGTCCAAAGCACCACCGAAGTGGTTTTCACTAGAGGACGATTTTTTTCTTTACTATTTTCAATCCTATTTCTGATTTTTTTGGTGTCACCAAGATGCCTGTTTGCCAGGTTTTCATCAAGGTAACCATTTTTATATGACTTTTTCCAATTGTTTTTATATTTTTTGGTTCCATACCTTGCAAATTCTTAGCCATAAAACTTTTTGAGGTGTGAACTATTCATGGGCTCCTGCAAAGGTTCGCCTTCTGGTGTTGACAACTGATATGCCCCTGATTTATAGCTTATAGTGATGATGAAGGGTCCTAGCCAGTTAGGCTCAAACTTTCCTTTTGTATCCAAGTTTGGCACATTCTTTTGGTTTTCTTTCAGCACAAGGTCACCAACTTGGAAAGTGTGTTTCCTAATCTTCTTGTTGTAGCTGCATTTCAGGTGATTTTGGTATAGTTGTAGATGATTTAGGGAATCTATGCATTGTTCATCTAGTAACTCTGGCTAATTCAGTCTTGTAACCATGTATTCCTCATCTGTGATGAGATTCTGCAAAGATATTCTCAGTGACGGGAGCTCAATCTCGATAGGGAGGATGGCTTCTGATCCATAGACCAAGGAGAATGGAGTGGCACCTATTGGCATGTGAATGCTGGTGTGGTAGGCCCATAAGGTGGGATTCAACTGCAGATGCTAGTCACAACTAGAGTCATTGACTATTTTTTTGAGGATTTTCAAAATGGTTTTATAGGTGGCTTCTGCTTGGCCATTGCCTTGTGGATAATATGGAGTTGAAAAGCAATGTCTGATTTTGAAATTTTCACACAAGTCATAGACATCCTAATTCTTGAAAGGTGTCCCATTATCAGAGATAATGGATTGGGGGACATTGTATCAGAAAATGAGGTAATTCAGGATAAACTTGGATATCTTCTTTCCGATGATGTAGGTCATGGGAATTGCTTGAACCCATTTAGTGAAGTACTTCGTGGCAGTGATGATGAACTTGTGACCATTATATGAGGTGGGTGAGATTTTACCTATGAGATCGAGCCCCCACTGGGAAATGGGCCAAAGTGTAACAATGGGATGCAGTTCTTGAGCTGGTGCGTGAATGATATATCCATGTTGTTGGCACTGTAGACACCTTTTGAAAAAGTTATGTGCCTCTCTCTCCATTATCGGCCAGTAGTACCTGGTTCTCAACAACTTCTTAACCAAGGTCATACCACTCGAGTGCAAACCACACTCACCATTGTGTACCTCAGTTAGAGTAGTCAAGGCTTCCTCTAGTTTTAAACAATGTAGTAAGGTTCCATCGATACTTCTACGGAAGAGGGTCTCTCCTAGGATGACGAATCATGAAGACCTTTTGACAAAAGTGCATTTGAGGTTCGGGGTAATGTTAGCTAGGAGGATTCCTAATCTTAGGTAGGTGTATATGTCATAGTACCAAAGATCACCAGGACCAATGAGTTCACACGCGTATTCTGACTCTGGTACCTCGAACATGGGTACGAGAAGCTATTCTACAAGGAATTCATGTTTTGAGACGTTGCGAGGAATGTCTAGTAAGGATCCAATTGTTGCCATTGCATCGGTTGCTCTATTGTTTGTCCTTGGTATCTGCTCAAAGGTGATGTCGATGAATGATTCCTTGAGGCTTTCTACCACCTTTTTGTATGGTGCAAGCTTATCATCCTTAGTTTGGTAATCACCATTGACTTGGTTGATGATAAGTTGTGAGTCCCCATAGACTTTAAATGCCATGATTCGCCACTGTACTGCAATTTTGAGACCTATAGTTAAAGCCTCATACTCGGCGATGTTGTTAGTGTATGGGAATGCCAACTTGTAAGATCTTGGTATGCAATCTCCTTGTGGGGTGATAAAGAACACACCGGCTCCTGATCCATGTTGTGTGTGGGAACTGTCAAAGTATAGCTTCCAGTGATCAGCTATGTTGATATTGAAGATAGACTCATCTAGAAATTTCGATATGAGTGGGTTGTCCGTGTAGAGGGGAGCTTCTGCTAGCTGGTCCACAATAACTTGTCCTTTGATCGCCTTTCAATCAACATACTCAATATCATGTTCGGATAGTATCATTACCCATTTAGCCATTCTGCCTGTGAGCATTACTTTTGATAATAGATATTTCAGGGGGTCTATTTTGGAAATTAGCTTGATTTGATGAGCTAGCATGTAGTGTATGAATTTTTGGGCTGCAAATACCAGTGTCAGGCAAGCCTTTTCTATTGATGTGTAATTGAGCTCGTGCCCCACCATTGTTCTACTCATATAGTAGATGGCCCTCTCGGTTCCCTTTTCATCATGTTGGGCTAAAAGGGCACCAAGGGCGGTTGTTGTTGCTGAGATATACAGAATCAATGGTTTCCCTACAATTTGTGTCATCAACACAGGTGGTGTAAGTAGATATTCTTTAATTTTATTGAATGCTTTCTCTCATAAGTCATCACATCTGAATGCTACTCCCTTGTGGAGCAGGTGTGAAGAGGCAATCTGTCTATCTGCTAGTTGTGCTATGAATCTCCGGATGGACTGGAGTCTACCTTGTAATCCTCTGAGTTGCTTTAATGTTCTTGGTGCTTCCATTTCAAGGATTTCTTTTACCTTTGCAGGGTCCACCTCTATCCCTCTCATTGAAACTATGTACCCCAATAGCTTTCCTAATTGTACCCAAAAGACACACTTCTTTGAGTTGAGTCTGACCTTGTATTCTTCTAGTCTATCAAAGATTGCACTTAGAGTTGCTATGTGATCCTACCTTTTCTTTGATTTAGCCAATATGTCATCCACATAATCCTCAAAAGTTTTGTGGATCATGTCATGGAAGATCAGTGTCATGGCTCTTTGATATGTAGCTCCTGCATTTTTCAACCCAAATAGCATCACATTCCAACAATAGGTGCCCCAAGGATATGTAAAGGTTGTCTTATGTTGGTCTTCCTTTGCTATCATTATCTGATTATGCCCTGAGAATCCATCCATTAGGGATAGCATCACATGTCTGGCTGTCATATCCACTATCATGTCAATGTTGGGTAGTGGAAAATCATCCTTAGGACATGCTTTGTTTAGGTCTCTAAAATCTGTGTAGATGCGGATGCCCCCTTTTGGTTTTGAGATTGGTACAAGGTTGGATACCCATTTTGGATAGTAGATCGAGCGTATGAAGCCAACATCCAGGAGCTTTTGTAACTCAATCTTGACTAGCAAGGCTATTTGTGGGTGCATCTTCCTTAGCATTTGTTTGTTTGGTTTTGCTCCGGGGTAAATAGCCAAATGATGAACTACTAATTCAGGATGCAGACTTGGCATGTCAGCATAGGTCCATGCAAAATTTACCTTTCTCTCTTTTAGGAATGCCGCTAACAGTTCTTGTTCCTCTACCAGGAGAGACTCTGCGTAGAAGGTGATTTGTGGTTCTGATTCCATTCCTAAGTTGACCGGGTTGCACTGTTCTGCCAATACTGTTGATTTCTCATGATGTAGAGCAGTAGGGGGGAGATTGAATCCTACATCCTTCGGTGCCTTAGAGAGGTTTTCACCATTGGATGCATCCTTTATTTTTACTTTTTTGTGGTTAGAGAGTGCCACAGTGTGGTTTTCACTCAAGAACCCTAAGCTTATTCTCAATATTTTTCTTTTGCAACTGAAGCACTCAATTATCTCCCCATAGTATGCTTGGGTGTCCAACATGATGCTGAATCCTACCTTGTGATCCCCACAAGAGATTGTATCCCTTAGTCCCATAAATTCTGAGAGTGCCTCATCATTTTCAAATGAGTTTAGAATCGGTGGTCCCCGTTGGTGATGATCGATGAGTTGGGGGTGTACTAAGGTGTTTCAGTGGGTTGGTTGGTTTGACTCGGCTATGGAGGAAATTATCATTAACAAGGTGGAATCTTTGAAAAGCCTAGGGAGACCTTCTATGGTATCATCATCGTCACTACTAGGAAAAACATCAGTGACGTCAAAGGTGTAATGATCGAGTGGGATACCTAAGCAAACAGGTGGTCTAGGATTGGTTGTTGTTATCTGAGGATAGGACCTGACTGCTATTCTGGGAGTACCTCTACCACGTATGGTTATACTCAGAGGAGTATACCCAAGGCCAAGGTTTCACATTCTTCTTTCTACAATGATGGGCTCCAACCATCCATCACTATTTCTTCCCAGACTTTCATTCCTATTATAGCCCATACCAATGATCATTTGTAGTTCTTTGCTAGCTTCATCCATGGGTAGGGTGAGAGTGGGTGTTTCATCTTAGTATAGTGTGTTTGTGATGTCCTCTTCATCCACATTCTCTCGACTGAGATCCCCCCAATGGTGGAATCCAGAGGGTTTTTCTCTAATAGTGCGGGCAGGTGTTTGAACTGGCTGGGATTGTCCATGCGACCTAGGAGATTGTGGTAACTCTCCTACAACAAATGCTTTTCTTTTCATTCTGTAATCACTACATCCATTTTCCTAGATCATGTTCTTAATCTTGGATATGTCAGGGATGGCGGGTGTCTTTGTCGCAGAAGTGGAAGTAAGGTTGGCTAGGTCAACATATGACGTGGATGGGCCTTCATCATTTTTTGGTACTTGGGGGATTTTATAAAACTTGGCTTCCAAGTTTTTGCAGTAGGTGAAAGGTTCGGGATCCCCATATATGGTTGCTTCTTCATTCTGGTGTGAGAACTTGATGCATTGGTGATAGGTCGAAGCCACTGCCTTCATTCCATGTATCCACAGGCGTCCCAGGAGGATGTTGTATGGTAGGTCGAGGTCGAGGACTTGACAAGTGGTTTCCATAGTTGCCGATCCCACTTGGATGGGGATTTTGATAGTGCCTTGAGACACTCTTTCTTGGTCATCAAATGCCCTTATTGTGATGCTTTTGTTCTTATTGATGGAATCCTCGGCAAATCCCAATTTCTTTGAGTTTTAGAGAACAAATATTAAGGCTTGCACCTCCATCTACCAGGACTCGTTTGACTTTATTTTTGTGGATTAGTACTTGAAGGTGGAGTGCACAGTTCTGAGATGGCTATGGAGGGAAATCTTGATCCAAAAATGTAATGAGATTTGGGGTAACGATGTTACCCACCATAGCCTAAAATTGCTCTGTGTCGAGGGTGGTGGTGATGGTAGACGCAGCTAGTGCTTCATCAAGGATCTTCCTATGGGCAGCAAATATTTTCAATAGTTCCATGATGGAGATTTGGGCGGGTGTTGTTTTTAGCTGGTGAATAACATTATAATCATAGGGGATGGCCTTTGTATTGGAAATGGGGGTCTTAGCAGCTGCCCCAGCGATGTTAACCTTTTTCCCTCATGTGGTGACTCCACAGTCATTGTTGGCTCCCTTGATATTTATGACGATGACCATTTCATCGACACATCCAACTATCTCCTCATATACTAGATTAGAACTAGCATAATTTTGCTTGCCCTTATTATTCCCTTGATTATTTCCTCGACTATTTCCTTGATTGTTCCCTTGGTTATGGTTTGGCATCGGATTCGTGTATATTTTCAAGTCTTGGTTTTCGATCGGCTACTCGATGTTGATGATCTTATCCTCAATGAGGTCTTGGATGATTTTTTTCACTCTCATGCAATTGGCCATCATGTGTCCTTTGACTTTGTGAAAGTCACAAAGGAGGTTCTTATTATACCACGATGACTTGGTCATGGGTTCTATGTACTGCTCAGAGTTAGAGATTTTGATTAGATTCTCTTTGACTAACCTCTTCATTATGAACTCAATCGATTGACCAAGAGCAGTGAACTTTCTCTTGGGGGGATACTTATTGCGGGGAGGTGGTCCTCCTTGATTACCCAAATTGTTGATTTGATTGGTGGAAGATGGTTGTGGCTGTGCTACTACTGCATTAGTCTACACATTGTTGTGATTATGATTTTGTGGTTGATGATGGTTTTGGGTATTCTGCTTAGGGGCATTGATGACCACTTTAGCATCGACCATGTCATCGTTCGTGATATTTTTATTCCTCGACCATGTTCGAGGTTTATCATTGTAGTTGTTAAACGGGCGGTTATCCTACAGTGGAGTGAATGTTGGTGCATCTCCTCGTGCCATAAGGGCTCTTTCGATGTTGAGCACCTTTGGAATCAGTTGATCGTACGATGTGATGCACTGCATTTTTAGGTAGAACGCCAAGTTTTCATCTAGATTGGTTATGATGGTGCAAACTTGTTGTTCGTTTGGCATGATCCACTTGCTCTGATTGGCCTTGGATCACCATCTTTGTAAGAAGGATGAAAATAGCTCTCCTTTTCCTTGTTTGAGTGTAGACAGTTCTTCCAAACTAACATCCGCACCCATGTTGAAAGCATAATTCTTAAGGAAAGCCTCCACAATTTCCTCAAACGTTTTAATGCCCGTGGGTAGGCGAGAAAACCATTCCATGGCTGGACCAGTCAGGCTATGAGGGAAGAGTCACATCAGGTATGTGTCATCATATGTGACGTCCATGTAGTGCACCTGAAATTTCCTGACGTAGTTTTCAGTGTTACCCATTGCATTTTACTTGTCAAATTTGGTGATCTTGAATCCCTTTGGGAATGGTATCATGGTGAGGCTTCTATTGAAAGGGTAAGGGCATAAGTTCCCTAGTGTCCTTGTTTTTTTTCCTACTTGTAAGTCCAACACTTGCTACAAAAGCAGTTTGATTTGTGTTGCAACATCTTTGCTCGGATTAGGAGGTGGGATGAATGAGTTGTGGGGTGTTTGAGGTGTTTGATCGGTGGGGAGAGTACTAGTGGGAATTTTCTGCAAGCTCAGTTGTGCATTCAAAGCTTGATGGTATGCTTGCATTTGCATCAACAACACTTGTTGATCTTGTTGCTATTTTTCCAACAACACTTGTTGTTGGTCCATCTGTTGCTATTCCCATGAAGCTTTTTGTTGATCAATCTATTGTTGTGCTAGTAAAGCTTGTTGTTGGTCTAGCTGCTGTTGCTCCAACAAAGCTTGTTGTTGGTCGAGTTTTTGTTGTGCCAACAAAGCTTGTTGTTGTGCCTAAAAGTCTTGCAGGGCTTATTGGTAGGCTTGTAGATGGATCACTTGCAATTGTGCTTGGTACTGTGCTTGTGCTTGTTATTGGGCCTGAGCTTGGGCTTGAGCTAGAGCTTGTGCTTGGGCTTGGGCTTGTGCTTGGGCTTGCACTTGGGCTTGTTCTTGAGCTTGTGCTTGAGCTTGCACTTGGGATTGTGCTTGAGCTTGCGCTTGGGCTTGTGCTTGATCTTGCACTCGGGCTTGTGCTTGAGCTTGTACTTGAGCTTGTGCTTGCTACTTTTGCTGGAGTACTCTCTGTTGGTTGGCATTTTGAAGGGTTTGTATTAGCATGGTGAATGAGTTTGTCATATTGGATTTTGGTGGGATTGGCGGTGGAATGACAGTCATGCCAACCATTGTGACGGGTTGAGGGATTGTGGTGATGATTGGGATTTGGGTTGTTGGAGGGGTGGTTGAAATGATTGGTCCTTGAGATGGTATGCTTTGGGATGTTTGAGGACCAATTATGGTGGTGGCTTGTATGGTTTCCACTTGTTTTTTTGATGATGTGGACAAGAAGAGGGAATTGGGCGCGATGTTTAGATTGCTAGGTTTCGAGAAACCATCAATGTTGATAGGAGGAAAACCCAATCCAAGAGGTGATGTGGTGGTAAATGAAAATGGGGGAAGAGATGGAATGTTACCTTGAAAAAAAGGATTTGCAATGTCAGTTTTTTCAAACAAGCTTCCTTCTTCAAGTGGTAGAGGAGTTTGTATGTTTGATTGACAGGCTGGTGTTGCACAAAATGAAGATGAGCCAATGTGGTTATGGAAGGTGAGTGGGACATATGGGTGGGATGGATTTTCTAGGATAGACACAACTGGTGTGGTGGTGATGACTGCCTCTTTGTTAGCCACAAGGCGATGCCTTTGCAATTCTTGAAACATGGCACTTCCCTTGTTTACATTCGGTGTGGTGGGAGGTATTTCTTGGTTTTCATTTGACATTGGGGATGCACTTGGAATAGGAACATCTATACTAGTGCTTGCGTCAAGGTTGGGAGGGAACTGGACCCCTCCTCTTGCTAGCGTATTTAGGTATTTGAACATAGCACTGACAATTTTGTGGTTCTCTTGATTTTGAACCATCTTCATGATTTCGGATTGTGTCATCCCTATGTCTTCGTTCATGATGTCCTCTTGATGACTCTCCTCTTGAGGATTTTGTGATGATAAGGGAGAGTTGCTTGGGGGATTGCTTGATCTCGCTAGGTTCACTTCAGAGTTAAACTGACTCATGTCCACAGAAGTTGGTATTTCTCTGATATTCTGCATGTTCTTCTTTTATTGAGATCTTGTTTGGACCATAAAAGAATAGGGATTTGTTCAATCCTAACCTTTTAGGCCCAAAAGAGAAGAACTAGGGAAGCTAAAAGATCAAAAGATGGTGGTAATGGTGATGGGCTAAATGGATGGGATGAGTTAGAGAAAACCTTTTTGAAGAACTTTTTGAAGGTATATGCTAAACTTGTAAGGGCTTTTAGATTGATTGTGATAATTTGACGAGATGCGTTAAGTCAAACAAGATTGTTGTGAAGTTGTATTCCCTAGGAAGTTGCGTTATCCTAGGGGAACTTGCACAAATGGATGAATTGGCTAAGTGTGTTAAGCCAATGTAGTTGTGAACTAATAGAATTTAGGAAGTTGTATTATCCTAAAGATGAATTTGTCCAATCGTTTGACTATTTTGGCTAGGTGTGTTAAGCCAAGATAGGGTGATGTTGGTTTAGCCCTCTAATTTTAGCATGATGATTTCTTCTAGAGTTCAAAAAGGTTTGTTGATGAGATGAGATTTTGGTTGATGGAGGAAAGAATGGGGATGATGAATTTGATCTTGAACCTTATCCTAGACATGACTCTCTCTACAAAACCTCGGTATTGAAGAACATGCTAGACTTCCTATGGGAAAAAGGCAAACCTTTCAAAAAGTTCAGGATTTTGTTGACAATAAAATGCATACAATGCTGGATTATTCCTTGAGGATTTTTTGTAAAATTTGTATACAAGTCTTTCTCTTACTTCAAGGAGCATCTCAAGGCATTGCTCACGGACTTTTAGACTAATTTTCTTGAACTTTGGTTTTGGGATTTTGATCTTGTGGGAAATCATTGGAAATAACACACATGAAGTTCAATTTGTCTCTTTATCTTGGTTTAATGAATTTATTTTTATCAAAGACACTTGCTTGCTTAAGTTTCAAACTATATATCTAGTGTTCCACTTTCTTTCTCATCCCACAAGGTCCATTGTGTGGAAATCGAGGAAAATAGGGGAAAATTTCCTTATGTTTAACCTTGTTGAAAAAAAATGATGGTAGAATTTGTGCACTTAGAAACCTCTAGGAATATGATCCCTAGGGAAAGCAAGAGTGTCCAAATTTGTTAAGAGGTATTTTTTTCCCACAAGGTGTTTGAAATTTGAAGGTCTTGCGTATGTTTGTTTTCAAGTGTTTTGAGGACCAAGCAATGTGTTCTTTTCTTTCACGCACTTTTACACTCCTAGGATGACGAGGCAATATCTTGTTGGGTTCCCACTTGGATAAATCCAGCTACGCATATCTTGTGTGAATGGCTAAATGCTTGACCACACTGGCTCCCCTCCACAACACTCACTTATTCGGTTCAACCAAGCATTAGTACCCATGAATCTCCCATGGCATACTTTCCATTTCTATAACAAGACAACATGTATAACGTGGGGCGGCTTCAAAGGACATGACCTTTTGCACCAACAAGATAGACAAGGTTTTGGCCTTTTTCTAAACAAAGGGTTCTAATGCAAGCATTCCATTTATGGGGGATTATCCAACATCGATGAGAGTCCATTGTTGTCCATCTCATCAGAATAATCCTTGTGATTCTTGAACTTTCCTCAAGAATCCACACTTATATACCAGTTGGAAGTCGCTTGGCTTTAGCGTGTTCCTGGTTGGGTTGTTCCCTTGGGTGAGTACTTTTTCCCACAAGGCAGGCCCTCCAAGATAAACAATAGTGAACAAACATTATTCATAGTTCAATCAGCCTTTGTTTAAAAACAAAAGGAGAACACTTGCAATAAGTCTTTTCACACTCGCATGTTTTGTTCATTTTTAAGTGCCCAAATTGAAATGTGGAGGCAATCTTTTTAACAACCTAATATCACTAAAAATGTTTTTGATTCTCAAGATCGCAATGAAGCACGAGAGAAGCGCATACACATTTTGAATGATATTAACTTGTAAAAAAGATTGCAAAACATGGAAAACATTTGTTCATTTTAAACATCAAAACAATGATGACTTATTTTTAAGCACCAAAATGAAGTGTGAGTTTGCCTTGTTCAATTGTTACCTTTTAAACAAAATCTAGTGTGTTTGCCTAAAGTTATTTTTAGCCCCTTGGCAACTTTTGAAAGGAAATTTGATTGTTAATTTTAGAACCCAAAAGAAAACTAGTGTTCTAAAATCAAAGAACTTATCAAATCCTTTATAGAGTGTTTAAAAAAACTTTGCACAAAAAATAAGCATGGTGTCATAAAAAAAAGGTTGCTTGTTCTTTTTAGTCCCAAAGTAAATTTAATTTTCCTAAGGCCAAAGATATTTCACAAATTTTCTTAGGGAGTGTTAAAGAACACTTTTAAGGAGTGTTAAAGAACACTTTTAGTGTTTAGGAACACTTTGGTTTTTTGAACATGGTATCATGATAAACTTCTTCCTTTTCTCCAACCTACAAAAATGACAGAAAATAGAGAGCAAAAAATATAGCAAGCAAAGTCAATGCTCATAAAATTCAAAAAAACAAAAAAAAAACGTGTCCAAATTTAAAAACAGACTGTTCCCCGCAGCAGAGTTTAGCGTGTGTGACGGAGTTAGCGGGTGCGGTGCTGTTTAGCAAACAGGTGGTCCCATACAGTGTTGCATGGTTGACTGTATACGGTGCTTTGCAGAAACAAAGACTGTGAGTGCGGTGGAGTTTGTCACATAGTGGAGTTTGGAAGCAGTGGAGCTTGGCAAATTTTAAAATTTCAAGCGCGGGAAGCAATTGCAGTGTTGTTTGGTGATGCAGTCTTCGAGGGGTGTGGTGCAATATAGTGCCACATCTGAGTCAGCAGTGCAATACAGGACCGCGTGCCTAATCCGCAACACATTTTCTTGTGTGTGGTCAAAAAAACATGAAAATGACAGAATTTTCCATCAAAAAACATGATGAGATGGTTCAAGCCCTCCTTCTAGTGCAAAAATGTGAACCCCTAAACCTATGAATGCAAAAAGATGACAAACATGGTTAATGTTAGATAAAAATGCATGCAAATATGAAGGATTGTCCATAAAATCCATTTATTCAAGCTAATATTAAGAAAATAACAAAACTTAAATAACAATGAAAGTAATCCTAATTAAACTAATAGCATGACGATCTTATGGGGGAATTGGTGCCAATGAAGTGTTGAAATTGGCCCTTTCCCAATTCCTAAGTAGTAATGATATGTGAATCTAGAAATGGTCAAATCTCCAAAGAGATTTGAGCGTAACCTTGTTATCAAATGTGACAAAATGATGAATGCTTGGATATGATGAGAAAAATTAGTTCTCAATTGTAGAGAGTAAATTTGCATATGAATTGTGGATGAAGATTGAGAAGAGAGGTCTCCAATTTATAGACTTCTATTTGGAAGAAGTGAGCAAGATTGAGCAATGTGGGACAAAAGATAATCCAATGGCCTTGTGCCACTTGTTCACATGTGATTGGATGAGAAATGAGCACATTTTGGCCAATGTGCATGATAAATGCATAAATTTGAATTTGAAATGGTGAGTTGACTTGTTGAAGGGGGAAGAGAAGTGAAGTTAATGTCACTTGGCTCAAGGTCAAGGACATGTAAGAGGCATTGAATGCCTTGTTGGAAGGACCAAGTCCACTTGACCTTTTGAATTCAAATGAGGGAATATTCCCTTTTTATGCTTTGTGAGGGAAAATAGATGAATTAATAAATCAAAGTATTTGATTTATTGTGTAACTTGCATTCTCTAGAGGATTTTAATGAGAGGGATTAACTTAATCATGGATTTGATTAATTTAATGAACAATTATGTGATGTGACAATTTTAGACTTAGATTTATGAATTGATTTAAGTCAAGAATTGAGAGGAAATGATTTATCAAATAAATGATTTGATTTATTTAATCAAGAAGGGATATGTTGATTAAATCAAATAAGGTTTAATTTATTTAATTTAATAGGAGGACTTTAGAGATTTTAATTAAATAAAATGATTTATTTAATTAAACATGGATGCAATGGTTAATTAAATTAATTGACTAATTTAATCATTGAAAGAGGAAGACTTAATCCAATAAATAATGATTAATTGAATTAAGAGATAGAATGTGATGAAATGCTGAGAATATGATTTAAGAGGAAACGTTGTTAGTAATCGGGATCAGGTGTGCCAAAATGAACTTGTACATTTTCCATGTCTACATATTCCAAATCCACATATCCATATCCCTATTTTTATCCATCTTCATCCACATCCTAGTCCAAAAAGTCAAAAAAAATAAAAAATCCAAAAAAAAAGAAGTAAAGAGAAATAATGCATCCAATGGTGAAAACTTGGTAAACAAGCACCTTGGATAAGTACAATGATGAAAATTTTGAAAATCGGCATCATATGTAAATCCCCCATTCGGTTTACTTCTACAATTGGGGGCAACTTCTATCTATGTATCCCCTTCCTCCATCTCCTACATCTACCATATCTTCTACATCCTATCCATTATATCCCATTTGTATCCAGTCCCTCCATCTACCTTGTGATCTTGATCAAGATAGGGGCACATATAAATCCATGATTTGGGAACCTTTTGGCATACATTCCCCTCATCCATATGCCTCCATATACCTTATCCTCCTCCATCCTCCTCCCTTATCCATGCATGCTATCCACATCTGTCTATCTTCTATTTTCCACCATCCTATTATCTGCCATCCCTCTTGCCTCATCACACATGAAATATATTGAGTGGGGCATCTCCTTCTTTGTGACATAGTCTTTGGTGACATCATCCATCCCTCCCTCCAAGTAATCCCTTCCATCTTCCAAATCCTCATCTCCCTATCTACCCATCCACTAGTCCTATTCCATCTTTCCATCCTTATATCCCCATCCATTTATCCATCTAGTAATCCATTCCATCCTTCAAAATCCTTATCCCTCTATCCACCCATCCTAGCATCTCTCCATCTCCCCATCCTTATCTTCCTATCCATCTATCCATCCATACTAGCATCTCATAATCCCTTGTCATCGGTATCTAGCTATAGGCTACCTCCACACAATCCAATGCCATTAATCTCACTATCATCACTCCTATCTATTTACCACATCTTTCTTATCTCCTATCACTGTTCATCATTCAGTATCCATCATTTCATCCTCCCAATCCAACTTTTGATGCTTTGGATAACTATCCATCCCCGAGCTTCATGCAATCTCCATCATCCCATCCATGAGATTCATCTTATGTCATCATATCGACACCATCCTTGTATCTCCTTATCATGGTCATCTCATCATCCCTTATCCATTGTCTATCTTTGGCCTTGTTTTGAACTATGTTGCAGCTGCGGTTTTATATAGGCAAGGTCAATCATTTGATCTACCCTTGGGGTTTCTCTTTTTTTTTGTTTTGTCATCTTTCATCGTCTATCTTTGGCCTTGTGTCGAACTACATTGCCCCTTCCCTTTCACATAGGCAAGGTTGATCATTTGATCCACCCTTGGGGTTTCTCTTTTTGTTTGTCTTGTCATCTTCCATTGTCTATCTTTGGCCTTGTGTTGAACTATGTTGCCCCTGCGCTTTCACGTAGGCAAGGTTGATCATTTGATCTAGCCCCGGGGTTTATCTTTTTGTTTGTCTTGTTGTCTTCCATCATCTATCTTTGGCCTTGTGTCAAACTATGTTTCCCCTGCACTTTCACGTAGGCAAGGTCGATAATTTGATCCACCCCTAGGGTTTCTCTTTTTATTTGACTTATCATCTTCCATATTTTGTCTTTGGCCTTGTGTCGAGCTACATTGCCCCTGCACTTTCATGTAGGAAAGGTCGATCCTTTGATCCACCTCCAGGGAATTTTTCCATCATGGTCTCCATCATCCACTTTCCGCTTTATTCATAGTCTTTTATCGAACTATGAGGGCTCTGTGCTTTCACATAGGCAAGGCTGATCTTTGATCAACTCTCGAGCCCTAGGTCCTTAGGGTCTTGTTTTCTTGTATCTTATTATCCTATTGTCTTGTTGTCTATTCCTCTTGTTGTCCTATCATCTTGTCATATTTTCATCTTGTTTTCTTATCATGTCGTCAAGTGTACCCCTATCATCATTGTCATTAGTATCATGAGATCCAATTAGTTTTAGGTATCCTATGTCTTGTTGATCACCTGATCTATCCATCATATTTGGTCTCATTAGGATGTATCCTTCCTAAAAAACCTCATCAACCCCATCCATTCCTTCAATCCTATGGCAAAGGATGTTTGAAATTTTATTGTGATCTTTTGATGCTTTTGACATTTTGTTTATCATTTGAGCTCCCTATCATCACTTGTCAATGCTAGCATGATCTATCATATTATGGTGTGTTTTGACTGGTTAACATAGGGGCATATATTGATCTTTATTTGTTTTTGTCTTCTTGTTTGTCCCACATAGTATCCACCAAGACCCTTAAGGTCTTGTGTTATGCTAGGACATCCTTTTGTGCTTGTGTTTATCCCAATACCTAGCCCAACCAAGTCATTGTGACTTTGAGGTGTTGGGATAACCTTCTTTTTTGTTGTGTTTGTGTATGCATTAGACACTAATCTTCCTTGGTTTCACATACTATGGTTCCTGGTTTCTTATGCTATAGCAAAAATTAGTGCTCCAAAAATGGCAAATTGTATTAGGATTGCATCACATTTTCTCTTCCATTGCTTTGCATGTATCCTCCAATCTCACATCTTAATCCAATCTTAAGCCATTCAATCTAGCTAAAATAATTTAATCACACCCTTGGTCTTGTTCCCACCCTGGCTAAAAGCCTTGATCCAATCATCATCATCATCATTAGTGGGATGTATCCTTCCCTATCCTTGTGTTGTTCTGGAATGTATCCTTCCCTCATCAACAAAAATCTAATCGGGATGTATCCTTCCCTATCCTTGTGTTGTTTTGGGATGTATCCTTCCCTCATCAATGATACTCCATCAACCATGAATCCATCCTGGATTGTACCTTGATCGGAGCAACATCATATCTGTCCTTGAATCCATTTGTGCTTGCCTTCATCCCTTCATCTTACCATCCTCTATACAATCCATCAGTTTGCATCATCTCATCCATTTTGAGAGCACAACCTTGTTCTCTTGAACCCGCATGTCCTCTTGATGGGGCATCCTCAATCCCTAACTTCCACCTGCACTCCTATCATCTTTCCTCCTAGTCACTCCTCGAATGACAAGGGCATCTTACTTAATCTAACCATCTTCTACGTGCTATGTTTTAATTTTCTTTGAAATGATGCTACTTCATAACACCATCTCAAAGAGGGGAAAAATGTAGACATCTAAATTTTATGACTTACATTTAGTCAAATTTATCCCTTTTCATCTAAATATCCTTTTATCCACATTAGTTCAATAATGTTATGATTATTTAATTAATACCCCTAAAGTCTTCTAAATCCCTAAGATATTTAGTTAAATAATTAAATACCTCACCCCTTTATCCCTTTCTTCCAAGGAATAAGATAAATAACCCACTTATTTAATTCCCTTTATGTCCCATCAACAATTAATCCTAATTCATCTCCTAATCCCATCATTATGGGTGTGACATATTCCTTATCCATAACTAGAAGGTGTCACATCCTCCATCTTTTGCAAGTTGTCCCCTAATCATCATTAGCCACCTAAACCTCTTCTAAAATATCATTAACTAATCTAATCACCCCCTTAGTTAACTCGTGTCACACCATAATGGAATTTTTAGTTCCATTTTATTCTCCCAACACCCTTCATGGAATTTTTAATTCCATTTTAAATCCCAATGTCCTTTCCAATGGAATTTAAAATTCCATTTACTCATCCAATAAATTTATCTTCCCCATAATCCTTCATAGGTCACATCAGTGACATGGGGTAAGTACCTCCTTTATGAGGACCTTGTCTTATTTCCAAGGTACTCCCTAATCATGTGAATTTAAAATTCACATTTATTCCCCCAACAACTTCTCTCATCCCTATGATGATAAGAGAGGACTTTCTAAAATTCCTCACTTGTCACCATCATCCTCATATGGGGACAAGAGCTTTCTTTTTGAGGAAATCCTCCCCTAATCCCAAGGTACTTGCAAGTACCTCCACCTCACATGTCCTCTCTCCACATCATCTATCCTTTTCACACCTCATCTTCCACATGGAAAGATCCGAGGGCTTGTGAGTCATCAACTCACCACAACCCTTCATCTTGTACAATGGAATACAACCACCTCCTCAACTTTCTTTTACAACAATGACCTTTCAACTTCCTTGACATTACATTTTTTGATATTTGC
Organism: Sequoiadendron giganteum; assembly: GCA_007115665.2. Taxonomy (NCBI): domain Eukaryota; kingdom Viridiplantae; phylum Streptophyta; class Pinopsida; order Cupressales; family Cupressaceae; genus Sequoiadendron; species Sequoiadendron giganteum. The sequence goes on along the minus strand of CM021100.1, from coordinate 228,271,955 downwards.
AATTTTGCAACTTTTGGTACTTATACCAAAATGAATACAAAAAAAATGAATTCCACCTAATTTAGTGGCCTCATGGTGGCCTCACTACATCACCTTGACTCTTACAATGCAATTTTACACACATTTTCACATTTAGGCCACTCAAGGCTTCATTACACCAAATTGACAACATTTTAACATGACATTGCAACTTCAAATCCTACCAACCTAGATTGACTCAAAACACTTACTAATGGTCCTTGAGACCTTATTAAAACATTCTTCATGGATTCCAAATCAGAATTTATCACTTGACCACCTAGTGGTCCTAATTGTCCTCAGTGCTCTTGCACCATACACCCGACCATGAAAGCTTTCCAAGTCTCTTGTAAGTCTGCAACACCTTGACCTACAACTATTTCTTGATCTCCAACACTCTGGTGATCCTCCTTGTGCCTAAAAATTCTCCCTCTTTCGTTCATCTTCAACTTAGGCTTGGCTTTGCCCATGCAAAATAGTCCTTCTCTTGACTGGTCACTTTGAATCTGCACCTTCATGCTTTGTCCTATCATCCATGGTTACGTTCAACTGCTCCTAACTTGTTCCTTGGTTTCATTCACTTCCAAACAGTCCACATTATGTCCTTTTATTTTCACCCTTGGCTTGACCTCCATCAACATGATCATCAATAAAATGAAGTGATAAAGCACTTCCTTCCTTCTTTGTCTCTTAACCATCCTCTTTACCATCAGTTTTAGGTTCTCCAATCTAGGAACCACTATCATGGTAGCATATTTCTTCCTCTCAACCATTTTTCTCACCCAAGGAAAATTCTCTACCCTTACCTTAGCACTATGGCCTTGCTCCACTTCATTTGGAGACTTCACATAGAGTTTTCCTTTAGCCTTTTCTAGGCTCATCACTGTCAACTTAGCATCCTTAGTCCCCTCTATCAAACTCTGTATGTACACCTCTTCACCTCTTGGGGTGACTGTAACCTTCTTCCTTCTCTCAACCCCTGGAAACTCAGTCATCTTCCCTTGTGAATAACCTTGGCTTTCTTCAATCTCTCCTCTCTCGTCCCCACATACTAAACAAAACAGATATGAATAAGTTATTTTACAAGTGTATCCCACAAGCATAGTAAATAAAAGAGACAATGATCTTTTGCCCCATTCCTTTCTCTCTAAACCTATTTTGTTTTAGGCATCATCGAGAGGTCCTTGGAATGCGTATAAAATAAGATAATTCAATAAAAGACCAAATAAAGCAAACCAAACAAGTTAATGTTCTTCATACCGCTAGCCAAGACTAAACTATTATGAGGTACCTGATTCTTATGTCCATCGTAGGAAAGCTTCATCCTAGGACATGTTGTGATCAGGGTTTTGATGAGACTAATTTTGATGATAAGCTACCGATACTCTAAGTTGATCAACTTGCTTGCTTACTGACTTATACTTTCAAGACTTTGACGATTAGGTGTTCACTTTTTAACCTGCTATAATTGCTTCTGATTGACTCACCAAAGGGTGAAAGTGATGACTGATTTTATTTTGAGTGATGACAATCATGGGTGAAAGTGAGATGAAATGGATGCACCATTTTGGGTTTTCCAAATATTTTGAGGCTATTTTTGGAATTCTTTGAGATGTTTTACAAATGTTTTTGGTATTTTCGAGATTTTTCAATGGTTTTGGTATTTTCAAGATTTATGACGAAGAGACTAACTTAAAGACCTATCCTAGGGGTCTCGGGAGCTAATCCATAGATTAGCCTTTCCTACGTTATACACGCAGAGACCACATAGTTTGACTGACGACAAACTTGAATTGATGGTAAGATGGGCAAATGGATTGCCATTCTATTGTGATGCATGCCTAAGGACTGACCTAGATGTCTCAGGGGATGATCAAAGATCAACCTTGCCTACATTTGAGCTCAGAGATGATGTAGTTCAGACAAGGTGAAAGACTAACAAGACTCAATGATGAATTTTTGAAGATTTTTTGATATTTTGACATGTTTTTGGATTTTTGATGATTTGAATGTTTTTGGATTTTTTGATGACTTTTTTGAATGTTTTTGGTTTTTTCTGATGAATTTGGGAAGAGCTCAAAAGATATACACAAATCCGATCCACTTCTAGTTTCAAGGACATGCCCCCAATGTTTAAGCAATAGACTACTTCGATAAAGGCAAGACAAACTGACCTTAGGAATATGCCAAGAAGTACTATGGTGGAATATGGTATCAACACCAGCTCAGGCTATGGTATGGATGTGAGCGGATGGGTGGATGGAGGATTAATGAAAATGTGATCGAATGGGTGAGTGAGTCGTGTGGATCCTAGTGGATAGAGAGTGCTTTATTTACTCTTGGCACCTGTTTGCCAGGTTTTCACCAAGGTACTTGTCCAAAGTGCCAGCGAAGTGGTTTTCACTAGAGGATGATTTTTTTCTTTATTGTTTTCAATCCTTTTCTGATTTTTTTGGATTCTTGTATTTTTGAATTTTTTTGTTGTCGCCAAGATGTCTGTTTGCTAAGTTTTCGTCAAGGTAACCATTTTTTCAGGACTTTTCTGATTTTTTTTGTGTTTTTTGATTCTATACCTTGCAATTTTTTAGGCATAAAACTTTTTGAGATGACAACTGTTCATGGGCTCGTGCAGAGGCTCGCCCTTTGGTGTTGACAACTAATATGCCCTTGATTTATAGCTTGCGGTGATGATAAAAGGTCCTGTTATGCCTTGCATAACCACCCCATCTTTTGTCTTGGTCAAAAGGGCCCCCCTTGTGTTTTTATCCTTAGTTGTTTTTCAAACAAAGTTTGGGGTCTTGTTTTGCCAACACTTTGTTTTTCTTAAATTTCTCTGTCGAAAGCGGAACTGGAATTGAATCAGGTTCTCAAATTTCTTTTTAAAATAGTTTTTGTTCCCATTCTGACGGTCTTTCTTTTTTCTTTATCGGAGTCGGAGCCAAAGTGGGTGTTAAGTTAGTCTTTATCAAAAATTGCAAAATCATAATCAATTCCACCCCCGCCTCGGCTATTTCTACTTTTTTGTTTTAGTCTAAGTCCTTGTGTTTAGTTTTATTATGTTGTTCTTTTGTTTTACTTTATGTATTTGGTTTTGTTTTGTGTTTAGTTGGCGGATCCAGAACTAGAATGGGAACGAGGTTAGGAAATTTCTTAAAGTTATTGAATCAATTTCCATTCCGATTCCGCCCCCGTCACTTTTGGGTCATTGAATTTTTGACTGAAGTTGCATTGTAGTGAAGTGTTGGTTTTCTTTCAGTTCTGACTCCGCTCTAAACTGCATTCAATGCATTAATGACAGCTGCTCGTGTAGGTAGAAATCCTCATTTTTACCTTCATTAAGGATTAAACGAATCGTTATTATCATTGTTAAGAGATTAAAGAGCAAGAAAAAGCAATGGCGAAGTTCATTTTGAGTGAATCGATTGACGGAGGAGAAGATTATTGCTTGTGAATTAGCTCAGAAGGTTACCTGAGCTCTTTTGTGTTTGAGGTAGGGTTTCTTATCGTTGTTGTTCTTTATTTATTTATTGTTGCATTTTTTAAATGTTTTTCCCATGCTTTGAATCATGTCATTTTGACGAATTCGTGGTTCTTGGCATGCTTGTTTGAGCAGGGTCTTACTTTATTTTGTTTGTTTGGTTATTTTTCTTCATTTCTTTTGATTTTGTTTTTAGTCCTTTGTGTTTTAGGGCACGGTCGCTTTCACAATTTAGTCGTGATCACGTTGGGCTATTTTAATTTGCAATAAGTTTAGATTTAGATGGCCTTAGTTAAAATTAGGGATTTATAGTGAGTTAGGGTTAGTTGGATCTCGTTTTTACTTAGGGTTTTGTCGTGCATTCAATTTGGTAAAATGGCAGGGGTTAAAATTCGTGCCCTAGTTTTATTGTGTTTGTTAGATTAGGGTTTCATGTGTTTCTTTGATCACATTTAAATGATTAAAATATGATGCCCTAAAATATAGTCATTGCCCATGGTCACATGAGTATAGTCTTATTAAAGCCTCTTTTCATTTAATATGACCTTGGTTTTAATCATGAAGTTGTGTGTTAAATCGATAAAATATTTGATGACGTCATGGTCAACCTAGGTGGAGACAGGATCGGAATTGATCTTGAACTTGAAAATTCTGTTTTGTAAAAGGTATCGATTCTATTTCCATCATGTCTTTGGATCCGTGTATAATAAGAAATCTTCTTTCAAAATAACGATAACTTGGATGGAAGCGAAGGCCGAATGGAAATAGAATATGAATATATAAAATCTGAAGAAAAACCAAATCCATTTTTCATTCTGATCCCGCTTCTGATCACCTTCTCGATTTCGACTCTGAGCCCATTCATTGTTAGTGAAATACCTTCCTGATTTCGACTCCGATCTTGATGGTGTTGTTTAAAAGAGACTATTTTAAACTATGTTTTTGCCTGGTTCCGCCTCCGATGCATATATGAAAGGTATGGTTTTTAAAGGATGTTTTGTGATGATATTCAAAGATCTAATTAGAGGTTTTGCTTGCAAGAAAGTTGAAGGATGTCAAGGACATCAGGGGAAGTTGCTCGAAGGAACTAGCCTATAGGAACATCAAAGGTATCATGTAAACCAAAGAAGTTGAAGCCAGAACAATTGCCTTATACCTTGAGGTATAATCACAGGAGTCCTGTTGTGAAAATGAGCAAAGTAGAATCAAATTGGTCAGATATCACTAATACCAATTTGGGTCAATACAATATTGAAGAGCTATATGAAGAAACCTTTGCAGAATAGGAAAATATAATAGAAAGGACACAAAGAATTGTTGATTCTGGCTTGGCGAATATCACTGTATTTCCTTTGTCAATCCAGTGCCTGGAGTTGATCTTGATAGTAGCTAGTGCTTACAATCCTGCTACAAGACTATGCATGGATTCATAAAATAATGTGATCATTGATCTTACTCCTCAAATGTTTCAAAATATATTTAGTGTTCCGGATCCCAAGAACTTGGTGTAGCTAACTAAGGCAGAGGCCCTAGAATAGTATAGCAAGTATAAAGCATCCAATAAAACTCATTTGAATAAGAAATGGTTGATAACAGAGAAGAAGTCTCTGCTCAAACTTCATGATCAACTAAAGAGAGCAGAATTTCACAAAGAATTGTCAGACTTAATCTTGATGTTGTCTAGGGTATTTGGGAAGAGGGATGCATTTCACTTCAAGGAGTGGATGTTTCCTTTTATTCAGACCATCTTGAATGGTGAACAATAGTTTGATTGGTCAATGATTGTATCTGATATCATACATGATGAGCTAACAAGGATCAGAGAAACCAAGTGCTTCTTTATGACTTCTTACATTATATATGCAGCAACAAGATTGGGTATTTTCCCAGGTTTGAACAAAGTGGGCATAATGGGAGCATTATGATCAGTTGTCTCTTCAGGTTGCTGAGACTCATTTCAAAAGAGTCAATGATGCATTCATATATGTAGTCATCAATCAATTGAATGGGGATGTAGGGTACCGCTTGAGTCAAGAAGCCATGGCATTCATTGCTGAATGGGGATGTTGGTACATTCAATACCCCAAATTCACATATTTCAGGCTAGCTGATTTTGAAGGCCATCCACATCAGCGTCCAAGGTGCTGCAATAATAGAATAGTGTTGATGGAGTTTGTATATCAGGCTCTTGGAGTTAATGCTCGGTTTGGGATAAAACATAAAACCAGATGTCATAAGTTTCCCATGAAGTTGGGTGAGTATAGCTATCAACATCTGGTAGGAGCAAAGGTGGTTTGTAATGAGTTGATACAATTAAAGTTAGGTTTACACATAGCTCGTAAGTATTTTGATCCAAAGGGTAAGACGCATGCCTTGTTGCCTTCGGTGTTTGTCAAACATTTCAATATGTTAGAAGACTTTTGGAGTGACTGGTAAGATGAGTATGATCTAAGAAAAAATTATTATGAAAGGCTATCTGTCTCACTCATGTCAGAGCTTGGTGTTAAAGAAAACATTCCTGACACATTGGTGGATGATGGAATTGTATTGGATCCATCCTATGAGGCTTTGAACATTGGCACCAAGAGTCTAGATCCAATTGATTGGGACAGTGAAGAAACCATTGATATTAAGCAAATTGGAAGGACAGTATTGGATAGGAGTGTGCAATGGTTAGTTCTAAAAACCTATACTCCTTAGGGGCCAACCCCTAAAAAGGGTAAGGGATACAAGAGGATTAAAAGGAAGACACCTCCCAAAGAGCCATTGGAGTTCTTTCCCCTAGACATCGAAGAGATAGAGCTTGAGGCAATAGATGATGAAGAGGAAATGCAAGAAGAGGATGTACAAAATGGATCAATTGTTTCGACACCTACATTAGGTGAATCGTCCACAAAAGTCCCACTTACAAGGAAGAAGAGTAAAGAAGTTCAAAAGGGAGCTCTTCATAGTATGGCTGAAGCTGGAAAGGGAAAAGCAGCCCTAGAGAAAGAAATTCATGAGGTTGGAATGGATTCAGATGAACTTGAGTCAGAAAAAGATATGCAAGAAAACATGCCTCTAGAAGAGGATATTGAGCAGATTTTGACACAAGAAGATCAATGGAAGCTATTTGAAGAGGGGAAAATAAATTCTGATGCAAGGGCTGTAGTGGAGAAACAAAAGGCAATTGATGCTAAGGCACAAGCTGATGCTATACTGCACTAGCAATGATTAACAACAAAAAAAATTGAATCTAAGGTAGTAGCTGATGAAGTAGAGAAACAAAGAAGGCAACAAGAGCATGAACTCAAGGTTAAAGAAGAGAATGACAAGTTGGAACTTAATCAAAAGATTCATGACCTTGAGGAAGAGAAGGCAAGGAACTAGAGGGAAAGAGAAATCCTGGTTGCTAAGTTAAAACTTGCAAAGGAAGCTCGCTAAAAGGAAGAAGGAGCAGTATAATTAAAAAAGGAAAGAGAGGCTGAAGAGCTAGTTAAGAAACAACAACAACAAGAAGCAAAGGTAGAAAAACTTAAAGCTTTGGAGGTAGAAAGACTAGAAAGGGAAAGACAAAAAGGGAAAGACTAGAGGCTTTAGAGAAAGAGAAATTGGAAAGAGAAGCTCTAGAAAGGGAAAAAATTGAGAAGGAAAAATTAGAAAAAGAAAGGTTGGAAAACGAAAAATTGGAGAGAAATCGGTTGGAGGAAGAGAGGTTGAAGAAAGAAGAGGAAGATAAGAAAATACAAGAACAGAAAGATAGAGAAGAGGCTAAAAGACTTGTGCAGATGCATATAGTGCAAGAAAAACAAGAGAAATCAAGGGTTGACTCTCAACCCCAAGTAAATGTTCAGCCACCTTCTACTACCATTACTTCTTCTTCTACTATGATGACTGCTACTCCAAGTGCTCCCACTTGGTTAAAACTAGACCTGCAGAAAAGGGCAATAACACCTTCACGGCCTCTTAATTGGGATGATATGATGAAGGATATTGAATGAGAGAGGCCTAAAAAGAAGGCAAAAATTCTACATTCTACTAGACTGACGGATAAAGGAGAGATTGTTGCTGATTGTGCCATGCCAATGAAAGAAAAGGAGGTAGGGGACATACAGCTAAGGGATTATCAGTTGAGTACTGTCAACTTGGGAAGATCCACTAGAAATCAGCAGATGAACCTAATTGATGTGGTGGCCTCAACAACCAAGTCGAGAATGATAAAGGATAAACAAAAGAAGGATGAGCTTAAGGCTCAGTTGGATCAATTACATTCATTTTTGAAAAGTGTCTCCTCTCCAAGATCACAATAGGTAACAACTATTGAGACTCCTATTTTGTTAAGCAAAAAGGAGGTAGACGATTTGGTGTAGGTAAGAAGTAAAGCGGAGATGGTAGACAAGTTGAATCGGGAAGTAGGTGAAGTTTTGGTTGAGGGTTTTGAAGTTTACAAAGGCATTAATGAATTGATAAGAGAAATGCATCAATACATTGAAGCATCAGAGAAGCAAGAAGAGGAGTATAAAGAGTATAGTTAGAAGTTGGAGAAAGTTAATACATTGCCTTTGACTACTCTTCTTGAACAATCAATACTTGAGGAGGAGAATAAAGATTTTGTTGGAAAAACCTCTCGTATACTCCGATTTAGAGCAGATTTCTTGTGTAGACATAGGAATGAGGTTCAAGAAGCTGTTAATATCTGACTGAGCAGTTTGAGGAGCTAGAAGCAGTCATTGCTATTATTGTGGATGTAAATGTGTTGACAAAAGAAGGCATGCCTTTGGATCAGATAAAAGAGAAATGGGATGAGAGATTTAGAGGACTCATGCAGAAGGAAGATGATGGAGAAGATTTGATAATAGATCGACTAATGGATGTTAAGGAAGAAATAAAAGCTGCTAGAAGAGAGTTGATAAAGATGAAAGGTATGAAGGAGTTTTCTGCAGCAAAATTGGATCGAATGAAATTTGAAGATAGCTGGATTGATGGGACAAAATTAGATACATTACAGCAAGTCTTCACTAGTTATGATGAGTTCATTGCAGATCCAGCTTCACATGCATAAATCTCCTGTGTGCATGTTTTCTTTCTTCTTTGCATGTTGCATGCAGTACTACCAATTTTGAGGCGCATGACTTCTTTTTCTCTTCTATTTTCTATTCTCTAGTTTAACTGAATGTCTAATGTAAGAACTCAATATCAAATTGATCTAAGTTTCCAAGAGAATGTTTTGTTCCTAAAAAGGTGGATAGCTTAAAATAGGAGGGGAGTTCGAATTTTGTATATCTATAAATACCTTGTGGGTATCATATTGTAAAGGTCAGCTAATTAAGAATAGGATGGGCTTACCTAATGTTAGGAGATAGAACTTTGTAGTGATTATTGAGATACATTGTTACTAGATGCTTACAATTAATAAAATTATAGGTTTTCTCAAAATATGGTGTTAGAATGGAGTTGTTTTACTTGATAAGGCTAATAAGTTATAATCTATCTAAATGCCAGTGATTATGCTGAAGCATGCTAGTTTCCCATGTGATGAAAATCATTAGAAGAAACCAGATTTAAGGATTATCTTGTTAGATTGTCATTGAATTGAAGTTATTAAAGTCTGTTGATCTATGACCTTGGCAATGAATGGATGTGTTTGTTCTTTTGAAATCTTCGAAATAATTGTGATATGCGAATAGTGGAATTAAATCAAGCACCTTAGATGTATGCAATAGTATAGTTTCTTTTGTAAATTGTGTCATGCTTTGGTTTTGTGATCTGTTAGAAAAACATTCATTGTTGAAAGTATATGTCCAGATGCTAAATAAATTTGATTCATACTTACTAGTTTACCCTTTGATCTATCTTTTTCTTTTGTTTGAAAACCCTTTATTTACAATAACGGTTTGATAAAATGAGTCATTGCTTGAATCTTTTGTTACCAACATAGGCCCCTTGAATATTACAGTTGCATGAACTGATTGAGTGACACTAGATAGTTGAGAACCAACTACTACGACCTTGGGAGTTAGGCTACTATATGTTGTCTTTCTTTTTCAAGAGAAATAGAGTAGAAATATTATGTTTTAACGTTCTTTGTGTCATTTTCACCATCAACAGGTCCCAACCAGTTGGGCTCGAATTTTCCTTTTCTATCCAAGTTTGGCACATTCTTTTGGTTCTCTTTCAGCACAAGGTCACCGACTTGGAAGGTGCATTGCCTGATCTTCTTGTTGTAGCTGTGTTTTAGGCGATTCTGATATGGATGTAGATGATTGAGAGTGTCCACGTGTTGTTCATCTAGTAATTCCAACTCATTCAATCTTGTAACCCTGTATTCCTCATCTGTGATGAGGTTCTGTAGTGATATCCTCAGTGACAAAAGCTCGATGTTGATAGGGAGGATGGCTTCTGATCCGTAGATTGGGGAGAATGGGTTGGCACCTGTTGGTGTGAAGATGCTGGTGTGGTAGGCCCATAAGGAAGGATTTAGCTATAGATGCAAGTCATGGCCAGAGTCATTGACTATTTTCTTAAGGATTTTCAGAATGGTTTTGTTGGTAGCTTCTTCTTGGCCATTGCCTTGTGGGTAATATGGGGTGGAAAAGCGGTGTTGGATTTTGAATTTTTCACATAAGTCACAGACATCTTGATTCTTGAAGGGTGTCTTGTTATCCGAGATAATGGATTGGGGAACACCATATCAGCAAATGAGGTAGTTCAAGATGAACTTAGATATCTGCTTTCCGGTGATGTAGGTCATGGGAATTGCTTCGACCCACTTTGTGAAATATTCGATGGTGGTGATAATGAACTTGTGGCCATTAGATGAGGTGGGTGAGATTTTACCTATGAGATCGAGCCACCATTCGAAAAATGGCCAAGGTGTAACGATAGGAAGTAATTCTTGAGCTGGTGCATGAATGAGGTCTCCATGTTGTTGGCATTGTAGACACCTTCTAACAAAGTTGTGTGCCTCTCTCTCCATTGTCGGCCAGTAGTACTCGGTTCTTAGCAACTTATTATCCAAGGTAATACCACTTGAGTGCGAACTACACATGTGGTTATGTACCTTAGTCAAAGCAGTCAAGGCCTTCTTAGGTTTTAGACAACGTAATAGTGTTCCATCAATGCTTCTACGGAATAAGGTTTCTCCTAGGATGACAAATCGTAAGGACCTTTTGACAAAGGTTCGCTTGAGGTTTGGGGTAATGTCGGCTGGGAGGATTCCTAATCTCAAGTAGGTGTAAATGTCATGGTACCAAAGATCACCGAGACCAATGAGTTCGCATGTGTATTCTGACTTTGGTACCTCGAAAGTGGGTATGAGAAGCTGCTTTATGAGGAATTCATGTTTCAACACATTGTGAGGGATATCTAGCAAGGATCCGATTGTTGCCATTACATCAGCTGCTCTTCTGTTTGCCCTCGGTATTTGCTCAAAGGTGATATCGATAAATGACTCCTTGAGGCTTTCTACTACCTTTTTGTATGGTGTGAGCTTATCATCCTTAGTTTGGTATTCACCATTGACTTGGTTGATGACAAGCTATGAGTCTCCATAGACCTTTAGTGCTATGATTCACCATTGTGCTGTAATCTTGAGACCTATGGTTAAAGCCTCGTACTTTGCAATGTTGTTTGTATAGGGGAATGCCAACTTGTAAGATCTTGGTATGCAATCCCCTTGTGCGATGATGAAGAACACACCGGATCCTGATCCATGCTGCATGTGGGAGCCATCAAAGTACAGTTTCCAGTGATCTGCTATGCTGAGATTGAAAAGGGACTCATCTGGAAACTCTGATACGAGCAGGTTGTTTGTGTAGAGGGGAGCTTGTACTAGTTGATCCACAATTACTTGTCCTTTTATGGCCTTTCAATCCATATACTCAATGTCATACTCTACAATATCATTACCCATTTAACCATCCTTCCTGTGAGCATAGCCTTTCACAGTAGATACTTTAAGGGATCTATTTTGGCAATGAGCTTGATTTTGTGTGCAAGCATGTAGTGTCTGAATTTTTGGGCTGCAAACACCACTGCCAAGCAAGCTTTTTCTATTGATGTGTAGTTGAGCTCGTGCCCCACCATTGTTCTACTGATATAGTAGATGGCTCGCTCGGTTTCCTTTTCATCATGTTGGGCTAAAAGGGCACCAAGGGCGGCTGTCGTTGCTAAGATGTATAGAATCAATGGTTTCCCTATGATCGGTGGCATCAACATAGGTGGTGTGAGTAGATATTATTTGATTTTGTTGAATGCTTGTTCACACTTGTCATCCCACCTGAATGCTACTCCCTTGTGGAGTAGGTATGAATAGAAAATCTGCTTATTTGCCAGTTGTGTTATGAATCTTTGGATAGACTTGAGTCTACCTTGTAATCCTCTGAGTTTCTTTAGTGTTCTTAGCACTCCCATATCAAGGATTTATTTTACCTTTGTGGGATCGACTTCTATCCCTCTCGTTGAAACTATGTACACCAGCAACTTTCCTGATTGTACCCCAAAGATACATTTCTTTGGGTTGAGCCTAACCTTGTATTTTTCCAGCCTATCAAAAATTGCACTTAGAGTCGCTATGTGATCCTGTCTTTTCCTTGATTTAGCCAATATGTAATCCACATAATCTTCAACAGTTTTGTGGATCATGTCATGAAAGATCAATGTCATGGATCTTTGGTATGTAGCTCTTGCATTCTTTAATCTAAATGGCATCACATTCCAGTAGTAGGTGCCCCAAGGACATGTAAAGGTTGTCTTATGCTGGTCTTCGTTTGCTATCATGATCTCATTGTACCCTGAGAAGCCATCCCTTAGGGACAACATCTCATGTCCAACTGTCATGTCCACTATCATGTCAATGTTGGGTAGTGGAAAATCATCCTTAGGACATGCTTGGTTTATATTTCTAAAATCTGCGTAGATGCAGATGCTCCCATTCGGTTTTGAGACTGGTACAAGGTTGGAAACCCATTCTGGATAGTCAATCGGGTGTAGGAAACCAACATCCAAGAGATTTTGTAACTCAATCTTGACTAGCAAGGCTATTTGCGAGTGCATTTTCCTTAACTTTTGTGTCATTGGTTTCGCTCCAGTGTAAACAACCAAATGTTGAACCACCACTTCAGGATCTAGACCTGGCATGTTAGCATAGGTCCATGAAATTTTTTCCTTCCTTTCTTTTAGGAATTTCGCTAGCAATTCTTGTTCCTCTATTAGGAGAGACTCAACATAGAAAGTGATTTATGGTTCTATTTCCGTTCCCAAGTTAACAAGATTACATTGCTCTGCCAGGACCATTGATTTCTCTTGATGTAGAGCAATAGGGGGGAGATTGAATCCTTCATCCTTCAGTGCCTTACAGAGGTTTTCACCATTGGATGTGTCCTTTATTTTTACTATTTCATGGTTAGAGAGCGCCATAGTGTGGTTTTCACACAATAACTCCGACCTTATTCTCGATATTTTTCTTTTACGACTGAAGGAATCAATCATGTCCCCATAATATGCCTAGGTGTCTAATGTGATGTTGAAGCCTACCTTGTGATCCCCACATGGAAATGTGTCCCTTAGTCTCATGAATTTTGAGAGTGCCTTATCATTTTTGAATGAGTCTAGAATTGGCGGTCCTCGTTGGTCGTGATTGATGAGTTGAGGGTGTACTAAGGTGATTTGGTGGGTTTGTTGGTTTGACTCAACTGGTGAGGCACTAATCATTAGTAGGGTGGAATCCTCAAAGAGCCTAGGAAGGCCTGCTATGGTTTCATCATCGTCACTACTACTACAAACCTCAGTTATGCCAAATGTGATGTTGTCAAGGGGTAGGCCTGTGGATACGAGCAGTCTAAGGGTGGTTGCCGAGACTTGAGGAGAGGATCTAACTGCTTGACTAGGAATACCTCTACCACGCATGGTTATACTCGGAGGAGTACATCCAAGGCCAAGGTTCCTCATTCTTCTTTCTACAATGATGGGTTCCAATCATCCATCTCTGTAACTTCCAAGGCTTTCGTTCATGTTATAGCCCATACCAAACATCATTTGCAACCCTCTATTAGTTTCATCCATGGGTAGGGTGGGTGTGGGTTCTACATCATGGTATAATGTGTTTGAGATATCTCCCTCATCCACATTTTACCGACTGAGATCCCCCCAACAACGAAATCCAGAAGGGTCTACCCTAACAGTGTGGATAGGTGTTTCAATTGATCGAGGTTTCCCATCCGACCTAGGAGATTGTGGTAACTCTCCTACAACAAATGAATTTCTTTTCATTCTATAGTCACCACATCCATTGTCCTGGATCATGTTTTTGATTTTTGATATATTAGGGATGGCAGGTGTCTCTGTCACACAAGTGGAAGCAAGGTTGGCTGGGTCAATGTATGAATTGGGTGGCCGTTCATCATTTTTTGGGACTTGGGGGATTTTATAAAACTTGGCTTCCAAGTTCTTGTAGTAGGCGAATGGTTCAGGATCCCCATGTATAGTGATCTCCTCATTCTGGTGTAGGAATTTTACGCATTGATGATATGTCGAGGCCACTGCTTTCATTCCATGGATCCACGAACGACCAAGGAGGATGTTATATGGTAGGTCGAGGTCAAGGACCTAATAGGTATTCTTCATGATTGCTAGTCCCACTTGGATTGGGATTTTAACGATGCCCTGTGACACTCTTTCTTGGTCATCATATGCTCTTTTTTTTGTTAATGGAATCCTTGACGAATCCCAAGTTCTTTATAAGTTTGAGAGAGAAAATATTAAGGCCTGCACCTCCATCCACTAGGACTCTTTTGACTTTCTTTTTGTGGACCAACACTTGAAGGTGAAGTGTGCAGATATGAGATGGTTTCAGGGGGAAGTCTTGATCGGAGAATGTAAGGAGATTTGAGGCAATGATATTACAAACCATAGCCTGAAACTGTTTTGTGTCAAGGGTGGCAGAGATAGTGGATGTTATTAACGCTTCATCAAGAATTTTCCTATGGGGAGCAGATATTTTTAACAGTTCCATGATGAAGATCTATGCGGGAGTTATTTTTAGCTATTTGATGACATTGTAATCATAGGGGATGGCTTTTGTATTTGAAATGGGGGTCTTAGGGGGTGCCCCTGCAATGGTGACCTTTTAACCACATGTGGTGACTCCATAGTCATTATTGGCTCCTTTGACATTAATGACAGTGACCATTTCATCGACACATCCGACTATCTCCTCATATACTAGATTAGCACTAGCATATTTTTGCTTTCCTTTATTGTTCCCCTAATTTTTTCCTTGATTGTGGTTTTGCATTGGATTTGTATATATTTTTAGATCTTGGTTTTCGGTTGGCTGCTCGACATTGATAATTTTATCCTCAATGAGCTCTTGGATGATGTTCTTTAGCCTCATGCAATTGGTGGTGGTATGTCCTTTGACCTTGTGAAAGTCACAAAGGAGGTCCTCATTATACCATGGCGGTTTGGTCATGGGTTTTGCGTATTGCTCAGACTTAGAGACTTTGATTAGATTCTCTTTGACCATTTTCTTCATTATGGACTCAATGGATTCCCCAAGGTCTGTGAACTTCCACTTAGGAGGGTATTTGCTTCGGGGAGGTGGTCCTCCTTGATTACCCAAGTTATTGATTTGGTTGGTAGGAAGTGGTTGTTGTTGTGCTACTACTGCATTAGTTTGCACAATATTGTGATTATGATTTTGTGGTTGATGATGAGTTTGGATATTCAGCTTAGGGGCACTAATGACCACTTTAGCATCTACCACGCCATCGTTTGTGATATTTTTGTTCGTTGACCATGTTCGAGGTTTATCATTATAGTTGTTGGACAGGTGGTTATCCTGTGGTGGAGTGAATCTTGAAGTGCCTCCTCGTGCAGTAAGGGCTCTTTCAATGTTGAGTGCCTTTGGGATCAATTAATTGTATGATGTGATGCATTGCATTTTCAAGTAGAACGCCAAGTTTTCATCTAGATTGGATATGATGGTGCAAACTTGTTGTTCTTCTGGCATGGTCCACTTGCTCTAATTGGCCTTGGATCACCATATTTGCAAGAAGGTTGTGAATATCTCTCCTTTTCTTTGTTTGAGTGTTGATAGTTCTTCCAAACTAACATCCACACCCATGTTGAAAGCATAATTCTTAAGGAATGCTTCCACAATTTCCTCAAATGTTTTAATGCCCATGGGTAGGCAAGAAAACCATTCCATGGCTGGACCAGTTAGACTTCTGGGAAATAGTCACATTAGATATCTGTCATCGTATGCAACCTCCATGCAATGCACCTGAAATTCCCTAACGTGGTTTTCAAGGTTACTTGTTCCATTATACTTGTGAAATTTGGGGATCTTGAATCCCTTTGAGAATGATACCATGGTGAGACTTCTATCGAAAGGATAAGGGCACAAGTTGCCCGGTCTTCCTATCATTTTTTCTTCTTGTAAGTCCAACACTTGCTGCAAGAGTAGTTTGATTTGTGTTGTGACATCTTTGTTCGAATCGGGAGGTGGAATGAATGTGTTTTGAGGTGTTTGATTGGTGGGAAGAGTAGTAGTGGGAGTTTTCTGCAAGCTCTATTGTGTGTTCAAGGCCTGTTGGTATGCCTTCATTTGTGTCAACAACACTTGTTGTTGATCTTGTTGTTGTTGTTCCAACAATGCTTGTTGTTGGTCCATCTGTTGTTGTTCCCATGAAGCCTATTGTTGGTCAAGTTGTTGTTGCGCTAACAAAGCTTGTTGTTGGTCTAGCTATTGTTGTGCCAACAAAGCTTGTTGTTTGTCTTGTTGTTGTGGCTGAAAGTCTTGTAGCGTTTGCCGGTATGCCTGCAGATGGATTGCTTGCAGTTGCACTTGGTATTGTGCTTGCACCTGTTGTTGGGCTTGTGCTTGTGCTTGCGATTGTGCTTGTGATTGAGCTTGTGCTTGAGCTTGAGCTTGTGCTTGTGCTTGTGCTTGAGCTTGAGCTTTTGCTTGTGCTTGCACTTGGGATTGTGCTTGTGATTCAGCTTGTGCTTGAGCTTGAGCTTGTGCTTGTGCTTGTGCTTGAGCTTGAGCTTGTGCTTGTGCTTGTGCTTGGGCTTGTGCTTGTGCTTGTTGCTTTTGTTTGAGTACCCTCTATTGGTTGGCCTTTTGAATGGTTTGGATTAGAGTGGTGAATGAATTTTCTACTTTAGCTTTTGGTGGGATTGGTGGTGGAACGAGAATGATGCCAACTATTGTGACACGTGAAAGGGTTATGGTGGTGGTTGGGATTTGGGTTGTTGGAGGGGTGGTTGACATGTTCGGTCCTTGATAAGGTATGCTTTGGGATATTTGAGGACCGATTGATCTATTTGTCATGGTGGTTTGAATGGTCACGGTTTGTTGTTGTGATGCTATGGGAAAAAAGAGATATTTTGATGTGATGTTCACATTGCCCAGATCTGAGAAACTATCGATGGTTAGGGGAGGAAAACCCAATCTGAGAGGTGATGTGGTTGTGACTGGAAATGGGGGAAGAGATGGTATGCTACCCTAGAAAGAAAAAGGATCAGCAACTTTGGTTGTTCCAAAAAAACCACCTTCTCCTTGTGGTAGAGAAGTTTGTATGTTTGATTGACATGTTGGTGTAGCATGGAATGAAGATGAACCAGCAAGATTATGAAAGGTGGGTGGGAACTATGGGTGTGATGGATTTACCGGGACAAAATTACTCGGTGTGGTGTTGATAGCCACCTCTTTGTTGGCCACAACGTGATGCTTTTGTAACTCTCGAAACATGGCACTCCCTTTAGTCACATTCAGTGAGGTTGGTGTGATGGTCAAGGTGGTTTGAGGTATTTCTTGATTGAATTTTGATATGGGGGATGTGTTTGTAAGAGGCATGTCCATACTAGTCTCTGCGTCAAGGTCGGAAGGGAACTAGACCCCTCCTTCCACTAGCATGCTTAAGTATTTGAACATGGCACTGACAATTTTGTGGTTCTCTGTATTTTGAACCATTTTCATCATTTCAGATTGTGTCATCCTCATGTCTTTTTTTGTGATGTCCTCTTCACAGCTCTCCCCTTGAGGATTTTGTGATGGTAAAGTAGAGATACTTGGGGGGTTTCTTGATCCCGCAAGGTTTATTTCAGATGTTACCTGACTCATGTCCACATAAGTTGATATTTCACTGATATTTTCCATGTTCTTCTTGTATTGTGATCTTGTTTGGACCATAAACATAGGGATCATTTGATCCCAACCTTTTAGGCTCAAAAGAGAAGAACTAGGGAAGTCAAAGATCAAAGAGGGTGGTAATGATGATGGGATAAATGGATGAAGTGAGTGAGACCTTTTGTAGAACATTTTGAAGGGTTATGCTAAAATTTTTAGGACTTAGATTGATTTGTGATGGTTTGACTAGGTGTATCAAGTCAAACAAGATTGTAGTGAATTTGTAGTCCCTAGGAAGTTGTGTTATCCTAGGGGAACTTGCACAATTGAATGAATTTGCTTAGGTGTATTAAGCCAAATCAAGATGATTGTGAACTATTAGAGCTCAGAAAGTTGTGTTATCCTAGAGGTGAATTCGTCCAAGAGATTTGACTATTTTGGCTAGGTGTGTTAAGCCAAGATAGGGTGATGTTGGTTTAGCCCTTTAAGTTTAGCATGAGGGATTTTTCTAAAGTTCTCAAGAAGTTTGTTGATGGAATGAGATTTGATTGATGGAGAGATGGATGAGGATGATGACTTTGATCTTGGACTTTAACCTAGACACGACTCTTCTTTACAAAACCTCAGTATTGAAGAACATGCTAGACTTCCTATAAGAGGAAAGCAAACCTTTCAAAAAGTTCAGAATTCTATTGATAGTAGAATGCATACAAAGTTGGATTATTCCTTGAAGCCTTTTTATAGAAGTTGTATATTAGTCTCTCTTTGACTTAAGGAGAATTTCAAGGCATTTTTCATGGGCTTTTAGATTTATCCTTTTGAACCTTAGTTTTGGAATCTTGACCCTTCGGGAAATCATTTGGATCAACACATATGAGGTTCAATTTGTCTTTTTTCTTGGCTTAATGAATTCTTTTTACCAAAGGCACTTGTTTGCTTATGTTTCAAACTATATGTCTAATGTCCCACTTTCTTTTTCATCCCACAAGGTCCATTATGCGGAAATCAAGGAAAATAGGGATAAAGTATCCTATGTTTAACCTTATTGAAAACAACTGATGATAAATCCAAGCACTTAGGAACCTCTAGGGATATGATCCCTAGGGAAATCAAGAGTGCTTAAATTCATCAAAAGGTATTTTTTTCCTCCAAGGGGTTTGAAATTCAAAGTTCTTTGTGTATGTTCATTTTCAAATGTTTTGAGGACCAAGCAATGTATTCTTCACTTCCAAGCACCAATTTACAACCCTAGGATGATGAGATAGTATTTTGTTGGGTTCCCACTTGGACGAATCCAACTGCACATATTTTGTGCGGATGGCTAAAGGCTTGACCACAATAGCTCCCCTCCATGACACACATTTCTCGGGTCAGCCAAGCATAAGTACCTATGAATCTCCCATGGCATACTTTCCATCTCTACAACAAAACCGCATGTATAATGTGGGGTGGCTTGAATGGACATGACCTTTTGCACCAACAAAATAGATAAGGTTTTGGCCTCTAAACAAAAGTTTGTTGTAAGGGCATCTATTTTAGGGGGTGCAATGATAAACTCCTTGTGCCAGATCTCCCAACCCTTAGAACAAGGGCTTTACTCATCATAAAGATACTGGGGGAGAGTTATCATGCACCACTTCCCATTGCCCATGGCTTTCACCATGAACACAAATTTATATAGCGGTTTGGAAGAGCTTGGCTTTATCCCATTACCACTTGAGTCATTCCCTTGGGATGAGTACTTTTTCCCACCAAGGAATACCCTCTATGGTAAACAATAGTGAGTAAGTGCATTCGTAGTTCGATCAACCCTTGTTGAGAAACAAAGGGAGAACACTCGCAATCCCTTTTTCTCACACTAGACAAGTTTATTCAATTTTAAGTTCCCAAATCGAAATGTGAAGGCAATATTTTTGACAACTTAATATCACCACAATGCTTTTGATTCTCAAGATCGCCATGAAGCGTGACAGAAGTGCTTACACATTTTAAATGATGTTAATTTGTGAAAAAGATTGCAAAATATGACAAACACTTGTTCATTTTATACCTCAAAGCAATGATGAGATCATTTTAAAAGCACCAAATGAAATGTGAGATTGCCTTGTTCAATTTTTAACCTTTAAACAAAATCTAGTATGTTGTTCCTAAGGTTCCTTTTAGCCTTTTTGCTAC
The DNA here is from genome assembly GCA_007115665.2 of Sequoiadendron giganteum. NCBI lineage: Eukaryota > Viridiplantae > Streptophyta > Pinopsida > Cupressales > Cupressaceae > Sequoiadendron > Sequoiadendron giganteum. The sequence goes on along the minus strand of CM021100.1, from coordinate 228,252,171 downwards.
TTTTCAAAAGAAATTTGATTGTTCTTTTTAAATCCAAAAGAAGTTTAGTTTTTTTAAGCAAAATGACATTAACAAATTTCTCTTAAACAAGAATCTAAAATCCTTAAAGAGTGTTGAAGAACACTTTAATGTTTAAAAACACTTTGTGCATAATGAACATGGTGCCATAATGAATCTCCTACTTTTTTTGGAAAAGGAAATTTGCTTGTTCTTTTTAAACCCAAAATAAATCTAGTGTTTCTAAGGCAAAGGATATCAACAAATTTGTCCCAAACAAGAATCTAAAATCCTTAAAGAATGTTGAATAAAACTTTAGTGTTTAAAAAAAATTTTGCATGATGATCATGATGTCAGGATGAACTTCTTCTTTTTCTTTTTCTTTGCTCCAACCCGCAAAATGATAGAAAACCAGAGAGCAAAAAGATAACAAACAAGGTCAAGAATTAGAAAATCCAAAATTCAAAAGGCACATGCCAAATTTTAGACCTGACTATTTTCTGCGGTGCAGTTTGTAAAAGTGGCACAGTTTGGACAAAAAGTGGTGCTATATAGCGCTGCATGTTTGACTGTGTGCGATGCTCTGCAGGAACAAAGATCGAATATGCAATGCAATATGGTTAAGCGACGCAGTTTGGGAAGTGGCTAAGTTTGAAATTTTAAAAATTTTGAGGCAGGAAACATGGCGGCACAGTTTGGAAGTTGGGAGGTGCGATATTGGGTTGCTTTTCTAAAAGCGGTGCGATTAGCATCACAGGACTATGCATAGCATAGTTAGAAATTTTGAAATTGACAAGCGGGAAAAGGAAAAGCGGTGCAATTTGGTTGTTGTGCACGGTTTAGTATAGCACCGGCCCTCTGAAAGCGGTGCAATATAGCATTGCTTCTCTGAAAGCGGCGTAGTTTTCCTGTGACCTGCAAAAAAAAATGTTAAAAAACACGGAAATTTTGAAAAACGTGATTAAATTCTTGAGTCTACCCTCCTTCTAGCACCAAAATGTGAACCCCTAAGCCTGCAAATGCACAAGAGCAACAAACACATTAAATTGTTAGCTCAATATGCAAACAAACATGAGGGATTCTCCATAAAATCCATTTAGTAAACTTAAACTAGGAAGAAATGAAGAACAAAACTTAAATAAGTGAGAGTTATTCCTAATTAAGCAAATATAATAGTGATCCCATGGGGGAATTGGTTCCAATTGAATGTTGAAATTGGCCCTTTCCTAACTCCTAAGTTGCAATTTGTGAGTGATTGAGAAATGATCAAATCTCCCAAAGAGATTTGAGCATAACCTTGTTACAAATTATGAAAATGATGGATGGTTGAGTGATCATGGGAAAAATTAACTCTCAATGTGAAGAGAGTAACTTTGCATACAATTGTGGATGTTGAATGAGGAGAGAAACCTCCAATTTATAGCTTTCAATTTGGAAGAGAAAGCAATATTTGAGAAATTTGGGATAAAAGGTAATCCAATTGCATTGTGCCACTTGTCCACACGTGTTTGAAGGAGGAATGAACACATTTTGGCCAATGTGCATGATAAATGCATAAATTCAAATTTTCAAATATTGAAATGACAAGGTGGATGGAGAGTCAAATGGATTTATGACCACTTGGCTCAATGCAAAAGGACTTGTAAGATGAAATAAATGCCTTTTTGGAAGGACTAATTCCATTTGGATTTCAAATTCAAACTTGAGGGAATATTCCCTTTTTGATGCCATGTGAAGAAAATAGAGAATTAAAAAAATCAAACTAATTGATTTATTATGCAAGTTGCATTCTCTAGAGGATTTTAGTGAGAGGGATTAACTTAATCAAGGTTTTGATTAATTTAATAGGAGATTTGATGATTTGACAATTTTGACTCAAATAGATGAATTAATTTAAATCAGAATTGAGAGGAAATGATTAATTAAATAAATGATTTGATTTATTTAACTAAGGAGGAATATGTTAGATTAAATCAAATAAGGTTTAATTTATTTAATTTAATAAGAGGATTTTAGAGATTTTAATCAAATAAAATGATTTATTTAATTAAACAAAAAAATAAGGTTAATTAAATTAAATTGATTAATTTAATCAAAGGAGGTGATAGACCTAATCAAATGGATAATGATTCATTAGATTAAGAGACAGAACTATGATGACATGTTGAGAGTATGATTTAAGAAGAAATTTTGTTAGTAATCGGGATCAAGTGTGCCAAAATGAAATTGTACATTTTCCATGTCTACACCTCACCCCTTTATCCCTTTCTTCCAAGGAATTACATAAAGAACCCACTTATTTAATTCCCTTTATGTCCCATCAACAATTAATCCTAATTCATCTCCTAATCCCATCATTAGGGGTGTGACACATTCATAATCCATGATTGGGAGGTGTCACATCCTCCAACTTTTGCAAGTTGTCCCCTAATCATCATTAGCCACCTAACCCTCTTCTAATCTATCATTAACTAGTTTAATCACCCCCTTAGTTAACTCGTGTCACACCACAATGGAATTTTTAGTTCCATTTTCTTCTCCCAATACCCTTCATGAAATTTTTAATTCCATTTTAAATCCCAATGTCCTTTCCAATAGAATTTTAAATTCCATTTACTCATCCAAATACATTTCTCTTCCCCATAATCCTTCATAGGTCACATCAGTCGCATGGGATAAGGACCTCCTTTATGAGGACCTTGTCTTATCCCCAAGGTACTCCCTAATCATGTGAATTTAAAATTCACATTTATTCCCCCAACAAATTCTCTCATCCCTATGATTATAAGAGAGGAATTTCTAAAATTCCTCACTTGTCACCATCATCCTCATATGGGGACAAGAGCTTTCTTTTTGAGGAAATCCTCCCCTAATCCCAAGGTACTTGCAAGTACCTCTACCTCACATGTCCTCTCTCCACATCATATGTCCTTTCCACACCTCATTCTCCACATGGAAAGATCTGAGGGCTTGTGAGTCCTCAACACACCACAACCCTTCATCTTGTACAATCGAATACAACCACCTCCTCAACTTTCTTTTACAACAATGACCTTTCAACTTCCTTGACATTGCATTTTTTCATATTTTCAATTTTGCAACTTTTGATACTTATACCAAAATGAATACAAAAAAAATGAATTCCACCTAATTTAGTGGACTCATTATGGCCTCACTACATCACCTTGACTCTTACAATGCAATTTTACACACATTTTCACATTTAGGCCACTCAAGGCTTCATTACACCAAATTGACAACATTTTAACATGACATTGCAAATTCAAATCCTACCAACCTAGATTGACTCAAAACACTTCCTAATGGTCCTTGAGACCTTATTACAACATTCATCATGGATTCCAAATCAAAATTTATCACTTGACCACCTAGTGGTCCTAATTGTCCTCGATGCTCCTGCACCATACACCCGACCATGAAAGCTTTCCAAGTCTCTTGGAAGTATGCAACACCTTGACCTACAACTATTTCTTGATCTCCAACACTTTTCTGATCCTCCTTGTGCCTAAAAATTCTCCCTCTTTACTTCACCTTCACCTTAGGCTTGGCTTTGCCCATGAAAAATAGTCTGTCTCTTGACTGGTCACTTTGAATCTGCACCTTCATGCTTTGTCCTATCATCCATGGTTACATTCAACTGCTCCTAACTTGTTCCTTGGTCTCATTCACTTCCAAATAGTCCACCTTATGTCCTTTTATTTTCACCCTTGGCTTGACCTCCATCAACATGATCATCAAAACAATGAAGTGATAAAGCACTTCCTTCCTTCTTTGTCTCTTAACCATCCTCTTTACCATCAGTTTTAGGTTCTCCAATCTAGGAACCACTATCATGGTAGCATATTTCTACCTCTCAACCACTTTTCTCACCCAAGGACAATTCTCTGCCCTTACCTTAGCACTATGCCCTTGCTCCACTTCATTTAGAGACTTCACATAGAGTTTTCCTTTAGCCTTTTCTAGGATCATCATTGTTAGCTTAGCATCCTTGGTCCCCTCTATCATGGAGACCTTCCTTAAACTCTGTATGTTCACCTCTTCACCTCTTGGGGTGACTATAACCTTCTTCCTTCTCTCAACCCCTACAAACTCATCCATCTTCCCTTGCAAATTACTTTGGCTTTCTTCAATCTCTACTCTCTCATCTTGCAATGGACCCTATACCTTCACCAATGTGTTCTTAGTCTCATTCATCATTTGTCCTTTCAATGGACAATGTAAGTTACTCACCAGGCTATCCATCTACTTCTCTACCACTTCAATTCCAATCAGACTTTTTGCCTTTATGTTCTCTACTTTTTTTGATTTAGTTATCTCTATTTTTGCAGCACTTGACTACCTACTGCCTTCCTTCACCTTCAAGGGACATGATACTGCCCCTACCATGATCTCTTCACCTTGCATACTCCATTCACTCTCTTTTACCTCTGTATTCTTTCTTTTTTCCTCTTATACATTCTCATCATATGGTCTTGCATCTTCTTTTCCATTAGACTATTGCTTCTCTCTTTCTCTTTGTCCTTTCATTAGAGAATGCACTTCTTTCATCATGACCTCACTAGGCCCTTCTTGACTCTTCTCTTTTTTAATTGACCTAATCTTGTCTTTTCCTCTTACTAGGGTCTCTACCCTAAGAACTTTTTCCTCACAATATTTTTCTTTAGGTTTGCATTCCTCTGTCATGAACATACTTGATTGTTCAACCCCTATTTCTTCCTTTTCTTGTCTCCAACCTTCTATGTAAACATTTCTAGATCCCTCATAAAGGAGTCCCTTTCTCTTGTCACCAATTCTTCATCCTTTTCTCTTTCCCCTTTGTCCACCTTTGATGTCTCCAAGCCTTCTTCTTTGTTGGTGGGTACACCTTCACTATTTTTGTCTTCCTCATGCTTTAGGAAATCTTTCCTTCCCATCACCACTATCCTTTCCATTTTGTCTTGTTCTCTATCATCTCCTTGCAATGGGGCTATCTTGAACTTGATTTCATCCTTCTCAATGTCATATACATTATTTCTACCATCATGTAAGGCATACCTATCAAACTGCCACTACCTTCCTAGTATCAAATGACAATAACTAATTGGAAAAACATCCCAAAGGATGATATCCTTGTAGGCTCCAATATGAAACTCAACTAGGGCTTGTTCATTCACCACAATTGACTAATCAATATTCAACCAAAATTCTTTATATGGCCTTTCATGTGGGATTATTTCTAATTGCAAATTTTCTACCATTTCAACTAATATAATGTTATCAAGAGTACTGAATTTTTTCACCACATTATATACCTTGATTTTACATTTGCACCTTGTCCTAAATAGGGCCCTTCTTTGTGTCATCTCCTTCATCCTGGCATATCTCTCTTTGAGTTCTTTGACATCTTTTTCCATATTGGCTTCTCGATGCATGGTGTCTTTTCAACTTCTCACTTGCCTTTCAAACCTGCAAAATCGAATGAAGAGATCTACTCCCTGTAGCTCTAATACCAATTGATGCAATACAAGGGTTGAGATCTTAGAAAATTAAATGGAATTGGTCTCAATGACCTTCAAATCCTTTTCAATCAATCTTATCAGATTTTACTCTTTTAGGCCTACAATCCCAATATCCCTCCAACACTATTGTTAGGCTCAAACTCAGAAACTTTCCAAAGGACGTTCCAAACAAATAACTATTTCAAACATGGAATTAATTCAGGAAAATCCTCTCAAATATCACATTCTCCTACTGCTACCTAGGGTAATTAGCCCTCTTTTACAATGAACCTTGTCCTTAAACACTCTAACAACTATTCAAACCAATGGGGAAGCAATTCTTATATGTCAAAACCTCAAAAAACATAATTGGTTCACCAAGGTACAGACTCTAAGTGCCCTAAACAACAAACCCTCACTTTTAGGCTATAGACTAGGGTCTTATTGGAAACCCAATCTCCCAACCTTCTCTAACTAAAACACCTTGTCAAACACCTCTCAAATAATCTGTACAAGCTCAAAATTTCATCATATGGCCTTTTCCAAATCAATTTCACCAAACCCTACCACTAAACCTCCCCTTTTCACTCAAAAACAACATAAACCCACCTAGGGTATCACACTTAACCACCCAAGTGGAAAAAAATTCACAAATTAAATTCATAAACTCCTAACCCTACCTATTTTGGTCCATTCCACTAAGATGCAACACTCATAGAAGGTTGACTAGACCAAATTCACATATTTGGTACTTTCAAACCCTACACACAGAAATAACTAGGCAATTCTAGTAAATTTCTTATAAAATGAGTTATACCTGATGAAATTTTCTCAAAATTGAATAAAAGGAGAGCTAAGACTTTTCTCTAATAAATAATGTGCAATAGAGTTCCTTTGGAGACTATACAAGATAGTACAAAACAATAAATTAAAATGTTACACAGTTAAAATGCTAAAACACTACCTTCTTTGTACTCAAATTCCAATATGTAAGTGTTGACCTCTTATCCAAAAATTTCCAAGGACTTTTTAAAGGAATATCCATCTCTACAAATTAATACAACCACCTCCTCAACTTCCTTGACATTGCATTTTTGCAGTTTTCAATTTTACAGCTTTTGAAACTTATATCCAAATGAATATAAATAAAAATGACTTCCACCTAGTCTAGTGGCCTCATGATGGCCTCATTACATCACTTTGACCCTTACAATTCAATTTTACACACATTTTCACATTTAGGCCACTCAAGGCTTCATTACACCAAATTGACAACATTTTAACATGGCATTGCAACTTCAAATCCTACTAGCCTAGATTGACTCAAAACACTTCTTGATGGTCCTTGAGACATTATTACAACATTATTCATGGATTCCAAGTAAAAATTTATCACTTGACCACCTAGTGGTCCTGATTGTCCTTGGTGCTCCTGCACCAATTCCATGGTATGTCATGGTAGTCATTGAAGGACAATGGTGATGGATTGTTGCCCAACTAAGCCATCAATGGATGTGGAGGTGGTAATGATTGTGTTGCAACAATGCGTTGTTGAGATATGGTAGTTGTAACAATGTTTTATATGTGGCTAGTAAATGGAGAAAAGGCTAGTTGAAGTGAAGGAGAAGATGGATATGGAGGGGATGGGAGTCAAGTGAGTGGCAATGATGCTAAATTTTTCCATTTACTGGATCTCATAGCCTTGGTATGGTTCTTCAACTCTTGAAATCCTCCCTTATCTGATGTAGATCTGGTTACCCTATGAAATCTTTTAGGGGACAAAGACCCAATTTCTAGCTTCATCTAGCGAAGGGCCCTCCCTCTAGAACTTGTTCTATTGATGGGTGTTTTTGCACCTCAACATAGGCATAACTTAAATTCTCTATCTCTCTTGTAAGATAATTCCCTACAAATAATTTGCAAAAAATATCCCAAGGTCTCTCGGGTGTGAGGTCATGACTATACAAAAAAAACTCAGTTGTTAATGTGTGATATTTTGGTAATCAAAAGGGTTCTTTATGGTTCACAATGCTTGGAAGTTTTGGGTCTAAAAATTGAGTTTCAACATACTCAAAATGATGAATAGTAGTTGGAAATTTATGACATCATCCTAGAACTCTTCTTTTTCATCAGATATGACATTGTTGTGATGCCGTGAACTTAAGTTTAATTCAAATTTTAAAAGAAAATTCAAAAGGTTGAAGGGTTTGGAAGTTATTCTATTTCTAAAACTATATTCAATAGTAATAATGGATAATATTGTAGTATAAAAACTACCCAAACGAATTTTTTCTTAACCAAGAAAAACCTATAGTTTGACAAAAATAGCACAATGTTCTAAAGTTCTTCACAAATTTTCAGACTGTAAATTCATGCAGGAAGCATGAAGAAATAGTTGAACTTAAATGTAACAAGTGAAGTAGCTCAAAATAAATTTACACAACTTATCATAAATAAAATACTAAAACTATGAGCTAGAAAAACATCAAATACTACAACATACAACCACCAATAATGTTGAACATGAACCAACAAATTGAAATGAACTTAAATAGTAAATGAATAAGTTGAAGTAAACATTTGGAGGCTGAATCATGCACACATAATGAACAATACGCAAGAAAGCATCAACTTCAATGTTTTTCTCATATATTTTTGTAGAGTGCCTTTACACAACTCATCTCTCTCTTTGAAAATGAGAGGATGGCCCTATTTATAGTTTTCAAAAAGTAGAATGAATGGTATAGATTCATTCTAGCTTTAGGGTTTTCACATCACCCAATAAGAGTACAAAATTTAAAATATAAAATAGGCTACTTTGTCTTCTTCCTTGTTTTTTCCTCTAGCTACCTTTTTAAATATTCATCATCTATTATAGGATTTCCAACTTCCTTTTGCAATATGGCATATTGGACAAATTTTTCGATGGTAGCCAAGAGCTTCTTTTCCTTAGAGAATTCAAATTTCAAGATTTTAAAGGAGACCCTCTTGAGTCCTTCCACCATTTGATCATGATTCTTTATGCATGTTTCTCTTGCCTTGATCATTTTCTCTATTCCCTACAAAATCTATGAAGTTTGTCAATAAAGTGTCACTGGTTCCTTGTTCCATTTTCTTATGGAACTTGCAACTTATAGTTTCTCAATCTAACTCCTGCGATACCATCTTATATACCATTACTAGTTCTATGAGATTATCGCATTCAACCGGGTGATCCATAATTCATGCATGATTGGTCTCTAAATTAAAGACTTCTCCAAAACTCCTTTTCTATATTCACAATTGAGAATCCATGCTTCGGGTAGCGAATGGTATTCTTATAGTAGGGCCAACTCTTTCTCCCAAATTTTTGGGGAAAGCTTGATAATGCTCTTGAAATTTGGGTATGTGATCCTATAAAGCACAGGAAATTCCTTGCATACCTCGGCCTCCTCTTCAACTTGATTTTGTAGGAATAGATAATCATTATTCATTTTGGTTGTGTAATGAATGCCCTTGTCACCCATGTCAACAACTCTTTTGTACCAGTCCGAGGTGGAATTAGTCCAATTCTTCATCTTCTCCATTTTATTGACCTCTTCCTTTCATAATAGGGTAGGTGTCGGTGATTCCATTGGAGATTCATCTACAGATGTTGTCCATTTCTATATAAATGTAGCTAATTTTTCCACCTGTTCTTTTAACTCCTCCTTTTTTGATTGGTCCTTATTCATATGTTGGAGGATTGTTGAGAATTACCCTTGAAATTCATCTATTTTCTGAGCTTGAGAGGTAGTGCCTAAATTGACGGTGGTCACTTAGTAGTCCTTACCCTATAGGGTCTTTGCATCTTTGTCTAAAACTACGGTATATACCTACAATATCCTAGAGCTTTAGGTATCTTTAGTGATATGAAATCTCACTTTTGGTTTCTTCTTCTTACACGTCTTTACTTGTGTCTAAGCTAGTATGGCTGCAAGGTGATCTTTAGGGACTACAAGCATAAGAAATTTCCTTTTCAACTGCTACTCCATCCATGAGGGAACTTTTGTTTGATCATCTGGGGATGTAGAGTTGACTTCATTATGTTCCCCTTCCCCTTTATCTTTCAACAACTCTTCCTCTTTGAGCTTAGGAGAATCTTCGATGTTTTCCTCTTCTTTGTCTTGCCCCTCTTCTTGCATTATGGATTTGCCTCTATTAGGCTCGACAGATTCTTCATTTCTTGCACCAACATCCACTTCTTATACTACCCCTTCATTTTCCTCATGTTCAATCCCATTTTCTTTGTTGAGCTGACCATCCCTCTCTTCTATATTATCCTCCTCTTCTTTAGCTTACTCTCCCTTAGGAAGCACTTCTTCATGCTATAGGCCTTCATCTTGGCCAGTTACTTGAAGTTCATCAACTTTCTCCACATCAACCTTGATATCAATTTTCCCATTTTCAAAGTGGTGCTCTTCTAGGATTGCTTCTTTATCTTTATGCTCCTCATGATTCTCTCCTTTGAGCTCTTGATCAAAGGTCTCTACATCATAGTAAGTATCAAACTTACTCGTATCTTCATCCTCGGGCATTTGTTTCCCTTCTTCATTTGAGGCTACCTCATCAAGATCAATCCTCAACCCCTCATCGACATGTTCATAATAATCATCCTGGTCTGAGTCCTCAGGCTCCTCAATGAAATCCACTAATGTTTATTTAAGTTGTTCCCCACTTAACCTCTCCATTTGTTCAAATATTTACATTTTAGCCTCCATTTTAGGTGGCTTGGTAGGAGGTGGAAGGAGGGGTAATGCAGTAGCAAGTTGAGCCATAAGCATTTTTACTTGAGGATTCAAAATAACCTCAAAGAATTGAGGTGGCACATTTTGAAAGAAGGAGATGAAAGTCTTCAGCAAGGTAAGGGGTGCTATAGAGGTTGTAGGAAAATAAGGTGGTAGGGTAGAAATAGTGGGTGATAGAGGTGCGAGTGAGGAAGATGAGAGTAGAGAAGTGGTGGAAGAGGAGGAATCAAGAATGACCATTGGATAAGTTGGACAAGCAGAGGTGACATGGACAAAAATGTCCATAGTAGGCAGAGATGAGATGGGTAGTGGTTTGGGAGTGGAAGGATATGGCATAGTAGCAACAATTGTAAGTGTAGGGGTAGTAGGTGGAGGTTACCATGGTTTCTCTTATTCTTCCTACAATAGAGACCCTTCCTATTGGATGCCAGGCATGTCAATAACAAAAGCTCCCATTATCTTAGGCTTCTTTGGTGGATTTTTCCCTTCGAAAGTATTTCTAGTATATACCTTCTACTCACTTTGATGTTTCCTTCCTTTTCCTTTATTTTTAATAGGTGGAGACTTGGGATCCTCTTCTGAAGAACCTACAACAACACAACTTTTTGTCTCGCTTTCAAGGTCATCTTCCAATTCTCCATAAGTTAGCTATAGGCCTTGTTCTTGTAGCTAGTCTATTTGACCATCTAGCCACTTCTTGGTCCTCTGATCCATTGGATGAGTGATAGTATCTAAATCCCCGACGTCTGGTTATGTCCAATTAATAACTAGAAATAACACATTTACCAAAGCATCATATCTCTCATAAAGCACATTATCATCTTCCACAACTTGATCAAGGACTGGGTATAGACTAATGGATTTTACAAACTTACCAATCATTCTCATGTAGTACCACCTCTGAAACTCATGGTCATCATTGCAGTTGGCCCAAAACTATTTAACATGAGGCCTATGGGCATACTACCTTACAACCTACTTCTTTATCTTTCTGAGAGGATCTAGACCTCCTCTCTCTATGTGTAGCTCCAGGTTGTATTCTACAAGCTCCTTCTCTCAGTATTCTACACATGGTGCAGTGTGTCATGCATACATTCCTTGGCCAAATGCAATGGGGTATGAGACCCTAGTGTGATGCTTGTTATACAATAAAGTGTGGGAAGTTTGTAATTGCAGAGTGAGCTCCAACATGATTATTTTGTCATCGGGCTATCGAGGTAGCCGATATGGGAACCCTAAGAACCATTTGAACCTTATGTATGTGAACTTAGGGAAATGGATGAGCTAGTACCTCAAACCATTTACTATCACCTTGGCATTGTAACATCCTTCTATGGTAATCTTTTTCTAGGGTTCGAACAATGTGCATTATGAAGGCGTCATTGACCCACTTGTAGTCATTTTTATAATTTATGTACTGTAGTTGATGGTAGCAATTATAAACAAGATTCTTCCCTTTCTTTGTGCTTGATTGACCAACAAAGTTCAGTCCCTTGTATGGAAAGGTAATTGCTAGAAGGTACATGATATAGCAGGTCATATAGAACTCCTAGGTTTTCTTTAATGCCATAAATTATTTTTGTAGGTTCTCACTAGTGATCTTGGCCTAGTGAAACTTAGCCTCTCCTCTCAGGATCTCTTCTACGAAGTATAACGTCCATTCCTCAAAAGTGTTGAATTGGGGAGGCCCATTACTCTACTCAGGAGTGTTACCAATTCATTGGATTTCTCCATGAAGTTGCTGCAATATAGCTTTCGGGGAATGTTGTTAAAAATGCCCCTCTTCTCAAGTAACCATGTTTTCTTAATAGTTCTCTTGCATCCCATGGGATCTACCTTCCAGAAATTCAAAGCATACTCTTTCTCAATCTCCTCCATCTGATCAAATAGTGGGATGAAAAATGTCTTTCCAATGTTTGTTTATCCCAATTGGATGTGATCTTTGAAGTGCACTTGACTCTGTGAAATTCATCTTGTCTTTCTCTTCTTTCCCTCTTAGAGTTTTCACAATATTTTTACCCTTGTCAGTTTTCTCTACTGGTTCCATAAATCTTGCACATAAAGCATGTAGTAAGTGCTTTTGTTGCCAACACAAGGGCATAAAACCTAGAGGGGGGTTGAATCAGTTATCCCAGAATTTCAAACTTATTAAAATTATTAATCCTTATTCTCATATCTAATTAATAACCATGAAAGCATGAATCAACAACACATCAGAAACACACATAACACCAAGATTTTTGCATGGAAACCCTATTAGGGGAAAAACCACGGTGGAGGTTAATCCATAATTTTATACTCTGTTAAAAGTATAAGAAGAATAAATGAGGAATGTGCATGCATTTAGGCACACTGCCTAGAGATCACTACTCAAATACAAAGGAAGACTCACTGTCTTACATAAAAATTTAGATTATATCCATATGAAGATTTTAAACTGAGAAAGTAGCATTTGCTAATGCCTGATTATCTCATGACAATATAGAACAAAAGTGACTTTCAAGTAGAATCATATCAAGTTTCCTCAACACTAATGCCTCATCAAAAAAAATAATTTGAACTAAACATTATCCTGGGCATCAAAACTTAGAATGAGCATTCCTAAATATTGGGGCTACTATATTCCTGAATGTAAAATGGAGAGACTAACAAAAGGAATAGATATAGAAAACATATTAATGTGCATATTAAGAGAAGAAAAAGCCATGCCAAGGGGTAGGAAACCAACGAATGATTCTTAAATAATCATGGCTAGAGATTGCATTGAAAGGAAAAGGGAATGGTGGCGCAACTATTTAGAGAGGTTGGTAGTGTGAAAGGGGGCTAGGAAGCCATGTAAAGACGGTAGATGAGAAGACTATGGAGAATTAGATGGAGAAAATGTTGACACAAGGATTCAAGTGAACGATTAACGTGGGCACAAAATTGAGCAGTAGATAATTTAAAGATTGTAGACCTTGTAAAACTTGTTATAAATGTTATTTTACAAATAGAGAATAAAATAATTTTATTGAATTGCTTCTTAATATAAATGAAATTTGCATTTTCATCCGAATTCGAAATTGTTGAATATTTGGTAATATTTCATGCGGCTGGAAAATTGAAGATTGAATGACAAATGAATTTGTCAATTCAATAAGTCGTTTACTAAGTCTTTTGTAATCTGAGTTTTACATAATTGGGTGAGAAGTTGGGAGGTTGTTTTCCTCTCTTCATCATATATCAAGCCAATGAACTGCTACAATCATTATGTATTATTGAATCAATGAGAAGTTGTTTATCTATTATGTGTTGATTCCCTTATATTCACTCTTTGTTGTGCAATTGAATGGTCCTTTTCTTAGACTTTCTACCCATGATAACATTAATTTAAAATTATCTTTCAAACCAAAGGGTTGTAGTTCAAGTGTTTGATTACAATTGGTTATGGTGATGGTATGTTCATTGATTATACCATCCAAAAAATTTCTATCCATTAGAGGTATGATATATAATCTATGACGACAAGATTGTTCTCTAGAAAACATTCATGGAACAAATACCCATCAATTCTTGGGTCTTAGCCAAAGAGATATCAACATAGGCTTGTGCTCTTGTGTTGTATAGAGAAATCTCATAAATGATATAATATCTTCCATCTAAAAAAGTCTTATATAATATATATAAATATAAAGGATTTTTCAAGTAAATTCTCACTATATGTAAAATTACTTGAAATATCCCTTTCAAATAATATGAAGTTCCTTAATTTTTTTTTTTTTAAATATCTAAATTTTTCCATTAGATTTAGGATGTGATGTAAGTCTTCAATTCAAAAATGTATGATGTTTAGGGGAGAGGCACTAGTAGTTGTTAGGGATAACTTTCAAGCATGTAGTGGCCTTGCATGGAATATCAGAGGAGCACTAGTTTTTTTAAACTTGTAGACTGGCCACTTATCTTTATACAAGGTTTGGAGGCATGAATCACCAAACGAACATTAGCATGCCTAGTAGGAAGTGTCCAAAAAATCATTTTTAAAGGTTCAAACAAAACTTAAGCATGGTATTCCTAGTAGTCGAACAAAAAAATACCATTTTTTGTTAATAAATTATCATATTTTTATTTAAAATCTAACTTATGTGTAACCTAAATAATCTCAATTTTGCTAATTGTAAATCTATGTTATGTCTAACTTTCATATTGAACACAAATGGACCAATAATTGAACTCAAAAAACAAATTTTTATTAGAAAAAAAACAACATTATTATTTAAAATCCAACCTATATTCAATCGTAAATTTTTTTGGCAAGCCTTCATATTTTATGACAAAATACTAGGTGTTTAGTGTGGTTACTTTTTATATTTGTTATTGGACAAACTATTAATAGTAAATACTCAATTACATATGAATTTTTATCCTAATAGTTATACACATAAGAATATTATTTTTTCACTTTGACAACAATACTTCATTTAAATGAACACACTATTTTATAAATTATAGTCATAGTCAATAATCATATTTTACTTAAAACTAAAAAATACTTTTTTCACTTATTTATGAAAGTGTTTATAGTTTCTATATAACATTGTTAAGTATGAATCCATCTTAATCAATATTTGATTTTTATGTCGAAAGCGTGTCCTTATTTGAACTTGTGAAGCTCACTTTTCCTTTCAATAGCTCACAAGCCCTAATAGACCCTGCAAGGGGGTTAAATGAATCTAAATTGTGCATCACTTTTGGTCATTTTTTCAGCAGTGAATGAAATGCAGACCTAAAAAAAGTTGATTAATATATAGTACCTTGTAATTTGAGTACCTGTTGATGAAGAAGATGTGACCACAAAAACCTGATGGATGACAAAGCTTGTGAGAGTTAATGATAGCCGGAAGGAGTGAATAAACGATCGAAAGAAAATGAAGAACCTGGTGATGCAACTAATGCAAAGGAGTACGCCAAAATGAAATCAATGTGGATCTGATGCAGGCAGCAAGTTGTAGATGATTTGAAAAGTTGGACACCGATGGAGAATAAATCTTGGCCGATAAAAGATTCTTAGCGGCCAACGATAATGATGACGGTGTGATTATGAAGAACCTGACGGATGGAGGGTCGACAAGTCGGCTGACCTAAGTACCGATTGGGAGCTTCGACTATTACTTCCACCTAGCGACAGGTATAATATGTCAGAGAGGACTACCGATTCTCAAAATGAACTGATTATTGACAATATATAATATTAAATGTGTTACAGAACTAGATATTTAACAATTGAACCTTGTTCATATACCAAACCCTCTACCCTAGTGTGAAGACATCCGTTTGTAACCGCCTACCTTTTCGCGCGCATCGGATTTTGTCGCATTCTCCGCCCACTAAGCCAGATATCTACTTTTTCTTTTCTGAAGTAAGACAACGAACGCTAATGTTGGGTTTCCAGTTGTTTAAAAAAATAATCAAAAAAATTTTCAATCACATCTTACTCAACTATTGAAAAATAGTACAATCTTTTGATTTTTTCAAACTATCGTCCGATACTTCCATGTACCTTTTTCCTCCGAAAATGGCGGGCCGACTCAGATTTTCAAATCAAAAAACTGGCGTGTTTGAAAAAAACACACTTGTAGTTGTACGCCCACTGACCATTTGACTCAGAAGTTTCCAAAAAAACAGATATCAGAACACCAGATATTCATCTTAGGGTTCTATTACTAGTAACACCAGATATGGCAAAAAGAGATTTTGTATCCTGCGCGGCCTGTAAACTGCAACGCAAGAAATGCTCGGAAGAATGTATTTTGGCTCCTCATTTTCCTCCAGATGATCCTGACAAGTTTGCAATCGTGCAACGAGTGTATGGAACCATCCATATCGTTAAACTGCTTCAAGTAATTTTTAACCATGACCCAATTTTTTTTTTCTACTTAATGGCTTTTGAACCCCATTATCTTTTGTCTAAAATTTGTTTCCTTGCATATTACTTAAGATTCAGATTGTATTATATTCCTGATTTGCAATTGTCCAACAGCCAATCATTTTTTTCAAACAGACTTGCTCTCTTTTTCACATTTGATATCATTTCTTAGTTTACACATTCCAGTAATCTGCATTGATTCTTGTGATATGAACTGTATCCTCTAAAGGTTGTGAGTAATCAGTCTAGGGTTCTATTTCTTTCTTGTAGTACTACGTTTAATCTTCCTTTAAAAGCTTAAACAGACCGTGCACTGTACTGTTTTCAGCTTTCGAAATATTACTTCCTGTCCGGCATTAACATTCTGAAAAATCATACACGCATGTAAAACATGCATATCACCCATTGTCAACATTGTGCTAGCATTTTTTCAAAATGTCTCTGGGCGGGAGAATTTGCGAAACCGACCTTTTGTCTCCTGCGTCTGCTGCGATCGGCGAGGAGTCCCTGGGCGGGTGTGGTGCTGTTCATCGGTCTCCTGTGGTTGTTGCGAACGCCGAGGTCCCTTCTCTGCTCCGTGTGGGCATGGCCTGCCCTAGTGGTGACTGCGGTGGGCTGTGTGTGCTGTGCAGGGGCCTGTCCTTCCTCTGGCCGGGGTGTGTGGTGCGCTGCCTGTGGGCAGTGTTGCTGGTTCTCTGGTGGCTAGGGCTCCCCCCTCTGCGTTGGGGCTGGGTGTTTCTCTGGAAAATGTTCCTTCTGGTCCTACCCTCCTTGTGGCGCCACCGTCTATTCCTGCTGCTGGTTTCTGGTGGTAAGCGGAAGTCATTTTCTGATGCAGTTTCAAAGAACTATCATATGTGTCTGCTTTGGCTCCTGTTAGGGTTCATCTTTTGCTTTGTGCCCGGGACTCCCTTGTAGTGGTTTGTGGGTCTGAGGTTGCTGAGAATGAAGCCTTCTACGTGCGTCAGGGCATAGATTTAATGGTTTGTGGCCCTTCTACCTGAACTTCATGAGTGGGTGACTGGTTTTTGGAAACCTTTGATTTCTGGTCAAATTGACCCCTATCCTAGTGCCAGATTTTTTTCTTTGCAACCTTCTCTATCTTTGTGGATCATGACATATTGTTGGACTGTGTGTGGATGTGGAGTGTTCATTCGTTGTTCATCCGGTCATGGTCTCACTCTTTCAATCCTCTTAGAGAGCCTCTGAATATCAAATCTATTTGGGTTCGTTTTTCGAATCTCCCTCTCCAATTTTGGGAGGATTCTTGCTTTGAAGCTATTGTCAATTCCATTGACAGTTTTTTGAAGGTGGATTCTACATCTTGAGACCTTGGGCATACTACGGTGGTCCGAATTTTGGTAGATTTGGATATCTCCAAACCTATCCATGGTGATATGGTCTTGATGGTGGCGGACCTTCCTTAGAAGCAACTCCTGGACAATGAGGGGCTTGATTTTCGTTGCAGGAGGTGTTTCTCTATTTGTCACTTAGCTTTTGGTTGCCTTCTTGCTCGCCACAAGAGTGATGCTACTTGGTGGAAGAATGTTCTCACAGATCATCTTATTGTTGGTTCACCCCCTTCCAATATTTACTCTGAGGAGGGTGATCTTTAGCCTACCCAAGTTATCCTACCAACTTTCTTAGTCGTGGAACCTCAATCCTCTACTATCTTCGTGCCGTCAGAACCTTATGTTGTCGTTGTTCTGTCTGGACCTGTCTGCCCCTTGCTGAATGTCTCTGTTGTTCCTTTGGTTGATTCGATCTTTGCTGCTTTGTTGCTGACTTCCTCGTTGATTGGTGACTCCTCTGTCGTGGTGGCTGGGGTGAATCCGCTCCTCACCTTTCTTGTTGATTCCTGATTCTGAGTCTCCCTGGTCAGTTGTTCTCTGGAAGAAAAAGGGACTCTCCAAATTTGTTGCTACTTCTCGGCCTCGGGTTCGTGGAGTCAGTCTTGACCCCTCTATTTCTGGGGTTGCTTAATTTCTTAGTTTTTCTACAACTGTCGGTCAATTGTTTTGTTTGTTCCTATAGTTCAAGTTTTGTTTGAACTATGTTTTCCTTTGGCCCTTTGGGCTCTGTGTGAAGGGTATAGCACCCTCTAAATGTTGCTTATCTTTTTAAAAACATTTTGAAAAATCTAAGCATGGCTAAAATTAGAGATTATTAATATAATATTAAGGGTCTTTGTTGTTATTGTGGAAAGATTCAAATCTTTGAGAGCGACTAAGCTTCTAAGTTTAGACCATTTGTATTAGATCATTAGGTTGTCAATACAACAATACATTATATATACAAGTAGCATATTTTAGTATAGAATTTGGGAAATAAGTTAAATCGTGAGCATCCTTTATTTATTGAGGTTCTCGTTCTAAATTTCAATTTTCAACTAATCTTTATAATTTTGTTAACTTAAAATTTTGGCATTCAATTTAATAATTTAATCAAATCTTAATTATTTATTCTTTAAATCTATTATTAAAAATAAATTAATTTATCCTAACAATCATTTTTTAAAATTTTACTTTTCCAAATAAAACTAGTCCAAATAATTAACTATTATAAAATTGAAAACACATTTAATAAAAAAATATTAAATATTAAATATAAAAAATAAAATAAAACATTGTCCTTCAACAAAGATAAACATATTATAATCAGCCAAAAAAAATTATTATTTTTATTTATTTAAAGATAAAGTTACAACTCACACTATTTAAGGTTTTTCCCTATTTTAAGAACTCTACGAACGTTTTGATTCCACGTAATGTTTCAATGACGTCGTTCAAACATTTTGGGTTAATGCAAATTGTGGCCAATGATTTCAGTAGAGGGATTCAAAATATTTAAATGTCAAGTTCTCCTTATGGGTTCCAAATGATGTCATTTAAACCTTTGATTTAAGGGTAAAAAATTTAGGTGGTTCCCTGTTCTTTAGATTAATTCCAAACAGTGACTTCTATTATAAGTTTTCAATGCTCCTCTTATATATTCACTGTTTTTCTTAAACCATATGCATAATTACAGTAGCATTATGATTGCCCTTCTTTATTAGTATAAACTTTCTATTTCAAAAACAATGTAGTATCTTCTCAAAACCTGTAAGCCCACGTTATTAGAAGATTTAACATGTTTAGTAATAACAGGTAGATAGCTTTCTGTTCTTTCTTATATATGTTTTATTAATAGCATTTGCAGCATTAATGCAACCGGCAATCCATTTTACAAGCAAATGTTACAAGCTATAACGATATTTTTTTGTCAATTAAAATAAGTTTTTTTTTTTTGGTTGAGATTAAGATGTAGAATTGTTTTTTTTTGTTTGATTATTGAATTCTTTGATATTTAAGTAGAATATTATAAGAATTATTTCTTTAATAATAGATTAAAGAAATAATACTTTAGTTTCTGATCTTTACAATATATGATTAGGTTTGATCATTATTGAAGGCTGTGAAATTGAGAGATTGATATGAGATGTCAAACATCCATTATACATACTAAATATTTTTTTTGGTTTAATCTGTGATTATTTGTGTGGTAAATATTTTTATTGGTAGAAATAATATCTTATTATAAATATTTCAAGCTCTACACAACTAAAAGTTTAAGAATATATATTCTGAAAGAACTTAAATAATTCATGTGTTGTAAAAGTGCCTTTTTTAGAAAGCAAGCACATAGTCATTATCAAATAATACTTGATGAGATCTTAGATGTCATTGTGTAGTTTGGCAAACACTGTTTGGAAGAGTTTATAGGGTCTTGAGATGATTCTTAAACTTTGAGTTAGTGTTGTAGTTCTTTTGGAAATATTATGTGTCTACTAGAAATTTGTCTCTAGATAAGTTTTGAATGTGGGTGTCCGAATAGTCGGATAGCTTATGATCCCTATGCCCTACAACTTTTTAGAACATGGTGTCTCGGGAATCTCTTGATTTATCTGTCTTGTCATTTTGACGTGGGTGTAGGCAAGAGAGTATGTTGTTTTGTCAATAGAGTTCATACTACCAAGTATGTGGGTTATTTAGCCATTGTTTTTTTTTGCATGTTATTTTGGTATAATGCCTTCAATACTATAATATAATGTTTGTCATCATGATCAAATAAATTTAATGTTTTATTATTATATTTTAATCTGTATAATACATTAATCCTATTTAGGATAACAAAATTTGAATCATGATTTGAATAGTTTGATAATTCACTTATGTGATTTAATAATGAATAAATTAATTTGGTAAAGAATAATATTGATTTACTTATCAAGTTACATGATATTCAAGAATTATGTTTTGTGATACTATAAATGTAATATTTCATTCTGAGAACTAAATTTAATGACTTTGGTTTAGTTGCAAAAGGGATGATAGTTTTTGATAGAGGAAAAAAGGGATTTTACAGGGACCTGAAACAACCAAGTTTACAAGCCAAAATAAAATAGATCGACAAAGTACCCAGAGGCAAAAAGGTTGCAAAATTATTTAAAAAATAGTAAAGGACAACAACCACGAGTAAAGGGCTAGCAAAAAGCTAGTAGTAAGCAAAAAATCAGCAAGAATCCAACAACAAAAAACACAACCCAAAACTAACCAAGAGACTTTAAAGTTTCAACAACTTTTGCTTCCAGGTTGCACATTTCCTAGGCCACCTTCTGCAGGTCTTAAGTATCCAGAGGCAAAGAATCCACTCTTTTCTTTAAGTTGGATCTAGTTCTCTTAGAAGGGCCAGAATCCTCCTGCTTGTTTTTGTTCTTTTCAACATCAAGATCCACAATGAGCACCCCCTGCTAGGTGTTTTCCATTTTTTCCACCAAAGCGCTCAAGATAGTGGCATTGTTTTTGAAAATTTTGTGGTTATACTCGAGGTTGGTTTTCATTGTTTCCCTAATCTTATCTATTTCCTTTTCTATGTTCTTGAACTTGTCTTCATTATCCTTCTTCAGACTGTAAGTGAGTTCAACCACTCTTTGAAAGCATTCTACCATAGGCATCTCCTCTTCCACAGTCCATAGAACCTGCGCTGAATTTTGAGAAGCCACTTTAGCTTCCAATAACTCCAGCTTGCTAGTGAGAACCCTGTTTTTCATATTGATATCCTTAATCTCATGGAAAGCCCATTTCAAAATTCTAAAATGGTCAATTGCTAATTTTTTTGCCATAGTGAGAATATCTTCATGAAGTTCCCTATCTAGCTTAAAAACATGGTCTTCAAGGTTAAGGTCCCCGAGGGAAATGGGTCTTTTTTCATTGTCAGTGGTATGAAAAGAGGCAAAGGAATCCTCCTTATCTTTGGGGTTAGTCAGGTCCTCATCCATGGAATCCCCCGAATAGGAAACTGGTTTGTTAACAGGTGGCCCCTCTGTCTTATCAGTCTCAACCTGAGAGGTATGAAGTGGAGTATTCATAGGGCTAGCTTTTTTATTAAAGAGCTTAGCAAGTGGGGTATTCTTTCTTTTATTTCTAGGAGGGGAGGTAACATCCCGAGTGCATGCTAGGTCAGAACCTTCATTACCCTTAGACGAGCTCGACTGGGTGTCATAACCATCCGAGGTCGAGACCGCAATAGGGTTAGGAACCGCCAACATGTTTTTAAAGCGCTCATGAATGAGCCGAATAAGGCCAACATATAAGACCAAATCATTCTTAGGATTTTTCCTAAACTCCTCAATACTATTATTCATGGAATAGAGCAGGTAATAAGGAAAAGAAACCCTTACCTTATGTCCAAAATGATTGAGTAGGACAATGTGGTAACCATAGACTCTGGTGAATCTTCCATCCAGCGTGATGTACTCCATGAGAACCCTGAGCACCTCTCTCCAAATTTTGTTGATCCTCCCGACATCAAATTAGCTATTGGAAACTTTAACCAACTACTTTCTTTCCCCCTCTGACATAGGGAAGCTAACAATAACTTCATCCAAAAACTTCCTGTCATGATAGAACTTCACACCATCAATGGAAAGACCACTAATTTCTCCAATGAGAGCCTCATCCACCATTACCTTCCTCCCTGAGAGAATGATTTCCACATTATTCCAGTGATTAAAAAAATATTCAGTGACCTCGAGGTCAGGCCCATGAATTTTATCAATAAAAGGTTTAAGCCAACCCTTCTCGATCTTCTTCAAGACCTCAGAGTTATTCTTGTTCTTAATGTAGCCTATCGGCCCAACTCTTTTTTCTGCTTCCTCCCATAGTCTTAAATCCCCTGTTTCGATAGCTCACACCATGGGAACACAGACTATAGAGCCCACAACACACACAAAGTGCCCACAAAATGTGCCAACCCTTCCCTTATGTCACAATTATTATGCCCTTGCCAGTATATCGAATCATATCTCGGTACATGGCACCATTCATATTAATCATCTTTAAATGTGGCTTCTCTTCTATGAGTGATAACATAGTTTATTAAGGCCTTGAAGTGAGCACCTAAATCATTACAATTCTGCCATGTCACCTACTTATTCTATTTGATTCCCTCATTAGCAAAGTAGTTGGCCACACAATTAGCTTCCCTATACACATGGGATATTTTCAGTTTGTTGAATCTTGATAAAGTGGCCCTAGCTTCATCTATAAAATATTTTATGGTCCATGAGGGAGGGGAATTTCCTAGGAGGAAATCTATGATGTTTTTAGAGTCACCCTCGATCCATATGTTTTTAAAGTTCATCCTTCTATCTAGATCGATGACCTAGTAGGCTCTTATGGCTTCAACTAAGTGATTAGTTTGTATACCCAAGGAGACAGCCACCGCAACAATAAACATACCTTTATCATCTCTTATCACACCACCGCTTGTAGCCTTCCTCAAATTCCCTTTAGCTGCCCCATCAAAATTGGCTTTTATCCAAACCCTAGGGGGCTGATACCAAATGAGACCTTCATGTTTCTTTTTAGTTGGTTTTGAGGATTTTGGAACATCTCTTTAAATTTCCCAATCTTTTTCCATCTTGAGGTCACAAATCAAGCAGGCCATAGACTCCAACATATTCTCATGAAAAGGGAACATATTGAAGTTTTCAGCAATTAGCCTATAAATTTTCTCGAACACAATATTTTTTGGACTTTCCTTATCCTTGAAGATTCTATTATTTCACTCCTTCCACACTCCCCAAGCTATATAAGGGAAAGTTAGGGACCATAGCCTACATATATAAGGATTCAAAGATGACACCTTCCATTAAATAAATTTATCTTTAATAGTTCCAGGTGAAACCCATGAGATGTTCTAGATGGAATAGAACCTTCCCCAGATAGAAGTCACATAAGGACAACAAAGGAACAAATGATTAGTAGTTTTCACTTCTTCCTTACAAAGATAAAAATGATTAGGGCCCGCTTACATAGGTTATCTACCATGAACACCTTATTTTGGAGAAGAATCCAAAATAATATGTTGACCTTAGGGGTCAAATGGTTAATCTAGGCTTTTGCCCAAAAGGGAGGAGGGATAGGAGAAGAGGACAACAAAGAGACAACAAAGGCGATTGAATAGCTACCTAATGGATTGGCGATCCAAACCAAAATATCCTCCTGAACGCTTGATCTCACCCTAACAACCATTAGAGAGGATTGGAGCGGCACGAGGTCCAAACTGATTTGGCTGAGGTTCACCCATTCCCTATTTCTCCAATAGTCTTTAAAAAAGATCCCATAAGTAGCCTTACATGTATCAACCCATCGTTTCAAAATATCAGAGGAGATTAAAGGCTCCTTCATAATCCATCTGTCCTCCCAAAACCTCACAAGATTCCTATTTCTAATGCTCCAGCCCATGCCCAAGTCAAAAAATTTCCTCCCTTTGGTAATATCATTCCATAGAGCTGGGTAGATAGGGGGATTCAAAAAAAGTTTTGAGAGAGCCACAATTAACCAAATAATTTATTTTTAAGATTTTGTTTCATTCTCTATTTGATGAGAAAATTCTCTAAATATTTTTTTCTAGGAGAGCCTTATTCATTGTTATGATCTTTCTGATGCCCAATCCTCCTAAATTTTTCGGTCTACAGACAAAGTCCCAATGAATAAGGGGTAGACGTTTCGTTTCATCAACACCAGACCAAAGAATTTTTTTTGAATTTTCTCAATAGCCTTTGCATATTTAGCAAGAATCTTAAACATATTAAGAGAGCAAATCAAAAGGTTCTGAAGAGTGGCCTTGAGGAGTTGAATCTTACCTGTTTGACTAAGAAGAGCTCCTTTTCATCCCGCAAGATTTTTGTTGAATCTATCAACCAAGGAGTTCCAAAAATATTATGAGGGCTTCAAACCGAATGGCAACCCAGGATAAGTTGATGGTAAAGGATCCACTCTGCAACAAAAAATTTAAGCTATCTTTTTCTACCTTGGCTCCGAAGTGTTGAAGAAGAATAAAGAGCTTTTTTGTATATTAACCTTTTGACCAGACGCTCCTTCATAATCATCCATAATTTTCTTAATATTCCTAGCTTCATCCATAATATATCTCCCCATCAAAATGGTATTGTTCACAAATTTTTGGTGGGACCAAACTAAGTTACTGGAAGAAGGCTTCAGACCCACCAAGGATCCTTGATCAACCATTTTTTTAAGTTCCTCCCCAAGCATTTTGTCATGATAGTAAATAGAATTGGAGAAATGGGATCTCCTTGCCTTAGACCTCTAGAATTCTTAAAAAAGTGAGAAGGAGATCCATTAACAAGAACAAAAATGGAAGCAGTAGAAATGAGTTGGCTTACCAACTAGAGAACTCTATTGCTAAAACCAAACACTCTCATGATTTTAAGTAAAAATTCCCAGTCAACATGATCATAAAATTTTGAAATGTCTAATTTAAGGAGGAAACCTCCAGTCTTAGACTCTGCGAGAGAATGGACATTATCATGCACAGTTATAATACAATCCAAAATCTACCTTCAGGGAATAAAGCCATTCTGCTAGGGAGGAATAAGGGCAGGCAACACATGCAAAAGTCTGGAGGTCAGGACTTTAGATATAATTTTGTAGAAGGAATTACAAAGGCTAATAGGCTCGAGGGCTTCAAAGTCCGCATCACCAGGATATTTAGGAATAAGGACCGAGAAGGTCACATTGATTTTCTTGAGGATGATTCTCGATCCAAAGAATTATATAATAGAATTCACCACATCCTCTTTGACAATCTCTCAAAACCACTAGAAAAAGAACTTTGGGAAACCATCAGGTCTAGGGGCTTATTGTCATCAAAAGAGAAAAATACTCTGTTAATTTCTTCATTCAATGGAAGATCAGTTAGCATTTTTTTATCTTCCTCCTTCACAACTTTAGGAATGGCCTTAGAAATATAGTCTTGCAAGTTTTGATTTACCCCCTCACTAGCCAAAAGGAGATTGCTAAAGAATAGGACAACTTTTCTTCTTATATCCTCATTCTTTTCAAAATGGTCTCCATTGTTCACCAACATGTGGAAGTATCTAGTATATTTATCACCAACTAAAAGCCACTGCACCCTAGACCTCTATCTCCAAAAATCCTCCTCTTTTGCAATTATGTCACGCATTTCCACAAGTAGCCCATTTTCTTTCTATTCATTCTCAACATTGCATCCCTCCTATTGGGTTTTCTTCTGAATTTCCTTCAAATCAATCTATAGCTCAGTCTTTTTTCTAAAGATGTTACCACAAGATTTTTTTTCCAAAATCTTATCCTATTTTTAACTTCTCTTAATTTTTTGGCCATCCTAAACATAGCAGTTCTAGACAAAAATATCCCACTAGTTCCTCATCTCCTCCCGAAGCATAGGATGGGACAACCAGATGCACTCAAATCTAAAGTGGAAATTTAATTTTGGCCAAAATATGGTCCACCATAAAACTTATGGGAAAATGATCATAATGAACCCTAGAAAGGGCTGTTAAAGAACAAAAATAATTAAGAAACAATTGATCAGAAATTAAGGTCCTATCAAGTCTAACTTGAATCAACTCCTTACCCACTCTACAATTAGACTAGGTGAAGGAAGCCCCTTGCAAGATCGATCAACTCTTGATTGTTAATGAAGTCCATAAGGTCCATTTTCCTCTCCATATTTACCTAGGATCCTCCAAAATTTTCATTTTCCTACAATGGGGTATTGCAATCTCCCATAACAACCCAAGTTTCCTTAATGAATTTCTTGTGAAAGGCAGCTAGCTCTTGCCAAAAAATATTCCTAGCCCCCTTCCCATTAGAGGCATAGATATTAGAGATGATCCAACTAAAATTATCTCTAATATCAGTAAATATGGTGGCCACATGATTAAAAATTTCATACAATGGTTCACCTTTGACAAAGTTCAGATTCCAGAAGGTTACAATTTCCCCTGAAGCACCATCCAAACTATTTCTCTGAACCCCATAAAACTTAAACAATTTTAATGTTTTCAACTTTCTCTTTGGGAATTTAAGATTCCTGGACAAGTAAAATATTGCGTTTGTGATCCCTAAAACAATTATGCAACACATCCTACTTATGGAGGCTATTCAACCCCCATATATTCCATGACATCATCTTCATATCTTACTAGGGGAAAATTTGCAATTTTTAGGAATGGTTTTTTGGACACCATCCACTATATTCTACAAGCTACCATGCTCCCTGTAGCATCAATTAGATCTTCTTCCTTGATTAATTTTTATAGCTCCACAATCTACTTTTGCTCTAGTTCTA
Source organism: Sequoiadendron giganteum (assembly GCA_007115665.2). Lineage (NCBI taxonomy): Eukaryota > Viridiplantae > Streptophyta > Pinopsida > Cupressales > Cupressaceae > Sequoiadendron > Sequoiadendron giganteum. The sequence continues at coordinate 228,225,331 of CM021100.1, read as the reverse complement.
GTAGTAACACCTTGCAATGTACTTTGTTATTTTTTTTTCTTGTTTTTCTTCTTGGTATAGGAATTAACATCTTCTTTGTCTATTTCTTCCCAACTTTCTTCCTCCTTACTTGATTCCCATTCTTTATCAAAAAGCCCTTTTTGGTCTAGAGGAAGAGTATCCATCATACCATTTTTAATTTGGGTCAAGTTCATACTTAACATCTCTAAATTCTTACTCGAATCCACCAAGGATTCCTTCACCATTTCAAAAGAATCAATAGACTCTGGATCCTAAACTGTCACATGGCTAGAAATGTCTCTACCACCAAAAGCTGATGATAAAATGGGAATCCCAATCTCCAGCGTCATATTACCTTCCTAATTGGAACATTGAAACCCTGGGAAGGAATATCATCCAGGCCAATCTCACCCTCGTCCTTCCCAAGAGTATCATTCTCAGGATTGCTATCAAGTGGCTCCTAAATCTCCAAGCCATCCTCTCCATTCTCTGGGTCCCTCTCATTATTCACCTTCCCTTCAGCTACGAACTTTACCTTGTTGTTACCAACCTCTTGGCATTCCAAATCGTCCTGAATCCCCACATCATCCTTATTTTTTAGGACTTCCAATGGATCCTTTGGCTTCCCACTGTTGTTCTCTTCAACATGCTTTTCTTTATTCTGCTTTCCCTCCCAATCAACCTTCTTTTTCCAGACTGGCATTGGTTAAGGCTGGGCCTTCTCCTTTGTATTGCTAGCATTAAGCGGAAATTTCTTAGCCCAATGCCTAGATTTTATGCATTTAAAGAAAAAGGGATAGTTTCAAACTTAATAGCTTGAACCCAAGTGCCCAACTTAGATTGTATTTCAATAGAAGATGGGAGGTCAGCATTCTGGGACACACCCACATAGATTCTAGCGAACACTAATCTTCTCCTAGCTGTCGTCATTCGGTCAATAGACAAGAGCTCTCCAAAGGAGGTAGCCATGCCACTAAAGACATCCTCATTCCAATATTCCTATGGGAGATTAGGGAGTCTCGCCCAAACTAGGACATTTTCAAAAATAAAGTCTAAAAGATCAAATTTTGTGGTCCACTTCTTAATAGCTAAGGAGGACTTTCCAATGATCCAAGGACCACCACCCCTCACTACCATAATATCCTCCTTGTAGGATAACTCAAAAGAAAATTATCCCTTAGGTAGAGCAGAAACAAAAACTTGGCCATTAGTTCTCCACTTCTTCTTGACAAAATCCATGACAACCTCAACATTTGGTCTAGGGCCCATAAATGTTTCTACTAGAACTATATCCATTAGAGATATATTATGATCAATGAATGGATTAGGGATAGAGATGGAAAAATTAAACTTCATTTGCTTAGAGATGTTGCAAACTGAGGGGAAAACTAATTTTCCACTTGGTTTGACTCCAAACAGAGATGACCAGGATTTAATCTTCTCTCCTTCCCCACCAGTGGCCCCCACCACATTTTTGGTTTTTTCAACCTCGTGTCCTTGAGTACCTCGAGTATGAATCTCAGTTGGGACAACATTCCCTCTGGGTCCACCAAGATGTTTCTACGGGGGTTTGTTTCTTCAGTTTCATCCTTACCTTGCTTTCCGCTCGAATCTTGTGTCGATTCCTCAAAAGGAATGATAGTTACTTACCATTATCTTTCATTAAAGATTCAAATGAATTCTAGTGGCTACTTCATGAATAATTTATAAAGGTACAAAATATATTTATATGCATCAAATTTTCTTTGTTATTATAAATATGTTGTTAAGCATTATGTATTAGTTGATTTGTATATGAGTATTCAATATTCCACTTTCATTTGACATGTTATTGAGATACTTGATGGAAATACACCCTCTATTTTGGAAAATGGATTTAGTCTACCAACTTTACTTTCCTTCCTTGCATTGTTATTCAACTATCCTTGCCATATTACAATTGTTCTTGAAACTTGGGAAATTTGGACTTACATGTTGCAAAAGGTAATGTTCCATTATTAAGCTCTTATTGTTCACTACTGAATAAGTGGAAGAGCATATGTTTATTTATGGATTTATAACCCCATTGAATAAGTGGAATATCACTCACCACTAAATAAGTGAAAGAGTTCATTCATTTTTTTTACTTGGTTTTCTAACAACGTTGATTACGTGGAATAACACACACCACTGAATAAGTGGAAGCGTTTATTCATTTGATTTATTTGGTTTTCTAACAATAGTGATAAAGTGGAATATCACTCACAAGTGAATGAGTGGAAGATTTCATTCATTTATTTTATATCATTTCCTAACACCACTAATCAATTGGAATATCACTCATCACTGGATAAGTGGAAGAGTTCATTTCATTGTTTTATTTTATATATACATATCATTGTCTTAATCATTGGGATTAAAATTTCATTACATATACTATCACCTCATCATTATGGAACTTGGTAATAAGAAACTAGAGTTCAACCCATTGGCCATTAGATGGTTTCTTAATTGATGATGCTATATATGTTTTATTATGGTAGGTTGTGAGTTATGTTCTATGTTCCTAAAACTATATCATTGGGACTAGACTTTCGTTGTATGCTCTCACCTCACCATTATGGATCTTGGTGATTAGAAAATGGAGTCCAATCCAATGGTCATTTGTATGTTTTTCTTTAATCAATGTTACCCTAAATGCTGCAACTAATATTTTATTATGAAATTAAATTTTAACAATTTTATTTGAGTGGGTTGCAACCAACAAAGAATTGTTTGGGGTAATTGAACCCTAGAAAGGGTTGTATACCCTTTAACATAATTCATAAATATTATGATTATCAATAATAAGCTAAGTTTACTAGTAGTCCCTTTCCTTCTCATGGGTTTGGCTAGAGTCCATGTGGCTTCATGATTCCAATATGGTTGGGCAGTGAGCAAGACTTACATGATGTAAGCATCATTGCACATGTATGGATAAAGATGTTGAAAATCAGTTTTCTTTGATGTTTTCTATTAATGTGTTGCATATATATTATAGTAATAAGGTTTTATATAAATTATTAATTTCAAAAAGAAAAATATTAGTAGAATTTTTTGAGATTATCTGCCCAGGTCAATACATCTTCCAACAAAGATTTTAGTTCATATTTTATTTTGATAGAATGCAATCCAGATTTAAAGGAAAGCATATGGTCTTGTTTGCTAATTGGATTTGTAATATCTCTATATTTTTACCTCTTCTAGTAAATATTGTTTAGAGTATGTCAATAGAGGTAGTGCATAAATTTTCTCCCAATTCATAGACACAAAATTGTGATAGCCTTATTATTTCCTTTAAATATATGTCATGGGTTCTTAATATCATAGGCTATTTTGTAGCCAACACTGGATATCAATCAAAGGGGGAGACAATTCCATGACCCAATCCATAATATCACTTTATGGTCATTGTTAATGAACCATGATATATGCTTTGTTATCAAGCTCCTCTAGGTTTGATTTTTTTTTCAAATGTGTGAGACATGAGGAGGATTGAAGTTAGTATGAATTAATTCACTGTCATATGAATCTAGATATTTCTTTTGCAAAAAAAAATTGGTAAATCAAAATTATGGAAAGAACCACTTTATGCATCTTGCTTTTCCTTCATAGAGTTAGCCATTTTCCTTTCCATGAAATAAAATTTATTCTATAATTTTTTTATTGTTTCATCTAATAGACATGTCTTAATTGCTCCTTTAAAAAGTGAGACTCCCATATACTTACTTGGAAGGAAATTTTTATTGAAGTTCAATATAGTTAAAATCCAAATTTCGGAGACCTCTTCTTGAGTTTAAGAAATAGATACTGTATTTTTCTTTGTTAATGCTTTGACATAAATTTGTAGTGTATTTTTCTAATAGGAGCTTCATTGAAGTGACTTCTTGCAATATTTTTTTCCATTTAATATTATGTCATCACAAAATTGCTAATGAGTAATAAGTGGAAATTCATTAGTCACCATTACACCTATCTATCTCCCTTCATTGGAAAAGGATTTTATTGCATGACCTAAAGCCTCATCCATCATGACAAAAGGAAGGGGGGAGTAGATCTCCTTGCCTTAGAACACTTTAATAAAACCAAATGGTCCCCTATTAACCAAGATAGAGCATTGTATGCTAGAGATGAATTTATATACAAATTTAATCTAGTCATGATGAAAATTTAATATATATTTAGGATGTTTATTATGTATATCTACTTGACTCTATCATATGCTTACTAACATTGAGTTTTAGAATCATGTTACTCTGATTGGATATTTAAATGGAATGTAGAGTTTCTTGCGCAATAATTTGTTACATGTCATTTCTTGGCCTAGTGTGAATCCATACTACTCTTTCAAATATAACATATGGAAGAATAACTTCTTAATATTTTTCCATTGCTTTAGACACAATCTTGTAGATTGTATTATAGGGCGAAGTTGGGTGAAAGTTCAAAAAGGTAGAAAAATCCAATTTCTTTGCTATCAACATGATAAATATTGTGTTAATATTATGGAGAATTCATTTTAAATTTCTCAAGTTTATGACTACAAACCATCTATCATCACTTAAAATATCCAATTATTCTTGATAGAACAAGGCAAAAACTATATTATTCCTAGTATATTTATCTTGGTGCAATTAGAAAATACCATTTCTAACCTCTTTTTTATTATCATGGTAGTGAGCGTTCTATTATTAACCTCTAAGATTATGTTTGAAATTAATTTGTACAAAATTTCTTAATCAAGTATGTTTATAAGATAGAAGAATCCTTTGATATGGGGAGTTTGTGCTAGTTAGAGGATATAATAAATATGTTCAATCCTTCTTCAATGTTAGTGAAACCTTATATTTGATTAGTCTGGTGAACTTGCCAATTTTTGGGGAAAAATTCGATTAGTGTGCATTTTCATTAAAAAAATTCCAAAAATATTTATGATTTTGGATTTCAAGCTTTAGCCCCACTTTCTTATTTGGGGGGTTTAGAATGGTGTTGAAATCTTCACCAGGAATAACTATTTCATTTAAAATGAAAATGGAATAGAAATTGTTGATTTCAAACCATACATTGGATTCTTCTTGTATTTGATTGGTCCATACACATTGACTTTAAGCAAGAAGAGGAGATTTGAACCAATGTGGGTAATGCAAGCTTCCAACTAGAATATGTTCTCTTTCTAGTCTTCAAATATTACTTGTTGAGGTCTCCATAATGTGTTGATAGCATGAGAAGCCCTATTGGGTGAGGCAAAAATTTCAACACATATAAAGTATTTCTTTATGAAATTATTACCATCCTCTTTAAAGATTTTTGTCTCTTGAAGGAGGATAATGTCTACAACCATCATATATAAATGGTGCTTGATTAGACGCTTTTGCTATGGTTATTAAGATCCCTAACATTTCATGTTGCAATCTTCATTGGACCCTAAGAGAGGGGTTTCCTCCCTTAATCATCAAAAAATTGTTAATGGTGGATTGTCCTTTTAACAGTAGAATCCTCTGCAAGTTGTGCCATATTAGATTTTTGACCCTTTATTTTGCTTACTTTCATTTTGAGACCATTTCATTAATTGTTTTGGGATCCAATAATCTCATATCGTTCTCATTCTTGAATTCATTAGACAACCCTTCCAAGTCATCTGATACTGGTTGAAAATTATTTTCTTGACGCACTTCAATAGTGGTACGGATTCAAGCATAATTTGAAGGTTATTATCAAAGGTCATCGCACTAGACGTATAGGGAGCCGAGGAGTTTGATTCGTTTGACTGGATTATCAATTCCTTAGGAGGAGAACAAGAAGCCAAAATACCTTTTGTAATATTTTACCTTCCAGACCATATGTTTCTTGGCATTTTTAACTGCCCCGGTCTTACTTTCTTGAGTTGGGGCACAAAAGCACATTGCCATAGAATGGTTTCTTCTTCAAAAATTAATTTAAAAAACAAAAACAGAAACCTCTATTTCAATCGTCTGTTTCTAATTTTCGTCTCCAACCACGAGGGATATTTTCCTCGAAAGTTCCTTAATCTCTTCCACATACAGTCTCCTATAAATATAGGAATCTTCTTCTTAGATGTCTATGTCTAGATTGATTAATGTTCAAAGAGTCCCCACAATCTTTGTTAGGCACTCTTTCGACCAGTATTCTAGCAGGAGATTGTATAAGGCATAGGGGATTAACTTACTATTGTTGAAGTTCAGTTCCCACATTTGCATGTAAAGAGGAATTTCATTCATTTTCCAAAATCCATTTGTAAGGATTGAATTCCGATCTTTCTAACAACAACGAATCCTTCAGGGAGGAATTTCAAAATAAATTACATTGCCAGTTTTCACATTTCCAATTTGCAATGCTTTCCCTCGTCTGATTCGGACCAATGAATTGACATATTATTCTAGACTTCTTTAGTATGTCAATTTCTACCTTTGCCTCATCAGATAAAATAACTTTGACCACGTCATCACCCTCGAATCCCTGCTCTGAGTGCTAGGAATCCTTTCGAAAAAGTTTATTCTCTAAAAAGTCTTGATTGCAAGCCATCTATTTGTAGATTTTTATGAAAAACATATGTATGTGTACGTCTTTTATTCATTGGTTTTTAGGTATATGCGAATCTATTTCCTATTTATAGATTCATGTGAGTCTCTCCTATTGGTGGTCTTCCAAGTTATACAACTTATAAGGATATCTTGTGTTAAATATTTAGAAGCCTCGTGATTATTTTGTGCTAAAATTACTATGTTCTATGACATAGGATATATTTGTAGTAAATGTTGTTTATGAAATTTTGATCAAGGAGAATAATCATTTATATTGATATCTATATTTATATTTTAGGTTGTGATTTTTACTTTCATGCTTGTGTATTCATTTACATGTTTAATTGTTATGTCTACTGTGTTTTTTCCATCTTATGAAATCTAATAGAATAAATTGTGATGGTTTTAGGGCTTATGACTATTGTAAATTTAGATTCCAGGTTATAGGTATAGTTAAGTAATGTCAAGAGATTTTATTTCAAGGAAAGTTACAATCATTTATATATCTATTGATGCATGTATAATCAATATTTCATACTCTTCATAGAGGTCTTAGATGTCTCGTTGCAAAAAGGAGTATAATTGGATCACCCTCTATGGTGCAAAAGATCTATAAGTGTATATGAGGTTCTCACTCATGTTACTTTGTCCTTAATTGCCAATGATCTTATCATGATTCATTCACATTGTTCTAGTTTGACATGCATCCTTGGGTCTCGATTGTGAGTGGAGTTTTTAAGATTGTGGATCATAAATTTTATGATCAACATGTAAAAACCACCATGTAAATATCAATGAACAACATCATTGTATGCAATAGTCAAAATGAAAAAAAAAACTCTCCCAATCTTTAGATTTAGATAAACAAATTGATTAGAATATTCTTCATGGTTTAAATGTATGTGATCTATAAATAAACATGTGCATGGCCTCTATAGTTTTGAGATCTAACCCTAGGTTAAATTGTCAATCATCTCTCATAGAAGAACTCCTTTGAATATGTGAAGTATTGTGCATTGTAAGAGAAAGTTTTTATGTATATCCTTGTATGCAAGATTGCCTAGGTGAAAAGTATGAGTAGGATTTTAACCATGCATAAGAAAAACATCCAAGACTCTTATTGTATAAGAAAAGGTTTGGAATATAAATCATGAAAAAATAAATCTAAACCTTAACATTCTTTTATTTGTAGGTGCTCACCAATTATAATCAACATGTCATTGACACAATTTTCTCCCAAAACATAAAAGAGTACATCTTTAGATTTGGAACATGATTTTCTATTGACTACTTTGCAATTCGATAATTAGTGTAGATCCTAATTATGGTGTAAACAATTTTTAATTATTTTAAGAAGTAAAAATTTTAATATAAAAAAATATTTATAGTAAAAGATTATATTAAAAATATTTATTTTTTAAATAGTATTATTTTAAAATTAAAAAAATTAAGAGGATGATCTAGTAATGTACAAATTTCAATGTTACTTACAAATTACAGTCTAGGGAAGAAGATTTTTTCATCTTTGTGTAATGGAAACAACTTTTCTTCATCTCTCTAATTGTAAATTTATGTATCAAAGTGTAGATATAAAAAATAATGACAAATTTAAATTTCACACATAAATAAATAAAATCTTGAGTTTATTACTGTGGACGTCAAAATCTACAAATGGTTAACACAATTCCAATATCCTCATAGAATAACATGACATTCTTCAAAAAAAATGATAATACCAAATCAAACATGTAAAGAAGACATGAAATTTATCTATTCTATGGTGGATTGGTGCTCTTTGAATATGTGAAAGAGTCCTTTCCCAATCCTTGATAAGCTTAATGAAATGATAGACAATGAGATGCTAAGTGAACTCAAGTTGCCTATAATAAGGATGCTCTAAATGTAGATGATGAAATGAGAGAAAATGCATTGCATTGAGAGGAGAAAATGAGAGAGGAGAAGCCAAGATTAGGCAATGTGGGACTAAATCCCATCCAATAGGACAGAGCCACTTGTCACAATGGGATTGGCCCATGCTTGTGTAAGTTTTGGCTAATCTGCCCATTTCAAATTTGAAAATGCCAATAAATGAATATCGTTGAGGGTTTTGGGGGGGAATTGTGTTTGTCCAAAAAAGTCAAACATGAGAGTTAATAAGGGCATATTCTTTGGGAATATGCCCTTGTGAGGGAAAATAAGTGTTTTAATAAATCAAATAAGTGATTTATTGTGCAAGTGGATGAATCTAGAGGATTCATGTAATTAGGATTAAACTAATCATGATTTGATTAATCTAACAAAAGTTTAGGTCATATGACATTTGATTTAAATTTTTGTATTTCTTTTAAATCAAATGAGAGGAAATGAATATTGATCATTTACTTAAATATTGGTTATTTAATTAAATTAATAGACCTTAGGAGATTATTCAGGTAACCTGATTTATTTAATTGCTGGGTGAAATATGACTAATCAATTATGTTAATTGATAGTGTTAAATTTGCATGTCTACATTTTGCCCCTTTTTGAGGCAATGTACTTGTTGCATTGGTTCAAAGAATGATGCCGCTGACATCGAAATTTTAAAAAATTCTAATTTTTCGGATGCCCCAGTGAAAAGAAGTACGTTAGTACATTTCCCCCTCGAGAGATCGAGCGAAAATATTTGATTTGAGGTCGGTCTCATGATAAAGAGGTTCAAAATGAATGTATGGATGGTTAGACTATATGATAATGATGACGTAAATGAGATGTTTGAAAGATGCTTAGAATAACAAATTTATATTATCATAAACAACTTAAATGATTACGAAAATGAAATGTGATGGATGCAGGATGGATGATGTTGTGCTATGATGATATGAAATGATTATGAAAGATGCAAGATGGATGCAGGATGGATGCATTGTGGATGCATTGTTAGCATGAAAAAGGATAGAAGAATGAGAGGGATAAACCCTTAAATCCAAGAAGATGTAGAAGTCCAACAAGTCTATTAGTTGTCGAGACTTTATTGGATATGATGATGAATGATGATGATATATTGCTTATCCAAGGATGGGAAAAGAGCATACCTTTCTTTATGTTTGATAACACACATAGGTGCGATGCATCAAGGTATTAAGAACTAGGATGGTGTGGCACCTAGTGTAATGGACTTTGACTCATTAAAAAGATAGGAATACTCTTGTTCACACTTGAAAAAAATAACCTTATTCAGAATGCATTTCAGATATTCCAAACATCTCGGGCCAAAACATAAAAAGGAAAGCCTTCTTATGTGGTCAACAAAATACCTAAAACATCCTTCCTACAAACAAAACAAAGTATGCATGATGAAGTTATTTTACAAGAATATCCAACAAGCACAACAGATAAAAAGATAATGATTATTGCCCCATTCCTTTCTCTCTAAACCTGTTTTGTTTAGGCATCATTGAGAGGTCCTTAGAGTGAGCACAAAATAAGATAAGTCAATAAAAGATCAAATAAAGAAAACCAAACAAGCTAATGTTCTTCATATCGCTAGCCAAGACTAAACTACTGAGGGGTACCTGATGCTTATGTCCATCACAGGAAAGCTTCATCCTAGGACATGTTGTGATCAGGGTTTTGATGGGACTGATTGGATGATAAGCTACCGATATTTCAATTTGACCAACTTGCTTGCTTACTGATCTAGACTTTCAAGACTTTAACGATTAAGCGTTCACTTTGGAACCTACTAAACTTGTTTCTGACTAACTCACCAAAGGGTGAAAGTGACGATTATTTTATTATAAGTGATGACAATCACGGGTGAAAGTGAGATGAGACGGGTGCACCATTTTGGGTTTTTCAAATGTTTTGAGGTTGTTTTTGGAATTTTGAGATGTTTTACAAATGTTTTTGGTATTTTTGAGATTTATGATGAACAGAATAACTTAAAGACCTATCCTAGGGGTCTCAGGAGTTGATCCATAGATTATCCTTGCCTATGTTATACAGGCAGAGACCACCTAGTTCGACTGACGACAAACTTGACTTAATGAAAGGATAGATGGGCAAATGGATTGCCAATGTGACAGACGCCTAAGGACTGACCTAAATGTCTTGGGGGATGATCAAAGATCAACCTTGCCTACATTTAAGCTCAAAGACGATGTAGTTCAGACAAGGTGAAAGATTGACAAGACTCAATGATGATTTATTTATTTTTTCAAGATTTTCTGATATTTTGACATGTTTTTGGATTTTTGACGAATTTTTTGAATGTTTTAAATTTTTTGATGAATTTAAGGAATATTTCAAGAATATACATGAATTTGATCCAATACCGATACAGGAACATGTCCCCAACATGGTGCGATAGACTACTTTGATAAAGGTAGGACAAACTGACCTTAGGAATATGCCAAGTAGTACTATGGTGGAATATGATATGGACACCAACTCAGGCTATGATATGGATGCGAGCGGATGGGTGGATGGATGGATGAGTGATTCGTGCAGATCTTGGTGGATAGAGAGTGCTTTATTTACGCTTGATGCCTGTTTTCCAATTTTTCACCAAGGTACTTGTCCAAAGCGCCACCAAAGTGGTTTTCACTAGAGGACGATTTGTTTCTTTACTGTTTTCAATCCCTTTTCTGATTCTTTTAGATTTTTGGATTTTTGGATTTTTTTTGTTGTCACCAAGACGCTTGTTTGCTAGGTTTTCATCAAGGTAACCATTTTTTCAGGACTTTTTCTGATTGTTTTTGTATTTTCTGTTTCTATACCTTGCAAGTTCTTAGGAATAAAACTTTTTGAGATGACAAATATTCATGGGTTCCTGCAGAGGCTTGCCCTCTGGTGTCAACAACTGATATTCCCCTGATTTATAGCTTGTGGTGATGATGAAAGGTCCCAGCCAGTTGGGTTCTAATTTTCCTTTGCTATTCGGGTTTGGTACATTCTTTTGGTTCTCTTTTAGCACAAGGTCATCGACTTGGAAGGTGCATTGCCTGATCTTCTTGTTGTAGCTTTGTTTCAGGCGATTTTGGTAGACTTGTAGATGATTTAGGGCATCCATGTGTTGTTCATCTAGTAACTCCAGCTCATTCAGTCTTGTAACCCTGTATTCCTCATCTGTGATGAGGTTTTGCAATGATATCCTCAAGGATGGGAGCTCGATCTCAATAGGGAGGATGGCTTCTGATCCATAGACAAGGGAGAATGGAGTGGTGCCTATTGGCATGTGGATGCTGGTGCGGTAGGCCCATAAGGTGAGGTTTAACTGTAGATGCCAGTCACAACTGGAGTCATTGACTATTTTCTTAAGGATCTTCAAGATAGTTTTGTTGGTATCTTCTGCTTGGCCATTGCCTTGCGGGTGATATGGAGTGGAAAAGCGGTGTTCAATTTTGAATTGTTCACACAAGTCATGGACATCCTGATTCTTGAAAGGTGTCCTGTTATCAAAGATAATAGATTGGGGAACACCGTATCGGCAAATGAGGTAGTTTAGGATGAACTTGGATATCTGCTTTCCAGTGATGTAGGTCATAGGAATTGCTTCAAACCACTTTGTGAAATATTCGGTGGTGGTGATGATGAACTTATGGCCATTGGATGAGGTGGGTGAGATTTTACTATGAGATTGAGCCCCCACTGGGAAAAGGGCCAAGGTGTAACTATAGGATGTAATTCTTGAGCTGGTACATGAATGAGGTCTCCATGCTATTGGCATTATAGACACCTTCTGAAAAAGTCATGTGCCTCTCTCTCCATTGTCGGCTAGTAGTCTCTGATTCTCAGCAACTTCTTATCCAAGGTCATGCCACTCGAGTGTGAACTGCACGTGCCATTGTGTACCTCATTCAAAGAAATTAGGGCTTCCTTAGGTTTGAAGTAACGTAACAGGGTTCCATTGATGCTTCTACGGAAGAGGGTTTCTCCTAGGATGACAAATCATAAGGACCTTTTGACAAAGGTTCACTTGAGGTTTTGGGTAATGTCAGCTGGGAGGACTCCTAATCTCAGATAGGTGTAGATGTCATGGTACCAAAGATCACCTGGACCAATGAGTTCACACGCATATTTTGATTCTGGTACCTCGAAAGTGGGTACGAGAAGTTTCTCTACTAGGACTTCATGCTTCGGGACATTGCGAGGGATATCTAGCAAGGATCCGATTGTTTCCATTGTATCCGCTACTCTGTTGTTTTCCCTCGGTATCTGCTCAAAGGTGATGTCGATAAATGATTCCTTGAGGCTTTCTACCACCTTTTTGTATGGTGTAAGCTTATCATCCTTAGTTTGGTATTCACCCTTGACTTGGTTGATGATAAGTTGTGAGTCTTTGTAAACCTTTAATGCCATGATTCGCCAGTGTGTTGCAATTTTGAGACCTATGGTTAAAGCCTTGTACTCTGTAATGTTGTTTGTACAAGGGAATGCCAACTTGTAAGATCTCGATATACAGTCCCCTTGTGGGGTGATAAAGAACACACTAGCTCCTGATCCATGTTGCATGTGGGAGCCATCAGAGGATAGTTTCCAGTGGTTGGTTGTACTGAGACTGAAAAGGGACTCATAAGGAAATTCTGATACGAGTAGGTTGTCTATGTAGAGGGGAGCTTCTACTAGCTGGTCTATAATAACTTGTCCTTTGATCTCCTTTCACTCGACATACTCAATATCATGTTCAGATATTATCATAACCCATTTAGCCATTCTACTTGTAAGCATTGCTTTTGACAATAGATACTTGAGGGGGTCTATCTTGGAAATTAGCTTAATTTGATGAGCTAGCATGTAGTGTTTGAATTTCTGGGCTGTAAACACCACTGCCAGGCAAGCTTTTTCTATTGATGTGTAGTTGAGCTCATGCCCTACCATTGTTCTGTTGATATTGTAAATCGCCAACTCGGTTCCCTTTTCATCATGTTAGGCTAAAAGGGCACCAAGAGCGACCGTTGTTGCTAAGATGTATAAAATCAATGGTTTCCCTACAATCGGTGGCATCAACATATGTGGTGTAAGTTGATATTCTTTGATTTTGTTCAATGCTTGTTCACACTTGTCATCCCACCTGAATGCTACTCCCTTGTGGAGCAGATGTGAATAGGTGATCTATTTATCTGCTAGTTGTGCTATGAATCTCCGGATGGACTGGAGTCTACCTTGTAATCCTCTGAGTTACTTTAGTGTTCTTGGTGCTCCCATATCAAGGATTTTTTTTACCTTTTTGGGATCCACTTCTATCCCTCTCATTGAAACTATTTACCCTAGCAACTTTCCTGATTGTACCCCAAAGACACATTTCTTTGGGTTGAGCCTAACCTTGTATTTTTCAAGTCGGTCAAAAATTGCACTTAAGGTCGCTATGTGATCTTGCCTTTTCTTTGATTTACCCAATATGTCATCCACATAATCTTCGCCAGTTTTGTGAATCATGTCATGGAAGATCAGTGTTATGGCTCTTTGGTATGTAGCTCCCGCATTCTTTAGCCCAAATGGCATCACGTCCAACAGTAGGTGCCCTAAGGACATGTGAATGTTGTCTTATGCTGGTCTTTTTTTGCTATCATTATCTGATTGTATTCCAAGAAGCCATCAGTTAGGGACAAAATCTCATGTCCGACCGTCATGTCCACTATCATGTCAATGTTGGGTAGTGGAAAATCATCCTTAGGACATGCTTTGTTTAGATCTCTAAAGTTCGTGCAAATGCGGATGCCCCCATTCAGTTTTGAGACTGGCACAAGATTAGATATCCATTCTGGATAGTCAATTGGTCGTATGAAGCCAATGTCTGAGAGTTTCTGTAATTCTATCTTCACGAGCAAAGCTATCTGTGGGTACATTTTTCTTAGCTTTTGTTTGACTGGCTTCGCTCTGGGGTGAGTGGCCAAATGATGAACTACTACCTCAAGATCCAAACCTAGCATGTCAGTTTAGGTCCATGCAAAATTTTCCTTTCTTTCTCTTAAGAATGAAGCCAACAATTCTTGTTCTTCTGTCTGAAGTGTTTGAGCATAGAATGTGATTTGTGGTTTTGTGTCTATTCCCAAGTTGATAGGATTACACTGCTCTGCTAGGACAACTGATTTCTTCTAATGTAGAGCAGTAGGGGGAGATTGAAGCTTCATCCTTCGGTGCCTCAGAGAGGTTTTCACCATTGGATTGTCCTTTATTTTTACTGTTCTGTGGTTAGAGAGTGCCACATTGTGGTTTTCACTCAAAAACTCTGAACATCTTCTTGATATTTTTCTTTTGTGACTGAAGGACTTGTAGGAGTTGAGAAAATACAACACCACAAACCCTAAAGATCACCTGCATGCAAATAACCTATCACAAAAGAAGAGATGGAGACAAACAAGCAAGGGTTCTCTGAAAACTGAAAATGTATATATCAGAGAGAATGAGAGAATGAATTTATATGAAATACAATGGGATCAATCCTTATAAAAAGGAAATCATGGAAACCTTAATAAAACCCTAATAGAAGCCCTAATAGGATAACATTTAATAATTAATATAATTATTAAATGTCACTTTATGCAAAATAACGTGAAATCTTAAGAAGGGAATAAAGGTAACTTAATCAACATAATTAAGTTAAGACCTTTACTCTAACACCCCCCCTTAAGATGAGCAACAATGCAGCTATAAACAAATGCAGAAAAGTAAAGGTAACTACAATGCAAGAAGGGAAACATGGGTCCCGACAACTAGGCCAAATCAGGTACCCAAATACAACCAAATCTCTAAAAAATGGAGAAATAGAGAAAACCTCATGGGAAAAAGCTCTACTCCAAAAAGAGAAGAAGAAAGCCAAGAAGAGACATCACTGAAGCAGAAGAAGCTGCAAACAACTATCGAAAGATGATTGCTATGGTGCTGAAGAACCTCCACTAAAGATAGGATGATCAGAAACAGGAAGACAATAATTTACATAAGTTCCCATATGACACTACTCGAATCAGATGGAAAACAAAGGCAAACACCTAGAATGAAGATACATATGGCACAAGAACCAATAGTCTGAAACACTGATCAATTGAGAATGGAAGATTCCTTCCAAGGTGAAACCAAGGAAGCACTAGCATGAACAGTATAATACCCCCCCATAATGGTGAACTGGGAGCCTGAAAGATCAACTGAAATGGTGTGCAACACCCTGTAGTGCATGAAGAAAAAGATACAACATCTGAAAGTGCACAAGAAAGCACTTGCAACTGAAAAAGTGGTGTGCAAAACAAAGCACACATGCATGAGGCTGGAATCATATGATCCACTGTCGTTGTGGAGGGACACTCACCGGACAAGGATGTGATGGCAAAACAAAGGAAAACTACACAACCCCTCATGGCACTTTATAATATCAGTGCGAGTACAAAATATGGTACAACCTTATGTGCAAAATCCCCAAAAGATGCATGTACAATAGTGTGGCACTTTATCTCAGTGCGTTTACATAAAAGATAGCTTACAAATGATGCTCAAGATGTCCTCAAAGGACAAAATGCTGGAAATACATGAAGAACATCTAAGAACAAAGCATCCCATGCGAACAAAAAGTTTCCAATAGCAAATATGACCAGGTAATCCACCAGAGTGTGAAAACACAAATAATTGAATAAAAGATACCTGGAGTGAAATATGGAAAAATAGCATAGATGAAACTGAAGAGCTCTGAAATACGATTCCAACGCCACTGAGATTGCGAAAAACAGAGAAACTGATCAAAAGTTATGAGCTTGAGACTGAAAATAGCCTGTTTGTCTTCAACTAGCTATAGAATGCACCAACGGAAAAGAAATGTAATGAGACCCACACCATTGGAAAGATGAGAAAACCAGCTTTCCGACAATATCTCGTTTCCCAAAAAATGATATCGTATGCCCAAGTTATGGCCTCCGGAATAAATCAGCTCCAAAGAGGGAAAAAACCAGTGCTAGGTTAAATTTGACGGTCATACGACCGTCGCAACAAAAACACTGTATTAAATTTGATGGCCAAATGGCTGTCACCGTAAAAGTGCGATTGGGATATAAATGAAAAAAATTATTTTTTATATAAAGAAAACAATAAAAAAAGTGTGTTTATTTTTATTTTTTTAAAATCATAAAAAAAGCATTTTTTTTATTTGTAAAAAAAATTTGAAAAAAAAAATAGTGGGCGGGTCCCACATGGGCCATCACCTGCCAATGTGGCAGGGTGGTACCCATGCGGTACCGTGCGCTACAGGTGGGGGCAGTGCCCAAGGGCCACCGCCTACTGTAAGGATAGGTGGCGGTACCCTTGGGTACCGTCCCTGCCTGCGCAGGGAGCCCGCAGGCCTAAACAAGCCTTTAAAAGGCTTAAAAATTTCGGCGAAAAAATAAACTTTTTTGATTTGATTTTTTTTTTAAATCTAAAAAATATACATTAATTTTTCGAAAATAAAAGGACGGAAAAAAAAAAAAAATTTACCAATAAATGGACAGCCGTACGGCCGAATTGTAAAATATTTTTGCCTCAAATTTTGACTTTGTCTAAAAAGGACAAATGGACAGTCGATTTAGGGGTTTTGGACCGCTGCGGACGCAATGGCAATGTCCGTTTGAGCTGAAAATGCTTCAAAAATGCAGGTGTGCCCTAGATCAAGAAAACAGACCCCAAACCCTTGAAGCTCCAAAAATCTTCAAAACAAAAATAGGAAGCTGCAGGTGTGGAGCTCTGATACCATGTAGGAGTTGAGAAAATACAACACCACAAACCTCGAAGATCACTTGCATGCAAATAACCTGTCACAAAAGAAGAGATGGAGACAAACAAATAAGGGTTCTTTGAAAACTGAAAAAGTATATATTAGAGAGAATGAGAGAATGAATTGATATGAAATACAATGGGATCAATCCTTATAAAAAGGAGATCATGCAAACCCTAATAAAACCCTAATAAAAAAAACCCTAATAGAAGCCCTAATAGGATAACATTTAATAATTAATATAATTATTAAATGTCACTTTATGCAAACTAACGTGAAATCTTAAGAAGGGAATAAAGGTAACTTAATCAACATAATTAAGTTAAGACCTTTACTCTAACACCCCCCCTTAAGATGAGCAACAATGTAGCTACAAACAAATGCAGAAAAACAAAGGTAACTACAATGCAAGAAGGCAAACATGGGTCTCGACAACTAGGCCAGATCAGGTACCCAAATACTACCAAATCTCTGAAAAATGGAGAAATAGAGAAAACCTCATGGGAAAAAGCTCTACTCCAAAAAGAGAAGAAGAAAGCCAAGAAGAGACATCACTAAAGCAGAAGAAGCTGCAAACAACTATCGAAAGATGACTGCTATGGTGCTGAAGAACCTCTGCTAAAGATAGGATGATCAGGAACAAGAAGACAATAATCTGCATAAGTGCCCATACGACACTACTCGAATCAGATGGCAAACAAAGGCAAACACCTAGAACGAAGATACAGATGGCACAAGAACCAATAGTCTGAAACACTGATCAACTGAGAATGGAAGATTCCTTCCAAGGTGAAACCAAGGAAGCATTAGCATGAATAGTATAATACATACCATGTAGGAGTTGAGAAAATACAACACCACAAACCCCGAAGATCACCTGCATGCAAATAACCTGTCACAAAAGAAGAGACGGAGACAAACAAGCAAGGGTTCTCTGAAAACTGAAAATGTATATATCAGAGAGAATGAGAGAATGAATTGATATGAAATACAATGGGATCAATCCTTATAAAAAGGAGATCATGCAAACCCTAATAAAACCCTAATAGAAGCCCTAATAGGATAACATTTAATAATTAATATAATTATTAAATGTCACTTTATGCAAACTAACGTGAAATCTTAAGAAGGGAATAAAGGTAACTTAATCAACATAATTAAGTTAAGACCTTTACTCTAATAGGACTCAATCATCTCCCCATAATATGCTTGGGTCTCCAATGTGATTTCAAAACCTGCCTTGTGATCCCCACACAAAACTGTATCCTTTAGTCCCATGAATTCCGAGAGAGCCTCATCATTTTGGAATGAGTCTAGAATTGGTGGTCCATGTTGGTCGTGATCGATGAGCTGAGGGTGTACTAAGGTGATTTGGTGGGTTTGTTGGCTTGACTCAGTGGGTGAGGCACTAATCATAAGTAAGGTAGAATCCTCAAAAATCATGGGTAGGCCTACTACGGTGTCATCATCCTCACTACTGGCACAAACATCAGTGACATCAAAGGTGAAATTGTCCAGTGGGATGCCTAGGCAGACGGGTGGTCTAAGGGTAGTTGCTGTTACCTAAGGAGAGGACCTGACTGCCCTACTGGGATTACCTCTGCCACGTACGGTTATTCTCAGAGGAGTACATCCAAGGCCAAGGTTCCACATTCTTATTTCTACAATGATGGGCTCTAGTCGTCCATCAATATTCCTTCCAAGGCTTTCATTCCTATTATAGCCCATACCAAACATCATTTGTAACCCTCTGTTAGTTTCCTCCATGGGTAGGGTGAGGGTGGGCCTTTCATCTTGGTATAATGTGTTTTAGATGTCTCCCTCATCCACATTTTCTTGACTAAGATCCCCCCAACAGCAGAATCCCAAGGTTCTGCCCTAACAGTGTGGACAGGTGTTTTAGCTAGCTGAGGTTGTCCATGCGACCTAGGAGATTGTGGTAAATCTCCTACAACAAATGCATTCCTTTTCATTTTGTAGTTGCCGCATCCATTGTCCTGGATCATGTTTTTTGATTTCGGATATGTCAGGGATGGCGAGTGTCTTTGTCGTAGAAGCGGAAGTGAGGTTGGTTGGGTCTATGTATGATGTGGACGGTTCTTCATCATTTTTTGGTACTTGGGGGATCTTATAAAACTTGGCTTCCAAGTTTTTGCAGTAGGCGAAAGATTCAGGATCCCCATTTATAGTGACCTCTTTGTTTTGGTGTGAGAACTTGATACATTGGTGATACGTCGAGGCCACTACCTTCATTCGGTGGATCCACGGGCATCCAAGGAGGATATTATATGGTAGGTCGAGGTTGAGGACCTGACAGATGGTTTCCATTATTGTCGGTCCCACTTGGATGGGGATTTTGATAGTGCCTTGACACACTCTTTCTTGATCGTCATACACCCTTATCGTGATGATTTTGTTTTTATTAATGGAATCCTCAGTGAATCCCAATTTCTTTAATAGCTTTAGAGAACAAATGTTAAGTCTTGCACCTTCATCCACTAGGACTCTTTTGAATTTCTTTTTATGGATGAGCACTTGAAGGTGGAGTGCACGGTTATGAGATGGTTGCAGGGGTAAATCTTGGTCGGAGAATGTAATGATATTTGGGATAACAATGTTACCCACCAGAGCCTATAACTACTTTGTGTCAAGGGTGGTAGAGACGGTGGAGGCAGCTAATGCTTCATCAAGAATTTTCCTATGAGCAGCGGAAATTTTTTACAACTCCATGACGGAGATCTGTGTGGGAGTTCTCTTCAGCTGGTCAAAAACATTGTAATCATAGGGAATGGCTCTTGTATTTGAAATGGGGGTCTTAGATGGCTATGATTCCCCTATAATAGTAAGCTTTCCACTATGTGTGGTAACTCCAAAATTAGTGTCGGCTCCTCTAACGTTAATGACAGTGACCATTTCATCTACACATGCGACAATGTCTTCATAAACAAGGTTTGTGCTAGCGTAATTTTGCTTCCCTTTGTTATTTCCTTGATTATTCCCTTGATTATGATTTGGGATCAGATTGGTGTATATCTTGAGGTCTTGATTACTGGCCAGTTGTTCAACATTGATGATCTTGTCCTCAATGAGATCCTGGATGATGTTTTTCAACTTCATACAGTTGGAAGTTGTGTGTCCCTTTACTTTGTGAAAGTCACAAAGGAGGTTTTGATTATACCATGGTGGTTTTACTTGGGGTTCGCTATAATTATCATGGGTGGGGACCTTGATGATGTTCTCATTGACCAACTTTTTCATGATGGACTCGATTGACTCCCCAAGGGCTGTGAATTTTTGTTTGGGGGGGAACTTGTTTCGTGGAGGTGGCCCCCCTTGATTATTGAGATTATTGATTTGGTTTTGGGGTGGTTGCTGGTTTACCACATTTGTTTGCATGTTTTTTCGATTGTTGTTCCGCGGTTGGAGATGTTGTGTTTGATTGTTTTGCTTGGGGGCGCTGATGACAACTTTGGAATCCACTACGCCATCGTTGGTGACATTTCGATTCTTCACCCATGTGCGAGGTTTGTCATTGAAACTAGTGGATGGGTGACTATCTTGATGTTCATGATAAGTGGGTGTGCCCCCTTGTGTAACAAGAGCTCGTTCAATAGTGAGCGCCTTGGGGATTAGTTGATCATATGTAGTGATGCATTGCATCTTCAAATATAATGCCAAGGCCTTGTCTATATAGGGGATGATGGTACAGACTTGTTGCTCTTCTGGCATGGCCCACTTACTTCGATTTGCTTTCGCTCACCATCTTTGGAGGAAGGTGGTGAATGATTCTCCCTTACTCTGTTTGAGCGCCAAGAGTTCTTCCAAACTAACATCCACAAAAATGTTGAATGCGTAATTTTGGAGGAAAGCATCTTTGATTTCTTGAAATGTTTTGATTCCTGTAGGCAAGCAAGAAAACCATTCCATGGCATCACCATCCAAGCTTTGAGGAAATAGCCGCATTAGATATGTGTCATTGTAGGTGACTTTCATGCAATGTACTTGGAATTCCCTAATGTGATCTTCAAGGTTTCCTATCCCACGATATTTATCAAATTTGGGGATCTTGAATCCCTTGGGGAATGGTACCATTGCCAAGCTTTTTTCAAATGGATAGGGACACAAATTTCTTGGTGTCCTGACTGTCTTCCCAGATTGACGATCAAGCACTTGTTGCGAAAGAAAATTAATCTGTGATGCTACGTTACCTTGTGGATCAGGAGGTGGGGTGAATACGTTATGAGGTGTGGGATTGATAGATGGGATGTTGATGTGATTTTGTTGCAAGCTTTGCTGAGCAAGTGACGCTTGTGCTTGTTGTTGAGCCAATAATGCCTGTTGTTGGTCCTACTGCTGCTGTTGCTGTGCCAACAATGCTTTTTGTTGGTCATGTTGTTTTTGTGCCAATAATGCTTATTGTTGGTCATACTATTGTTGTAATTGGTAGTCTTGCAAGGCTTGATGATACACTTCTTGTTGTGCTTGCAATTGAGCTTGGTATTGTGCTTGCGCTTGCGCTTGATGAGCTTGAAATTGCACTCGTCCTTGAGCGTGTGCTTGTTGGATTGCTTGTGCCATCTGAGTGGCATGTATGGCTTGCATAACTTGTGTGGATTGAGCGGCTTGAGCAGCTTGAGCTGCTTGTGTAGCTTGTTGTTGTCGTAACAAGGTTTGGGCTTGTGCCTGTTGTGCATGTTGTGCAGCTAATTGCGCTTGTGCTTGCTGAGTGGCTAATTGTGCAGCTTACTAATTTTCAAGTGCATATTACTGGGTAGCTTGTCGAGAAGCTTGCAACATCATGGTGAATGAACTGGTTATGTTGTGCCTTGGTGGTAATAGCGGTGGATTTGGAAGAATGCCAACTGTTGTTATGAGCAGAACAATCATGTTAATGATCAAAGTTTGAGCTATGGATGGTGTGATCAAGGTGCTTGGACCCTGCGAGACCATGCTTTAAGGAATGGTAGACGTGTCGATCACCGCAGTTGCTTGGATGGTTTCCATTTGTTGTTGTGATATAGATGACACAATTGGTGGATTTGATGAAGTGCTCTGATTCGAATAGTTGATGGCGGGAAGAGGAGGAAGACCCAACCTGAGTTATGATGTGGATGTTAGCGGTAAGGGTGGAAATGGTGGGAAGATGGGTGGTGCAATCCCTGAAAGTGATGATGATGGATCCAAGATTCCCGCTACTTCAAACAAGTCACCTTCTCCTTGTGAGATAGAGAGAGAAGTTTGTATGTCGAGAGGATAATTCAGCATTGCGTGAAATAAGGATGAATTGGTATGATCATTAAATGTGAGAGGCACATATGGGTGCAATGGATTTACCTAGAAAGATAGTTCCGATGTGGCCCCTATGTTCAACCCTTGATTGTTCACCAGACGATGTTTTTGAAGTTCACAAAACATGGGACTTCCTTTGTTAACAACCGGTGGGGTTGAAGCGATAGATGATATGACTTGAGGGATGTCTTGAGTGATATTTTGAAGTGGAAGCATGGATGCAGGTGAAGGCATGATGCCGAGAGACCCCTCCACAAGGGTGCTTACGTCAAAGTCAGAAGGGAGTTTAGCCCCTTCTTTTGCTAACTCAAGCATGTATTGGGATGGGTACAACTTTAGCATGGTACTGACAATTTGATGACTCTCAAAATTTTCCACTATTTCTAGAATTTCTGCTTGTGTCATTCCATTATCAGTGATGTCCTCAATATGACCCTCCTCTTGAGAAATTTGAGGCATTTGAGGCGGATTGATTGGGAATTCAATTATTATCATCGAGTTGAACGTTGTTTCAGTTTGGCTTAAATCACTTGAAATGGATGTTTCTTTGTTTTGCTCCATGTTCTTCTTGTGTTGAGATCGAGTTTGAACCATAAAATGAAGATCAATTTTCAATAATGTAAGAGATGAACCTCTAATTCTTTAGATCAGTCTAAACCTTAGGTTCAAAGAAGCAAAGAACTAGGATAATTGAAGGATCAAAGTGATGACGAGGATGAGATGAACGGAAGATGAGTGATACGGATGAATGGAACTCTTAAAGAAACTTTGAAGGAAATGCTAAAATTTTTAGGACTTTGATTGATCATGATTGGATTGATAGTTTGACTAGATGTGTTAAGTCAAACAAAATGTGATAAATGCAAACCTAAAACCCTAAGAAGTTGTGTTATCCTAGAGTGGACTTGTACATAAGAGGACGGTTTGACTAAGTGCGTTAAGTCAAATAGGGTGATGATTCGATAATTTGGCTTAGTGCGCTAAGCCAAACAAGATGAACTCGTAAACCCTAGGAAGTTGTGTTATCCTAGAGAAAAATTGTGTATAAGATGATGGTTTGACTAGATGTGTTAATTCAACCAAAGTTTTGATTTCGCCTAAAATTTTAGCATAAAAGATGTTTACAAAGATTCCAAGAGTTGTTGGTGAGGTGATTTTTGACTGATTTTGATGGTTGAGAGATGGATGAAAGTGATTGAATTTGATCCTAGACTTGACCTAGATAACACTTCTTCTTACAAGACCTCGGTGTTGAAGAACACGCTATATTTCCTATGGGAGGAAAGCAAACCTTTCAAAAAATTTGGGATTTTGTTGATAGTAAAACTCATACAACTCAGGATTGCTTTTTTGAAGCTTTTTTGTAAAATTTGTAAACCAATCTTTCTTTGAATTCAAAAAGTCTCTCAAGACGCTCCTCACAAGCTTTCAGACTAAGCTTCTTGAACTTTGGTTTTGGGATTTTGATCTTGCAGGAAATCATCTTAGAAAACACATGTGTAATCCAATTTGTCTTTTATCTTGGCTTAGTGAATTCTTTTTACCAAAAGCATGTGCTTGATTATCTTTCAAAATGTATGTTTAATGTCCCACTTTCATTTTCATCCCACAAAGTCCATTATGTGGAAATCAAGGAAAATAGGGCAAAATTCTCCTATGTTTAACCTTATTGAAAACAAATGATGATAGAATTCAAGCACTTAGAAACCTCTAACGATATGATCCCTAGAGAAAGCAAGAGTGCTTAAATTCGTCAAAGGTATTTGTTTCCTAAAAGGTGTTTGAAATTTGAAGGTCCTGTGAATGTTTGTTTTCAAATGTTTTTAGGAACCAAGCAATGTGTTTTCCACTTCCAAGCACTTTACAACCTTAGTATGATGAGACAATATTTTGTTGGGTTCCCACTTGGACGAATCCAGCTGCGCATATTTTGTGCGAATGGCTAAATGCTTGACCACATTGGCTCCCCTCCATAGCACACACTTCTCGGCTCAACCAAGCATTAGTACCCATGAATCTCCCATGGCATACTTTCCATCTCTACAAAAAAACTGCATGTATAATGTGGGGCGGCTTTAGAGGACATGACCTCTTGCACCAACAAAATAGATAAGGTTTTGGTCTTTTCTAAACAAAGGGTTTGTAATCAGGGTACCCGTTCAGGAGGCCACACGAGAGGCAAGATCAACCCATATAAAGAGTATCACCTGCTTGTCCATAGGAGCTCCTGTAATGATGAACTTTCCTCACCATTCGAATTTGTATACCGGTTGGGAATAGCTTGGCGTTTAGCTCGTTACTGGTTTGAGTCATTCCCTTGGGTGAGTACTTTTTCCCACAAGGCAGGCTCTCTAAAGGTGTACAATAGCGATTACGTGCATTCGTAATTCGATCATCTTTGTTTGCGTGAACAAAGAGAGAACACTCGCAATGCCTTTTTCTCACACTAGACAAGTTTGTTGAATTTTAAGTTCCCAAATTGAAGTGTGAAGGCAATCTTTTTGACAACTTAATATCACCAAAATGCTTTTGATTCTCAAGATCGCTATGAAGCGCATACGCATTTTAATGATATTAATTTGTGAAAAATATTGCAAAACGTGAAAGACACTTGTTCATTTTATACCTCAAAGCAGTGATGAATTCATTTAAAAAGCACCAATTGAGATGTGAAGTTTGCCTTGTTCAATTTTAAGTCCAAATCGAAATCTAGTAAATGTCTAAGGTTCTTTTTAACCAACTTTGAAAAGATCAAATTTTTGATTGATTTTAAGCCCAAATTGAAAAGTGAGTTAGTTTAAAACAAAAAACAAGGGTAGAAAATGGAAGCTTTAAGATTATTAAAACAAGCATTAAAAAATGCTTTTTCCAAATCTCGATTCCAAGAAATTCTCCAAGTCCACTCTATTCGCCTTCGTTTTTTGTTTGATGCCAATGTCAACACCTCCAATTTCAATCTTGATGTTAACACCTTCAATTTTAACCTTGATGTCAACCTATTCTATGATGGATTGGTTCCCTTTGGATGTGTAAAAGAACCCTTTCCCAACCCTTTCCAAGCTAATGAGATAGACAATGAGATGCTCATGAACTCAAGTTGCCTATAATGGAGATGCTTTCAAAGGTGGATGATGAAATGAGAGAAAATGCATTGCATTTATAGGAGAAGTTGAGAGAGGAGAAGCCAAGATTAGGCAACGTGGGACTAAATCCCATCCAATAGGAGAGAGCCACTTGTCACAATGGGATATGCCCATGCTTGTGCAATTTTTGGCTAATGTGCCCATTTCAAATTTGAAAATGGCAATAAATGAATATGGTTGAGGGTTTTTGGGGGGAATTGTGTTTGTCCAAAAAATTCAAACATGAGAGTTAATGAGGGCATATTCTTTGGGAATATGCCCTTGTGAGGGAAAATGGGTGTTTTAATAAATCAAATAAGTGATTTATTGTGCAAGTGGATGAATCTAGAGGATTCATGTAATTAGGATTAAACTAATCATGATTTGATTAATCTAACAAAATTTTAGGTGATATGACATTTGATTTAAATTTTTGTATTTCTTTTAAATCAAATGAGAGGAAATGAATATTGATCATTTAATTAAATATTAGTGATTTAATTAAATTAATAGACCTTAGGAGATTATTCAGGTAACTGATTTATTTAATTGCTAGCTGAAATATGACTAATCAATTATGTTAGTTGATAGTGTTAAATTTGCATATCTACAATTATAATTAAAAGTAAATTTCTAAATTGATATTAAAAAATATTTAAAAGAATTTTGTGAAAAATAATTTTAAAATCATTAAATGCTTATATTCTATTTTTTTATTATAGATATTATAAGTTATTATGTATTTCCACAACAAATACTATAAAATAATACATATTAATATTTTAATTTATAGTATTATATTAAATTATAATTTTTTTGATGATTTACTAACAATTTAATGCTTCATATATACAATTATATTAAATTATAACAAGTCAAATTATGTGACCTAATAGAATCAAAATTATAATATATAATCTAAAGTGAGAAAACAATCCATAGTCCATCAAAGTCTAGACTTATCATTGAACTCATTGAACCAAAAAAATTTCAAAGTCTATTTGTTAAATTCATTAACCGCTACTTATAAATCATTGCCTAACACAACTTGGATGATATTTGTAAAATGCTAACAAATTTCTTGATTTGTATAATTGTAAATTTACACATAAGATATATATAATAATAATGACAATTTCAATGTTTATATATATATATATATATAATTTATTATTACAATTAAAAGTAAGCTTCTAATTTGATAGTAAAAAATATTCAAATGGAGACTATTGACCTTTTTTGGGTTTTCAATAAAATCTAAAGATTGGGTTAAAAAATATTGTTTGTGAGACACTTTTGAATAAAGAAATATTTAGTAATATATCATGGAAGTTGGTTTCTCTTGTATAATGGATTGTGTGTTTGGTCCCTAATCCTAATGTTGATTTCATTTATTTTGTTCATATTCCTAGACAATGGAATATGATGGTAGATTGTTTAGCTAAATGAGCTACTAAAATTGTTAGGAATTGGAATGCCATTGATTGGGGGTCCTTGCCTTTAGCTAGATATGAGATACTTCTCCAATTCACTAATCATGAACAAACTTAATTTCATCTTGTTCAATATCCTTGGGAATATCAGTCACATTTAGTTCATGCCTTGTTTTGTGAAACTAATGATATTTTGTTAAACTCTTTTGACTTTTTCTTCTTCTAATCTTATTATGTGGATGACTATCTAGAAGTCTCTTTATTCTAAATGATTATAGACTCCTTTTCTCTTACTATATTTTATCTTAAAAACATTCACCAATTTTTGTTTGAAAATATTCTTAATTAATGTATTTCTATAATAAATATTATCAAATGATATATATTATGAACTAGAATACCATATTATATTTTCTTATAATATTTTTTATGATTAAATTATATACAATTATATAAAAATATCACATGTCAAATTTTAAAATGTAGATAAATAGAAAATATTTTTCAATGAAT
Source organism: Sequoiadendron giganteum (assembly GCA_007115665.2). NCBI lineage: Eukaryota > Viridiplantae > Streptophyta > Pinopsida > Cupressales > Cupressaceae > Sequoiadendron > Sequoiadendron giganteum. Next base: position 228,197,697 of record CM021100.1, on the reverse strand, counting down.
GCTTAGTGGACCATTCGTTTTCATAAAAGATGGGTTTTGTAAACAGTAATTACAAAATATAAATCAATAAATTTGACTCAAAAACTACATAATTGAACAGTGATATTTTTTATGATTAAAATATATACAATTATATAAAAATATCACATGTCAAATTTTAAAATGTAGATAAATAGAAAATATTTTTCAATGAATGCTAAGTGGACCATTAGTTTTCATAAAAGATGGCTTCTTGTAAATAGTACTTACAAAATATAAATCAATAAATTTGACTCAAAAACTATATAATTGAATAGTGATATTTTTTATGATTAAAATATATACAATTATATAAAAATAGCACATGTCAAATTTTAAAATGTAGATAAATAGAAAATATTTTTCAATGAATGCTAAGTGGACCATTCGTTATCATAAAAGATGGGTTCTTGTAAACAGTACTTACAAAATATAAATCAATAAATTTGACTCAAAAACTACATAATTGAACAGTGATATTTTTTATGATTAAAATATATACAATTATATAAAAATATCACATGTCAAATTTTAAAATATAGATAAATAGAATATATTTTTCAATGAATGCTAAGTGGACCATTCGTTATCATAAAAGATGGGTTCTTGTAAATAGTACTTACAAAATATAAATCAATAAATTTGACTCAAAAACTACATAATTGAACAGTGATATTTTTTATGATTAAAATATATACAATTATATAAAAATATCACATGTCAAATTTTAAAATGTAGATAAATAGAAAATATTTTTCAATGAATGCTAAGTGGACCATTCCTTTTCATAAAAGATGGATTCTTGTAAACAGTACTTACAAAATATAAATCAATAAATTTGACTCAAAAACTACATAATTGAATAGTGATATAATACAAATTGAAAACGTGCATGTTGAAGTCATTGAAACATCTTTGTAAATAGTATAGCCATCGAAATGTTCGACGCCATGTGTAAAGCAGCCTTCTGTTTTTCCAAATACGTAACCGACGACCTTTTCTCACGCCCCACATTTTATCGTACTTTCCGCCCACGTACTTTCTTTCCGCCCATGAATTCAAAACCGGAGAACAAAGTATTTAGTTAAAAACTCTTCAATCCAACGTACATATGACTCAAGCATATCTTACGGGCGTCGTCTTCCGAAAACATCGCAAACCCTTGGTAAGAGTAAAAGATTCGGGAATTACACAGATGAAATCGCTTATTTTAATCAAAGCGAACATTTTCACAGTTAATAATAGTGATAGAGGGTGTTTGTAAATGCCAATGTTTTGGATTTTATGAACTAAATTATGGAGTGTGATCGTTCAATTGTGATTCAGTGTCTTACTAATGTTCATCAATAGAAAAACCACTGGACTTCAAAAAATGGAATCTTGGAGCCCACGGAAACTTTTCTGCTCTATAAAATGTTAGAACTGCAGTATAAAATATTTTATATGAGAGCTTTTGCTACAGGAGCAATGGCAAAAGGAAATTTTGTACCCTGCGCCGCCTGTAGACTGCAACGCAAGAAATGTGTAGAAGAATGTGTTTTGGCGCCTTATTTTCCTGCAGATGATCCAGATAAATTCAAAGTTGTGCAGAAAGTGTATGGAACCGGCCATGTCATCAAACTGCTCCAAGTAATTTATAATGATAGCCCCATTTTTATTTTCTGTTAGAAATGGATTTTTATTTTGCAATCATATGTAGTTGTATTTTAATGTTATTATCTTTTTCTTAAAATTTGTTTTCTCACTTATGATTTAAAGGTCTACATCGATTTCAGGAAAATTCATTATCAACAAATTCACTTCTAACAATTCATAATCAACAATTCATTGCTATGACAAATTCGTCTGGTGAAAAATTCACCATCAACAATTCACCATCAATTCATGATGATGATTTTTTCACAAGATGATTTTGTCATGGCGATCAATTGTTCATGACTAATTGTTGGAAGTGAATTTATTGATGATGAATTATTGATGTGAATTTGTGTAAAACTGTTCACATGATATGATATCCAAAATTTACCACTGCTCAAGAGCCACTTGCCATTTAATTGATTTTTTAAACAGAGCAGATCATTTTTTTAAAGATGAGTTTGTTTCCTGGATTGCGTATTGTCTGCTGGCTTTCATTAAGATTCTACCTTTTGCTTCACCTACATCAATTCTTGTGATATAAAATGTATGTTACAAAGTTTGTCTGTAATCAGATTAGGGCTCTTCTTCTTTCGTACGGTATTGGACTTAAATCTTAAAGTAGAACTCAAATAATCTGTACATTTTTCCCCTTTACGGGAGCAGGCAATATTTGGGCGGTGGACCATTGTGTTTTCAGTTTAAGTTGAAATAATATTAATGTATAGTGTTTAGGTTAAATTATAGTACAGTTGTTGTAAATAAAAAAAATCATATTTTTTATTTCTTATGAAAATATTGATACATCACTTTTTTTTTCTCCAATTGAAAAGTTTGCACAGTTGCCTTCCAAAGTTGAGGGACTGTGACAATCTAATGTCTCTTAAAAGACAAACATACTGATCTGAGTCTCTAAATCATATTCATAGCTGCTGGATTTTTTATTTATTTTTTCTGCTTTATTCCAGATTGTTATTCTCACATTCATTTTTTTTTTGTTAGATGAAGTTTTAAAACTGGTGGTTACCAACTTTTTCTTTTATATTTAAGAAAACTGAAGGAAATTGTTAATAGCTGGATTCAATTTTGCTCAGCTTAGACTCTGATACTAGTTTGCCATTTTTTGTATAGAGCCAGTAGCTATTTTTCCTTTCCATTGTAAAGTATGAACTGGTACTAGTCTAGCAAATTTTCCATTCCATTATAGAATATATGTGACTGGTTATTTTCACCATATTATGCATCCTAATTCTATCGTAGGGTTCTGTTGTAACAAATTCTGTGTGGTACGATTTGGCCAAGAGTTAGAGCTCGGCTGCTACTAAACGGCAAGGAAATTTTGCCACAAAACACTACACTTCTATCATACAGCTTGGTATTCACCAAATTTTTTTTTTTTTGTATTTATTTTTACGAACAGCATTTTAATTTTTGTATGTTAGATTTATAGATTATATAGATCAGTTAAGACTCAAATCTTGGATTTTTGATATGTTGTTGGAGTATTCTATCTGTTGAGTTACTAAACCATTTTTTAGCAATCCATTATTTGTCTGGGTGTGGCTTATTTCTAACACCTCCCTAAACCACAGTGCAGGCATTTGGGGTTCCTAGCTTAGCTCTGATACAACATGTTGCACTACAGCTCATATGAACCAGTTAGGACTCAAACCTAAGAACTTCTACTTGCTAACACCCTCTCTAAAGTTTAGTGCACGTGCTTGGGACTCCTGATTTAGCTCTGACACCATATGTTGAGCTACAACTCATATGAACCAGTTACGACTCAAACCTAAAACCTTCTATTTGCTAACACCCCCCTCAGTCACAGTGTATGGTCTTGAGGCTCCTAGCCTAGTTCTGATACCATATATTGAGCTACATCTCATATAAACCAAATAAGACTCAAACTGAAGACTTTATATTTATTGTTGGAGATGCTCTATCAAATGAACTACTATCCCATCTTTGACCAATAGGTTATCAATCCAAGTGTGACTTATTTCCAACAATGCAATCATAAGTCTTACATTGTTTTATTTCAATGACACCCTAGTATTTCTTCTTATTTACAACCCTCAAGCAAGAACTTATCATTCAGACCTTGCAACAAGTTCTCATTGTACAGCTTTCTCCAATAACTCTATACCCTTTCTTGGATTCTGAATTTGGCATACGTTGGAATCATTTCAACAAGCTGGTGATTAGGGAGAATATAAATGCATGGCAACTGACGATATTAGGCAAACTTTACATGGGGGCTTGGTGTGTGACAGGCAGGGATGGTTTTTGCAAGCCTGTCAAGCTTCACATCAGTATCACAACATAAAACTTCCACCCTACGCCATCATCTAGCAAAAAGGAAACAAGCATGCATTTAGAGTTAACATTGAACAACCTGTTTGTACGGTCCGACAAAATTCCTTAGCTCAGTCAGTTGTTTGGGGACTAGCACATACAATCTATGTGCCATGTACAACATGCTAGATTTACTGATGATCAAGCTGTACTTACAAATTTATTCTTTCTACTTGCTTACAGAAGTCCGTAAATGTATTCGATTTTAAAAGTGTTATTGTATAATCTAACTGATTTCGAAACTTACCTACAGATGTCCATACATTTATTTGTTTTCTTTGTTTTATTTTTTATTTTTTTTAATTTGATTTGGAAACTTACCTACATATGTTCATACATTTAATTGATTTTTTATTAATTTCTTTGATCAGAGATAAAATTAAAACCCACCCACCTACTACTTATGTTCTTCGTAATTTAAGAACTCTCTAAAATGACTTTTGTGACACCATCACCTGTAACATTGTAGTTTTTCAAATGCTATCCCTGAAATACTTTGGGGTTATTGCAAATTGTTGCCATTGATTTTGATTTAAGGCTGCAAAATCCAAAAATGTTAAATTCAGCTGACGTCGGAGTAGGTTATTCGTAATAAAGTGTACACAGCTTTTTCATTAATTTGACTAAGTGACTCATATATTTATGCTATGTTGCTTTAGGGTCTGGAGACTGAGCAAAGAGCAGATGCAGTGAATAGCTTGGTGTCTGAAGCAACTGCAAGAATGAAGGACCCCATCCAGGGAAGTACCAGTGAACTCCGTGAACTGCAGAAGCAAATAGACGAGCTGGAGTCTCAGTTGGCTGCCAAGAGACAAGAGCTCATGAATATGCGTTCAGAGTATGACAAACTTGTATTCCTCCTGCTTGATGGATCTCCTGATGTTCAAGATGTTGTGTATCGCACTGATACAACTGAAGAACTCATGAATGAAAATGTAGACCCACTACTATTGTGGGAGCCAATATGGGATGTATAGATTTATGAGGCGGAGTTCACCAAGCTGTTTTACTAATGCCATATACATAATTACTGCTGCGGAAGCCGATGGGGGATGTATACAAGATTGTTCTTTATTTTCTCGAAATCTATAATCCATACTACTATAAGAAATAGTATATTGAATGAGCCCATATTATTCAGATACAGATAAATAGGTTTTTTTTGTTGTATCTTGGATATGCTCCGTTGATAGCATTATAGCATTGACACCATTAATGTAACCAGCAATGTACTTTAATAGGCTGCTTGAAGCTAAAGTTAGATCTATAAGTATCGCATTGTACCTTTATACGCTGCATGAAGCTAATGTTATATCTATAAGTATTAGAAAGAGGATTTTTCTTTTTTTAAATCAAACTGTATAATGAAAAGAACCATTTCTGTTTTAAAATAACATCTTAATTTATGTTTCTATTTAATGAATATTAATTGATTTTCATTAAAATATGATTAGGCTTGTAACAACTTAATTCATATTTTTATTTGATGATTTTAATTTATTTTTATTAAATATGATTAGACTTGTACATTGAGGGGGATTGTCCATGAGCTTACTATTGAAAGATGTGAGACATTCATTAGAGATGATATGTTACATTCTTGTTGTCTCTACAATTATTTATGGCACATCCTTTTATCAATAAACATAAATCTATTATACTTAAATTAATGTATATATGTTATTATATTATTTATAAGTATTATACCACAAAGAATCCTCTTAGAATATATACTTTATAATAACATAAATAATTCTTGTATCATAATTTTGCTTTTAATTGAAATAAATCAACTAAAAGTCAAATTATTTCATATATATATAATCATGAAAAATTCTCTTATTTCTGAAATTGAGGTCATGTGAAAAAATCTTCACATATATATTTAATAGTTGGAACATGATATTCTAGATTTTATTTCAAGTGATTTACAGTTTTAATAGTTGGAACATGATATTCTAGATTTTATTTGAAGTGATTTTCAGCTACTCATGAGGATACTTAAAGTTTTCACTTTGTTTTCAACAAATCTTAATTTTACTAAAATGAGGTCTAAAAACTTTGGCTTGGACATCATATTTTAGGATGATGAGTATAATTTATTGAATGTTTTATGGAATTATCATGTCCCCTAATATAACTATTAGCAATTATTTGACACGCACTATAGTATTTTTCATCTCAATAGTGCCTATAAAAAATGGTACCATAGATAGAATGTCTCCATTTTATATACTTAATATATGAGCTTCACTAATTATTTTAGACTACATCTCTATAGATTGAATCTTGTAGAGAATTTTTTTTTTATTTCAAAAAAATAACACCCCATAAATATCTAGCACTAGGAAGAAAAATTTAGGATAAAGTGAATAGGGAAATTGAGATTTAATATGGTTGAAGCTATAATCAAGACGGGATTTTTCCTTCATTTCTATGAAAATTCTCTCTTCTTTATCATAATACTTATGAAATTTTATGGACATTTAATCTTAAACAGTATTTTTCTATATTTTAATAGTCCTTAGCTAGAGGGCTTGTTAAATAAATAGAATAAATTGGTCTATTATAGAATTAAAAACATACTATTTTCCTCTATTTTATCCCCTATAATAATACAAAAGAGTGGTTTCCTCAAAGGATAAGATAAATTTTATAATACTCCTTTCACATATCCTTTATTATGATTGTAGAATTCCTTCAACAATTTTTTCTTATATTTACTCTCTAGAAAGGCTAAATCTTCTTTTGAGTTCCACTCATGTACCTAATAATTTTGCATCTCAACAAAACCTTCCCACCAAAAAAACATTTTATGTGATCTCTAGGGAGATAAATAGAAGCTTTCATCCTATACACTTTATCAATATTTATAATAATTGATATTACAATATGAGGTATGTATTTTCTTCTAGTGTGTTCTTCTTAATACCTCCAAATCCATTAAGAATAAGATTAAAACAAAATTTAACCCTAGATAAAATTAAAAAAAATAATCTAAAGACAAATAAATAATAATTTTTTAAATTTTTTTTCAAATATCTTAACAAATATGTCCAAATACAAGATAAATTTAAATCGTTTACTCATTGTATATGCATTGAAAGGAAATAATAGTGTTTAATTTTAAACTTAACATTATAGCTTTTGAGAAATTTAAAATCAACACAAATAACAATGTTAATAAAAGCATATCAACTATGATTGATGAATAAAATAGAGTGGTTAGTAGGTCACATCCTTTGACATGTGCTAAAAATTAGGGAGAGCATGTTCACTAGGTCTTTATTTGTGTAGAAAACTTGGGTTATTTTCTCATTTATATCGATAGTCCAAAGACAAAGACAATGTGTGGGTGTAGGAGAGGAATTTCAATTAGGTTAATTTTAAAGTCTAAAATAAGCAAAATGATTTTCCCTATGTAAATATTTATGTTGTGGTATGCATGAATTTGTTCTTATATATGCTCAATTTTTGTAGCTTTTTATAAAAAGGTTTACATTACCCTACACTCAAGATTATTTTAGAATTTTTTTCTTCTACCTTCAATTCCTTTTTCAAATGTATCCCTAAAACAAATCAAATTTCACCTTTGCAAGAAACTTGGTGAGTGTATCAACTATTTAAGAATCTATTTGTTAGTACTAGAGTTGGACTTGGTGGTTCAAGATTTATTCTCAAATGGAATTAAATTTGACCCTAATATTCTTTGTTATTTTATGAAAAAAGTATTCTTCACAAGCTTCAACACACTCTAATTGTCTTAGTATAGAATAGGTGGGTTTTCATTAGTAATGTCCATGCCAGCCACAATTTAATCTAACCAAATTAGTTCACACACATCTCCTTACGCAACATGATATTAAACCTTAGTGGATTAGAGAGAAACAACAACTTGTTTCTTACTAATCCAAAATATATGTCTAGATCTAAGATAAAAAACATATTATGCAGTTGACTTTCTATCATCAATAAATCTAGCATAGTCCAAGTTGTTACATCCCTATAAGAAAAAAATGAGGGTTCTTCTTGTATTCTATACCATAATGAATTTTAACTTAGATATAGCTTAAAGATTCTTATTTTTAGTTAAATGAAATTTATTTAGCTCCTACATAAATCTTAAAAGATAGTTGATAGCAAAGCATAAGTCTAGTTTGGTATAATTTAATTCAAGTAAACGAGACTTCCAATAGCTTTGTCAAGAGTTACATCTAATTGAGGTGAATTCTATAATTGAGAGAGTTATAATAATTTATCCATTGGACTGGAATTTTTTTTACAATTGGGTATCCAATTATTTTCTAAGATTGACTTGGTATATCACATTTGTAAGATAAAAATGTGATGATTTTGTTGCCATATGTCAAATACAATAAAGTAGTGATGTAGTCCCATGTCTTCCATGTTGAAGGATTTTGTTGGATCATCATTTACATCGTCAATTCTATTTTTTGAATTTCTTGTGATCACAATATCATCCACATACAAAATAAGAATGACAATATCTATGGTGACATTTTTATATACAAATTTGAATATGATGGGCTATAGGTGAAACTGTGCTATTGTATCATCATAAATTTTCACCCTTGACAATTTCACACTATATTTTTCTCCCTGCTATGTGTATGGACCTGATAGGACACCTAATTTCCCAAATTATACATTTTGTGGCTGATTTGAACATTTATTAAGAAATCACATGTACAAAACCAAGAAAAATATTTAATATTTTTATCCGACACTTTACACCTTGCGAATAGGGCTGGGATAATTATGCCTAGGGTGAATTTATCCCCCAAAAATTTCATCTAATTTTTGATATGTCAAGGATAGTAATTTACTATTTAAGTTTTAAATGTCAAATGATAGCTATAGAGATTTAATTTTGGGGAAATTAGATTAATTACATATAAATATCTAGTCATTTCACTATTTGAAATCTAAGAAGAAGAAGAGGAATTTTATGATTGTTTTGTCAGACCTTCTATTCATTGTACCTATAGATTTAGTCAATTTCTCAACTTCATTTACAACCATAGGAAACTCAATGGTCCCTACCATCACACTGTCTTTCTTTGTCATTGTAAAGTTACCTTGCAACCCTGCATTTACCTTTACATATATTGTCCCTTTCTTCTCAGTCTTAGGTATGATTGCAACATCAGTCTTCTTGTTTTCCTATACAACATTTATCAATTCTTTTTTGTCACACATTATTACCATTGCCTTAAACCCTTGACATCTTCCGCAAGTGGAGTCAAAACAAACTTGCACCCATCTTTTATTATTGTATAGGTGTTTTCCCTACCATCATATAAGGCTCACCCATCATATTGCCAAGGTCTACCTAGGAGTAGGTGATTGCAATCCATGGGAATAATATCACAAACCACACTATCTTTATAGTCTATAATTTGGAAATCTACCACTGCTTTCTCATTTATCAACAATGACTGTCCATCACTCAACCATGACACCTTGTAAGGAAATTCATGAGGTATTTTTTTCAATCCCAACTTGCTCACCATCTAAGTAGATATCATGTTTTTAGTTGATATAGAATCAATCACAAACCTACATACCTTATTTCCACACTTACAATTAGTCTTGAAGAGGGCTATGTGCAGGATCATCATTGAAAAAACAGGCCCTTAAATGGCAATAAAAAGACAGAAAATCAGAGTTAGACAACTTGATGTAAAAATTTGAATAAGTTATCTATATTATTTCAAAAATATGTAAAAATAGAATCTATAGAAAATTGAATGTAGTTTCTAAATTACTAGACCTTTATTTTATTTTTTTAAATCTATTTGGTGAAAATTTGAAATTGCAATGTAGTAGTATTTAAATTTCAGGGTAAAAATAAGAAGTAGGTGTCTGTCTGACCACCCTAACCACAATAAAATGATAATATTTTTTTATAATATTTTAGATATAAGTAGAGGACTCGTGTCCTGATGTGATGCATATTTTTTTATAATTTTTCCAAGTAAATAATTAATTATGAATTTTTTATTACAACTTTTAAAAAATATATAAGCTCGTCTGTCTAACCACCTTAACTTGGTCAAAAATTCATGAAATTCAAGTTTTTTTTTTTAATCCTATAGTATGTGAATCTTAGAATGTGACACATGTTTCATATTCAAAAAATGTGATATCGTTTGAAAGTTATAGATTTTTTTCAATCACCCTATCAATTAGGAATTTATTCGTAATTCTAATAGAAAATGAATAATAATTATTTATTAAATTCAAAGTAAAGAATAATTTATATTGGTGGAAAGTTGAGAATATCCTCTAAAAACCCTTTTCGTTTCATCAATTTTGGGTAAAAAAAAAGTCGTCAGCCACATGGGCCATCATATGGCTTACATATCACCACTTTTTGGCCCATCATGATCCTACACATACCTAGAAGCTTTTCCCTTGTAAGGGCTCCATCTCTTTTGTTTCCTTCAAAGTTATCTTCCTCACCATCAATATCTCCCTTGTTTCAGGAGTAGCTCTCAAACTTGTTGAACTTGTTCTTTCACATTCTTCCTCTTGGATGATTTGTGCTCTTCTCTCAGTCCTCCTTTCACCATTAGATTAACTACAAATTCTTTTAGGAAATTTCCAATATGGATGGCCATATTCATTGTAGGTATATCACTTCCCTGCAAAAACATTAGAATCCCCTCCTCCACTAAACCTTCCTCTACCTCTAAAACCACCTCTAGTGTCAACACCTTATTCCTTACCTTTGCTTAATCCTTCTTGTTGTTCACTTGGATGCTTTTCTAAAGGGATTGTTCCTCTCCCTCTTGCACTAGTACCACCTCTTCCTCTAACTGATTTTTCTTGTCTCCTTTTAAGCTTTTCCACCCCGATTTCTAGTTGGAAAAATTCCTCAACAGACTTGGGGTTAGCAACAACAAGCTCATCTTGAATATTAAATTTGAGACCACATAGATAACTAGCCACCTTTTCAACCTCATATTCATCTGTTCTTGCTCTTATGCTTAACTTGTAAAATTCATCAGTGTAGGCTTTAACATCTAGTTCCCTTTGCCTTAATCCTTTTAATTTTTTATACAATTGAACCTCATTGTCCTTTGGAAGAAATTTACCTTTCAATTTCTGTACCATCTTGTCCCATGAAGTAATTGTTGACTTGCATTTTTTTCTCCTCTCTATTTTCTCATAGTCCCACCATAAAAGAGCATACCCTTTAAGCTTTGTTTTTGCCACCTTCACCATCTGTTCTTCTGAAATTTCTTCACTCTCAAAATAGCTATCCATAGAATCTATCCAATCAAGTAATTCCTCTTCATTTAAATTACCACCATATATAGCAAGGTCAACTTTTACCTTATGAGAATCACCTTTAACTGCCTTGATAAGCTTCACCATCCTCTGGTCGTCATGAGTGGTATTAGAGCTAGCAAGTAGATCTATTGTAGGTTGAAAGCTGAAAAGTGGATGAAGCCATCATGCATTCAAGAATAGAGGTTGAAGAAATCCAAGCAAGGTATGCAGAAATGAAGCAAAGGAAATCCATATTCTAGAGAAAGTGTAACTGTAGAGGTAATGTTTGCAAGGTAATCATTAGTTCAATTTCATTGGACAATATAGTTTCAGAAGAAATGGTTACAAATTTGAATTTGACAAGGATAGCTAACAAAAGGCCTTACAAAGCATATGGAGTAAATGATGATAAGTATTGTGAAATTAAGGAGCAAGCATTTGTAGACCTTAAAATTGGGCCCTACACTGATGTTATTCTTTGTGATATCATTCCATTAAAGTATTGCCACATGATTTTAAGTAAAGCATGGAAATTTGATAGGTTTTCACTATATGATAGAAGGCTTAATGCATACCAGATTAAGAAGGATGGGGTTTCATTTATATTGGAACCATTGATAGAAAATGAACAAGGACAAGATAAAGCAACAAGGATAGGAGTGATTGGAAGTAGGGAATTCCTAAGCCAAGGGGAACCTAAAGACAATGAGAAAGTAGTAGAAGATAATGAAAAGAAGCATAGTAGAGACACCATGAACAATGGAAAGAATCTTGAGGATGTGTTGTTGAAGAAAAAAAAGTTAAAGGAGGTCAAGCTGACCTTAGAAACCCATGAAAAACTTGGGAAGAGTAAATAGAAGAGAGAAAGGGTAGAGACATGCCCATTGAAGGAGAAAATATTAAGTGGAAAGTCATATATTGTCAAGGAAAACTTAGAGAGAAGTAGGTCTAGGGTAACCTTAAAGGAGCAAACACAGTCCCTCTAGACAAGGATAAAAGAGGAGAATAGAAAGATCAAGGATGTGTTGCAAATGGAAAGCAAAGAGTGGCTTGAGAAGAATCAAGGAATGATGGAAGGAACTTTGTTTTGTTCCATGAAAGGAACTATAGAAGAAGGGCAGTCGTGGATTGTCAAGGAAGAGAGAAATCAAGAAATGCCTATGCAAAGGCATGAGAGGTTTGTACAACAGAAAGAGGTATTAGTTGGAGAGTTGGCATGTCCATTCATTGGATAAGAATTTGGTGAGAAGCACCAAGGTGAGAAACTAGAGTCTGTAATGATATCAAGGGCAAAGAATGAGAAAATAGAGAGCCCATATGAAAGGTAAGTGGATAAGGTAGTCACCTCAAGGGGTGAAGTGAAGGAGACAAAGAGGTCAAGAGAGACCCTATAAAGGATAGAGATAAAGAAGGAAGTGAAAGGACAAGAAAAGGCCAAGAAGAGTGGAGTTGAGGAGCCTCCACTGGTATTGGGGTAAGGTGTGAAAGGGGCATTGCCATCTCCTAAGAAGAAAATAAATGTTTTGAGGCAACCAAACATTTCCTTAGTGGCGAGTGACTTTATGCAGTACTGTGTGCTTGCAATGATGAATGTTTAGATACCTTGTAATGAGGTATGGAATGCCAAGAATGGGCACAATGCTAAAATAAGTTGTGAAGGAGTATGTGTAATGATATTTGCAAGATCAACACTAAGTGTTGATAGGAATTAGTGTGATAAGAAAGCAACATGGGATTGCAACACAGAGACCAAGGGTGAAGGTGAAGGTACTAGATGTGCAAGGGGAAGAAGGAATAAAGGAGACAGGTTTGAAACCTGATATGAAGAATAAGAAGCTTGAGGGAAAGAGTAATGGATGTATACCCATGAGTGAACAAGGGAAGAATGTGGTGAATAATATTTTTGGTACTAACATATTGTATAAAAATAGTAGAGCTTGGAGAACACCATTTGCAGGTGTACATCAAGACATGAAGCAATAATCTAGTCCTTTGGAGCAGGACAAGCAAGTACAAGAAATTAATGAAGAAAAGCTTGAAGCAAGTGCAAGGTACAAGGTACCATGGAGAAATTTATCAATGATGAGGACATGAACTAGGTTTGAAGGAGCAGTGAAGGTTCTTGAAGAAGATGAGAGGATTGATTCATGGGGAATGAATCTCTTGCACCCCATGAGTAAGGTGCAAGAGCACCCTAATAAAATAGAGCCTCCATGAGGCCACTTTTAAAATTTTGTTCAAATCTAATGTTCCAAGGCTATTTTTAGGTCTCAAGTAATCATCTGAGTCCTTTCTTGGTGTTTACTTATTAGGTTGAGTCAATTTAGGATGATAGTTCAAATATTGTCATTTTGTTGAAAAGTGTCAAGTTGTTAATTCGGTAGCTATAATAGCATGTTGTGTGAATATGTAATGGCATGAGGAAATACTAGTGGATTCAATGTTTTAAGGCCATATTAAGGCCTTTCCAATGCTTAAGGAGGTCTTTAGAGTCTTTTTGCATAAAATGAAAAGTAGAGAACTTGAAGAGTCATTTGGTGAATGGAAGGTCTAGAGTCAGTTGTAGGCATTTTTTTTATTTTATAATCTTATTAATGCTTGTAGGACCTCGAGGAAGACTAAAGAGGAATGTATAAATTGAATATCAATAAGAAGAACCACTGTATTCTATGAAAATTTTGTGTTTTAACAAAAACCTGTTATGCATTGAACTATACAGCTTTATACAATCATAAATTCATGGGGCAATTATTGGAAATTTTGTATCTACATTTCTACCTTCCTTTGAAATAGTTTTCATTAATTTTTATAGAGTAATGTGAAAGTATTTGGGATTTTTGTGAAAACTGTCAAAACCCTAGATTAGGGTGAACGGTGACTGTGATTATTGTGTTTTTTCCTTAATATCTGATTTTATTATCTGGTTTTTTGGGATAATGTTCTTGTCAGTATAATATTTCATATTCAACTGGTTTTGAATTAGATTCATAAGAATTAAGCATGGTAGATTACAATTTTGACTGATTTTCCCTGAGTAATCAGCCTGTGATAGAGTAGTTAGAGGAAACTCACCCTAGGGTTTGGTAAAATGCATATGGGAATGATTTCTAAAAGAACCATTGAGAATGTGTGAGTCAAATTCATTTTTTTCCAAGCATTGGTTGTGATATTGTAATGTTGGAGATAGTAAAATCAATAACCCTGTTGTGACGATACCTAAATTGGCCTAATTGGCAATGTAGTCAGTCACTTTTGAATAGGTTTACTCAAAGAATCCTATTCTAGACCTTTGATATGTTTTAGGGCATGAAAATGGGTATCTAAGAATTTGATTACAGTCAATGAATAGGGTTTGTATTGTGAGTTAATTTTGATAGTTTAGAAATGTATGGCTACTAGCCATTGAGGATTTGGGTTATTAAATTTTTGAAACCATGAGTATGACTGTGAAAAAGAATTTAAACATGTTGAATCAGTCCTAATTAAGTTGTATCTAGTGGATATTTGATGACTTGTGTTATATAAGCTAAAGTTGATGTTTGTAGCAAGAGTGCCATGGTCTACATCATAAGACAATGGAAAAGAACAAAAGGTAAGACTTTGTAATTGGATTGTTTGGGTAAATTTGAAGTGGCCCAGGTATCTTGAAGGTCATTGGATAAGTTTTTAAATCCTACTCTAATTTTTTTGTGTTGAATGGTGTTTCAGAGGGAGATATAGTTGAATAAATTTGTCAAGAAAGGTGAGGTAGAGGTATTTTCTGAAGATTGTTGAAGGTGTTGATTCCTCTCTTGACATACTACATCATACATGAATATTTTTTTCACAATCAAATACCCTAAGATGGGAGATTGAAGTCTTATGACATCTCCATACCTCTTATATTAAGTACTATCTTTCAATATCTTTATAGGTTCCCTATTGAGAAGATACAAACTTTTCTAGAATACTATGAAAAATTGATCCTCCAACTTAGCTATGGAAAGGATATATAATTCTATTCTACTATGGTGTATAAGAGAAATTCAAATGTTATTTGAACTCATGATGCTTCAAAAATTCCAAGAAATTCTCTGATGTGACTTTCCCTCCCCAATCTAAGAAGAGAAGTAAGATATTTTTATTTATTTATTGTAAAGTTACTCACTATTAGAATTATTAAAATTCTACAAAGGCCCCACTATTTTTCTTCAGAATGAATACACATGTATTGTGAGAGAATTTATCCACCAATAACTAGATGTACTAGAATCCCAAGAATGAAATGGGTAGGGTTCTACACAAATAAATATGCATAACCAAAAGATAGTTCATTATATTGAAGGTACTTAACTCAAGTTGATCTTGATGTTTTCTACAATGCATCCAAAAAATATAGGAAAGGAATGGGAAATTTGAGGAATTCATCTTATCATATCCTTTGAATTGAGTTGATATAAAGAGCTAGTAGAAAGATGCCCATATTGATAGTTCCATAAAAGAGTGAATTCAACTATAGAGGTAGATAGAGAAGATACAAAGGATGAGATTGGATATACTACAAATAAAAAATACTTTATAAAATATCTAAGAATTATTTTACCTTCTACAAGATCAAATAGGGTTTGACATATTGATTGATGTAAAAATCCACCTTATATGATTGAAAATCTTACTTATAGACCAAATGTTTTTTAGAAAGACAGTAACATAAAGAAAATTCATGAGGGTACTTCTTCTTGACCTTAGAGGAATGGTGAAATTTCCAATTCCTTTTGCAAAATATTCCTTATTGTCTATGATTTAAACCCAATGTCTGGTGATTTGATTATTTAGTGTATGAAATAGCTCTTTATTGACTAGTGTATGTATTCAGGTGTTCGATTCAATCAAATAAATATTTCATATTGGTCATGAGGATCAATAGAAAATAAGCATGTTCTAATGGGTGGCATAATTAGTTGTGTTTGGTATGTCCCCATTAGATCCATCATCTTGTTGGGCCACAACATATCATTTTTTTTGTTTTTTTGATGAGAATATTATTTTGATTATTGAGAATCACTACAACAAAATGTACAGTGTAGGAAAACATATCCCTTTTTCACACTTAATTTGGGAATAAATATTAAATAAATGAACTAAATTATGCCCTAATTTAGTGTTGTAATATGCACTTTTACATATTCACATTAAGTTTAGGGCCTTATTAATAAAATGGACTTAATTGTGCTTTATCTATGGTGTTGTAAAGTGTACCTTTAAAATTTCACACTTATCTAGGGCTTTATTAATTAATTGAGATTAATTTTCCTTAATTGACCCCTTTAGTTGAAGTCCAAGCCTAATTAATTTGAGTTTTTTAAGAGGAATGCTTGTCATTTATAAATTCCACAACATAACACTTATCATTGGAGAATGTGTGTCTTAGGTGGGTGACCTAGGACCTTAATTTAAATTACGTTTTTGGAGGTATTTAAATAATTTCAAATGTATGTTCACATGTAAACTTGTTTCATTTTAATTTTGGGAATTAATATTAACATATGCATAAATAAGAGGTCATTTCACTATGTTTCACCAAGCAAATCTAATAATTTCAAGAAATCAATCATTTTTTATGAGAGCATTAATGGAGCATCTCAAGAGATTTTTCAAGGAATTCAAGAGAATATTTATTGAAGATTATTATAGAAATAAAGATCCTATTATCATGTCAAATTTTTCTTGTATCATTCATGTTATTTGAGCTAATATGTTGATGTATTGTTCAAAGATCCATTCAAGCATTCAAAGTCATTGTTTCAAGACAATTTCAAGATCAAGATCCATAGACATTGAAGTCATTTCATGCAATTTGAAAATCCATATTCCAAGGTTCATCCAAATATTTGGTGAGTTGTGACATAAATTTATTCATTAATCATTCCTTCATATTATTTCATTTCATTACAAGGTTTAATTACCAAAATGGGGTTTGACCAAGGAAAAACCCCATTCACCAACAACAAAACATTTTTCTCTCTAGATGTCTATTTTTAGGTTTGAGGTGGAATATCTCATGAAGAGTAAATTTGCAAAGTTCTCAAAGTTGCATTTGTTGTCATCATTCTTGTAATTTCATGGAAAATCATCTACATGATTTATTTTTGGTTGTTTTATTTTGAGAATCAAGGATTTGGGAGTGCAGACATAGTTGAAGAGAATTGAGAAACCATTTTATAGAGTCCTAGCTAGGACCCATTCATCATAGGATGAATGAGTCCTCAGTAAGATTTTTAAAAGTAGTTTGGGTGACTAGTACACACCATTTTCCCATTCTCATACCTAAATTTTATTTTCTGGTTCTATTATAATTGAGGTTAATCTATTAGATTCACTTTATAGATTGCATTTTGGAGTTTGTTTTCTATTTTTAATCTTTCTCCCCAAAGTGTTGTTTAATCAGGACCCTCATCCTTGCATAAAAGGAAAATTTGTAGATTCACACTTTGACTTGACTCGCCTTTTGGTTGGCAATTATTTCATTATTCAAATCTAATTTCTTGAATAAAATTAGAGAAATAGGTTCATTATATCCCCCATGTCTTGGATCCCAAGCCTATTATTTCTTGGTTTCACTATGGTGAACCCAACCTTTTGAGCATTATAATTTTTTTATTTTGGAGTCCATTTGCGCCCTAGATTTAGAACTTGCATTCATTTGCATTTCATTGCATTGAATTGAGTCTCATTTAAGGTTGTGTATCTTTCATTTCTTTGCATTTAATTTAGGGCTTTTAGGATTGGATCGTTTGCATTCCTTAAATTTAAAAAATACAAAAACAATACTCATTTTGTAAATCATTTACATAGCATTGCATCATCATTCAATTGCATTTTAAAATTGAAACAAAATTGCACATCAAATTAGGTCTCCTAGTTTGTCATTTTGTCACATTTTTCACTTGCATTCAACATTAAATTCACAAAAAAATCAATATGTAACTTGTTGTTTCTTATCAGAATCTGGAAACAACTAGAATAATCTCATAAATCTGTAAAAAATATATATATAAACCATAAACTAGGACCCATTTTCCCTAGGGTGAATGAGTCCTTGATCAAGGTCTTTTTTTTAATTTTTGGGCACTAAAACATCTATTTCTGTATTTCATTTTTTTGTCTTCAGTTTTCTATTTCAGTTTATAGAATTTCTATTGAGTGAAATTGGTCATATTTAGCTTAACTTGATAAATCTAGTGCATTGTGCGATTTCAAAATTGTATTTACAAGACATCATTTTCAAGTTTCTACATTGTGTAACTAGAAATTTACCTTGTTTAGAATTTAAAAATTGCATTTACATATTACATTTTAGGTTATTGCATTGCATTTCACCCTCTTTCCATTTTGGGTTTACATTTCAAGTTTGTGAAACTTGTGTTAGCTTTACAATTTGGTGTCCTATTAGCAAAACTATTGTGAGATGTAATTTGATACTCATGTCATCCCACGATATACCATTTGTTGTGGATCTTGGCTTTTCCAACTCTTTCACTAATAGTGTTTATAATCAACCTGACGGAACCCCCCAAAAACAATTCTTTGGTTCCATTTCAAATCTTGCAAAGGTTGGATTAATCCCTTTCCATGGGTTTAGGGTTATATTTCTCATCATTATTTCAGGGTTTGTTTTGTCAAAACCCTTCCAAATTAACCCTTAAGTTTGAGGGTCTTGATTGACGTTCTATTTTTTTGTTGAAATTCTAATGCAAGTTCTCGATTGTCTTAGTTGTGACTCATGTTATCAAGTTCATTCTTTTACTGACCCCTAGATTCTAGTGATACCTATTGGCACATGTTGTCCTTTTAAAATTTTGTCACCATTTTTTGGGGTCAAAATATATTATGAAAAATTACCTAGGTCTAAGATTGGGTTTTAATATTTTCCTAAGGTGTTAATCCATGTCTTCATCTCCCCGACCATCATCCTCCAAGTAATGGCTCTCTTCTTAAATTTAACATTTATGTCATGTGTAAATTTTTGGTTGAGTAATGACCATTCAATCTTGGTGAGAAAATCTCTACCATTCCTCGCATTCTTGCTTTGATGCATTTTTCATTAAAATAATCAAGAGGGTTGGTGGGAGGTTGTCGCGTGTCATGTATGGTGGTGGTTCAATCTCTTCCAAAGGGTTGGAAAGTGGAACTTTAATAAAGATCAATGACCAACATTAGAACACGTGTCTTCATCTAGGTCATTCCCTGTGTGCTAGTTTGTTCTCTATATTGTGGTAAAGAAATTACATAGGCTAGTGGGTGTAGGACACATGCTATCTTTATTTGGTGGGACTAATATTATTTTTTGATTTGTGAGCTATCTTAAAAGGGGATCCACAGTTGTCGATCAGTGAAGCGGTTTCATTTCAGCCACTCCCCACCAACCCGTCCAATTTTATTTAATATTTATAAAATGTCACAAGCTAGTGGACAGATTGACATTTGTTGCTTCATGGAGGGAACCGCTAGGATTTGGAGATGGAAAATGTTTTATGAAGAAAGAGATCAACGGTTGATGGTGGTTGACATGGGGCAATCCTAACTGCTCCCTGCTATCTCGTGAACGACACTACTTGTACCTCTTGTTTCTTAGCGGGTGGCTACCACATGGACTATCTTAAGGGCTTTGACAAATTTTAGTGAAGAAAAAATACTTCTGAAATTTGGCTAAGATGACACTAAGGTTAAAATTGTAGCATATTAGAACTAGTTCTTTTGGCATGTGTTCAGGATTTAGGAAATTCTTTTGATTGCGGACATCAATTTTTTCAGATGATGATATATGTGGGAAGGTGAAATTAAAGTGAGGTAGGGTACAAGCCGATATTCTAACATTGAATCAAGATCACTCCTTTTTTTCCTTATGTAATGAAATGCAAGTGTATTAATTCCCATGGGCGAGTGGGTAAATATGACATGACAAGATTTATTTAATGCTAAGTACATGATTAATTATGCAGACAGAGTGGATGTATATCCACTTGGGATTTGATTAGGAAAAGGCATCAATTGCATGCTATTAATCTTTTTCATAATTAATCACTCTAATGGTAACTATTTGTTGATTTATCTCCATGTGTGATCAACAACAGAGGTTCAAAAATAAAGCAACCTATTGTTAGCTCACTCACAAAATATTTTCTTGAGTATTAATGGTTGGCACGCTTGCATGGCTCAATATAATGAGGACCAATGACAATATATATTTTCATACTTTTCAATCAAAAGCTGAAAATTGCGTTGATTTTGTGAATAGGTTGGTGAAGAATTTCATTCATAGAATGTTGTAGAGGTATTGTGATAAACCTTTCTATTGGTAAGTAGATACTCATACATTCTCTTTTCAATTACTATTATAATATTTTATGTGTTTTAGAATCCTAGGGTGGTGAGGGATTATATTTTACAATTTCTTTATGTTCATATGAACTATGGAGGCTTGAGTTGTCTATTCATCAAGAGTATTTTTAAGAGTAAACTTGTGAGGTTCTTTCTATATATTTTGAATCTCCTTGATTTTGTTCTAATTATTATGAAAATTAGTAAGCCAAACGACTCTATCAATCCAATCTGAAGGTCCAACAAATATGTTTGAGTCCAAGGACAATGCTCCTGAAAATGAAGTTGAGACACCAAGAGCTCCTAAAACACCAAAGGAGAAGAAAACATTCAAGAATTCTACAAAGATTGTTGTTAGGGGCACATATAAATTTACAGGGAGGACCATTTCAAAAGAATTGATGATGTTTAAAGGCAAGGACTTAGTCGTGCCTATCAAGAAAGAAAAGAAGAGAAATAAGTATTGTAAGGCTTACCTAGGGAGAGATCATTCTCCCATTGAGGTTTTTCACAACGCTTAAGACAGTGGAAAAAATACAAACCCAGAGTATGGCCATTATCTTCTTTCCATGGTGTCATATGAAGACTCTAACAACAGAGTAGTATTGGTTCCTCCAATTTCATCACGAAGAAGGAGAGGGAAAGCATATTCTGATGTTGATGATTCAAAGTAGATTCCCTACCATATTTTCATTTTTGGTGACACCATTGCCACTACATTAGGATAATCCTCTTCAACATATTTGTGGTTTTTCATTTTTGGTGCTGACATGGAAATATTTTGGGCTGGTGTGTTGAAGAAGTGTCAGACTCCTTAACTTCGACGAAAGGTATGATTTTTCTAGGTAGTATCTATGTTTTTGATTTGGCTACTAATGGAGAATCTTATTTTCTGAATAAGGACAAGGTGTTTTGGTGCTACTAAGTCAGCAAACTATGCCTTTTGGAAGGCTGGCTGACCTACTTCAAACATATGTTGTCGGGTTTTGTCTTTTCCTCTTCCATACTCTGCAATGATTGAGTGTAACCACCTAGGAAATTTATAAACCTAAGTGAAATGTGCATGAAATAAAATATAATTGTAATTCAACCCTTTTTGTGTTGCTCCCTTATTCTATAAAAGGGATTTCAAGGCTCATTACAAGTGTTTGATTTTTGAGTCTCAAAAAGATCCAAGTGGAAAAACCAAGTTCAAAATGAGTAGAATGTAAATCAATTAACAAATGAATAGTTCAATAAGGATTGTAGGGTATGAGTCATGTATGTAATGGCCTTAAAATAGTTTGAAAATAGCAGCAATAATAGAAGAAGGTATTAGTTCTAAAATATATGCTCTCTTATGTAATTTTCTCTTGAATTATAAATGGATTAGTTAATGATCTTTTCATTTGTCTTCACCTATTTTACTTGAATGTGTGGGTCTATTTTTTTCTTGAATTCAAAGAATTGATTAAAATGCTAAAGTGAGGTCATAGATTTGTGAGGAAAGAGCATAGGATTGATAAATAGTTATGTTTTAGGCATAATGAGTTGAATATTGCAAGTTAGTATATCAATAGTTCACCAATTATTGAGTTAAATTGCTAATGTATTGTTGGTTATTGCAAAGATCACTCCATTATCCCAATAGATGAGAAATTGGTCTTTTAATTACGTTGCCTTAAAGATAAGTGGGTTAGTTGTTTACTGGACCGAGGGATTTGAAATGAAAACTACAATCATCTAAAACCTTTCAATTACAATGTACCAATCTAAGGTATTCTTGGCAATAGATAGTAATTTGTTCAAAGGTCAACAAAATCTTTAATGAAGGATATGTATTTACATTTTATAGGAATTTATCTATATTGGGAAATGTTCTTGACAAAATTAACATCATAGGAACATAGTAAGCATTACCCTCCTAGGTTTCACAGAGCCTGAAGTGAAGAAGTAAGGGCCTCATAATCCTTACTTGTGTGTTGGCCAATCCTTACCCTTGCTAATAATTGAATTCTAGCAAATTCATAGGTAAATTGTATGATTAAGTTTGGTTTGGCAAAAAGTAACGAGTAGAAATGGAGAGTTCATTGGCAACTTACTTGAGAAAAATGTGATAGGAGATTACCTCAGCTTAATAGAGTCGTGGAGGTTCTAAAACAATGGGAAATCATATATTGTCAAATTCCTGGGAACACAATTAGAATATGTGTTGAGAATGGTTTTATATTTTTTTGAAAGCTCACTTTCTAGTTTCATCTTGGGTATCAATGAATTGATCTTCAGAAATGTTTCATGAATTTTCTATAGCTCTTACAAATTCTAATTGAAAATTTATTGCACTTCCATTGATATTTGCATAAAATTTCTCTCTAAATTTGTATGGCGACTTCAAAGATCTATGTGCTAGTGTGAATTATTTGAGAGGCTCCAACAAAATGGAATGGAAAGTTGTTAGAGACAAAATAAGAAAGTATAGAGGATTTATGTGATTCTGCTAATTCATGAACCTTAAAGTGAAATCGACCTATGAAAGAAACTTCATATTCTTGAACTTTTTTCCTCTATGAAGAGGGTAGCGACTCTCTACAAAGAACCTAATAAAGAACAATTCAAAATAGTTGGAGTATATCAAGGTATTCTCCCTTGTTATGGTTTTCAAGAAGAAATAATTTGTATGAAATTCATGTTTAAATGATCTAAATGAAATATCTTGTTCCCTATTAAGTGAATTGAGCACTGATAGAGGGAATGGTTGTAGTTATTTTACTTACTTCTAAGGTATAATTTGTAATATCTATATTGGGTTGAAGAAATTTGTTTATCCCGCCTTTTAGAAAGCTTCAACGCATGAATGTGTTTGATCTATGAATTTTGGAGTCATAATTGAACTAAAGAATGAGGCAATAGTCAATAAAATACAATTTAATATTTAAGGATTGATTATGGGTACAAAAATGATGTATCATCCCCTTGTATCTCCTTGTGGAATACCAAGTAAAAATATGCAGGTCATGCATTGTTGATAATTCCCTCAAAGGATTTTCTCTACTAAGAGATATATACCATTGGATTTCATTGGTATTCAAGGTTCCCCAAATAATTTTCCTAATGATATTAGAAACAATTGCCTAAATTTATATGGCAAAATTCTAAGTCAGCTTCTAAGCATCTAAATGGATTCATAGATTTAATGGGTGATTTTGAGATAGGTCATGAGGATGTTGTCATGAAGCTTTTTTCTCAGTCTTTAAAGGAAGATGCTAGAGACTAGTTTTCATATTTACTAGTATGCTTTGTAACTTCATGGAATGACTTCATGATAGCATCTTTAGACCAATTTTGTGAAAGGTTTAGTCCAAGTGGGATAAGAAATAGTTTTATGGAAATCCAATGAGATGAAGATGAGTTGGTTCTAGCCTTCAATCTCAAGTTTACAAAAGCTGTAAGAAATATCACTAAACACATTAAACCTAGTGATGATGAATGTTTGATTGTGTATATAGGTGCATTTGATAATGAAATGAGTTATTTTATAAGGGATAAGGAACCCAAAACATTACAACAAACATAGCACATTACTATGGATATTGAGAACACTATGAAATACTTAATGATGAAGAGATATATAGTTGCAAGTGTTTGTTCCCTTAGTACACATCTATTAAATGAAATAAATAAGCATGAAAAGGATGATCAAGGTGAGGGTAATTTTGATTACTCATATTTTCTAGCATGAAGAGACATGAGGGAGTATTACCATATGAATTATTAGCAAGGTTTTTGGATTCCTTGTTAGAAATTCCTAAAACATCAAGACCTAAAGACTCATTATGCATTGATCTATTATGTGAAATTTATGAGAAAGGGCTTAGTACCTTGCTTAAGGAATTACAACCTCAATATTTTGATCAGATAATTAATTGGATCAAAATTGTTGAGGAGGCTAAATGTGACTATATAAAAAAAATGAGGTCTCAGAATGGTAAAGGTGCTCACCCTATTGTCAAAGGTCAAGGTTTTATCCAAGAAATGGATAAAGATATTTCTAAAGACTAATACCTATCTAGTAGTACAAATGATTACAATGTTATACTCACAAGTATTTCTAATACATGTTTAGATGTTGACAACCGAGATAATGAAAATGAGAATTTTGTTTACTCTCATGAGGAATATGATTTTTTTTGTGAGGATGACCTGAAGGAATCATGTTTGGCTAAAGAAAGTATCAATATCAATGTTCATGAGATTTTTCCCTCACCAGTGGATAAATAAATTTCATGTGATGGATCTGTGAGATGCAATTTAGATGTGAAAAAACTAGAATGTCTTGGTAGTATGATAGCTAATGAATTTTATGATAAGGATGTATGTATTTAGTGTCTTGAACTTGAGTCTAGTGCTAGAAGCGATAGGATTGGTAATATCAGCCACATTGGTAATGTTTCTGAATGCTTGTATGAAACAAAACTAGAACTCAAAAGTTTTGTAGCAGAGATGGACAAGATAGTTTTTAATAAGGAATTTGTTGAAGAACTCTTCTCGACTAAAAATAATGAATGTTCAAGTTGTGCAACAAGTCTTGTAGTTATGGGTTAGTAGACCTATCAATTAATGATGCACCTAAATACCCTACTACTAATCATATCAATCCTGAGTTATTTGATCCATCCTTTGATTCATTTGTTTCAAGTCGATCAATAATTGGAAGGAAGGATTGGAGAATGTTGATGAACCTGAGATAGAAATATTCTTTGATGTCTGGGATCATATGGATACTCAAAGTAAGAGTTCTATGGAGTCTGATGTATTAATTTCCCAAGGAATAAAATCATTACTCAACATAACTATTTTATACTGCTATGATGAATGTGAAAACCAATTTGAACAAAAACCTATATATGGACACTTCTTCTTTATCCTACAAAGTGAGTGTGTGCTTGGTGTGGAATAGAATCTAGATAGAAATGATCCTAAAATAATAGAAATAAAATTTTAGTATCACTCTAGAGGGATAATATGTGTGTCCTTGTATGATTATTCTCAAAGAAATATGTATGAGGGTTTCTAGTTTGATGAACAAATTGAGTTTGATATTAGCCCTTATGGTGATAATGATCAAGTGGATTATGAGTATTCCCAATTCCCTATCCTGTTAGAGAAGCACTTGATAGGGTATGGTTATGAACTAGACAAGTTAGAATGCTACATTGATTATGAATTCCAAATAGTCTCTGGTTATGGTTTCCAGTTGGACAAGGTTAGTAATGATAGCACCAAGTTTAAACATATGTCCATAGTGATTAATTGCAATGACCACGAAATGATTAGTAGGTGGGTGATACATAAGAATATTTAAAGCCTTGACATGATACATATAGTGGAAAAAAATGTTTTTTATAGGGTTAAGTATCAGCCCTAAGTTTGGAGGCCTGGGGCCACCAACTAAAGTTGAAGTCAAGTAGAACTGTAGAAGTGTAGATTGAGAAATTGCACCTCAGAGGAAGGATTCAAAGTAGATGGAGATTGGATCTCTTGGTTTAAATCTTGTAACTTGTGTAAATATTGCATATTTGTTGTTTTCTTTGGTTTGGTTTGCTTTCCTGGTTCGGGAAGGTCCTTGGTTTTCTTCACCTAAAATTCTTGGTTCTCACCATGCCTACAAGAGGTATGTTTCCCCAATAGGAGCCACTGATGGAATCCCCCAAATTTTTTACTTTGGTTCCATTTTAAATCTTGCAAAGGTTGGATTAATTCATTGCCATGGGTTTAGGGTTATATTCCTCATCATTATTGTAGGGTTTTTGTTGTTGAAACCCTTCCAATTAACCCTTAAGTTTGAGGGTCTTGATTGGAGTTATATTTTATTGTTGACCTTCTGATGTACATTCCTAGTTGTCTAAGTTGTGACTCATGCTATCAAATTCATTCTTTTATCATCCCCTAGGTCCTAATGATATTGATCAATGCATGTTATTGTTTTAAAATGCTGTCACCATTTTCTAGTATCAAAATCCATTATGAAAATTTACCTGGGTCTAAGATTAGGTTTTAATATTTTCCTAAGGCATTAATCCACATCTTCATTTCCTCGGCTCTCATCCTCCTACTAATGGCCCTCTTCTTAAAACTATAATTTGTGGCATGTGTAGATTTTTGGTTGAGTCATGACCATCCGATCTTGGTGAGAAAATCTTGATCATTCCTCGCATGCCTACTTTGTTACATTTTTCATTAAAATAATCAGGTGGGTTGGTAAGAAGTTTTTGCATGTCATGTCCAATGGTGGGTCCATCTCTTCCAAAGGGTTATTAGGCAGAGCTTTTAGAAAGACCAATGACCAACATTACAACACATGTCTTCATATGTGTTGTTTCCCACACGAACGTTTGTTGTATGTATTGCAGTAAAGAAATCACAAGGGGTAGCAGATGTAGGACATGTGTTGTATTTATTTGGTGGGATTGATATCCTTTTATGATCTATGTGAATGGTATTAAAAGAAGATCTATAGTGGTCAATGGGTGACGTGGTTTCATCTTAGCGACTCCTTGCCACCCCGTCCAATTTTATTTAATATTTATAAAATTTCATGAGCTAGCAGGTAGATTGACATCTATTTCTTCATGGAGGGACCCATTAGGCTTTGGAGATGGAAAATGTTTTATGAAGACAAATATCAATGATTGATGGTGGTTGACATGGTTCAAACTTGATCTCTAATCGCTATCCCATGAAGGGCCTACTTGTACCTCATGGTTCTTAGTGTGCAAGTAGGTGGTTGCCGCGTGGACTATCTAAAGGGATCCAATGGATTTTAGTGAAGAAAAAATAATTCTAAAATTTGACTGAGATGGCACTAAGGTTAAAATGGTGCCATATTAGAACTAATTCTCTTGGCACATATTCAGGATTTGGGAAATGCTTTTGATTACGACCATCAATTCTGTCAGATGTTGGTATGTGTGGGAAGGTGAAATTAAAGTGAGGTAGGGTATGGGACAATATTTTGAGATTGAATTAAGATTTCTCCCCACTATGCTATTATGATGAAATGCAAGTGTATTAATTCCCATGGCCGAGTGGGAAAATATGACACAAGAGTCTTTATTTAACGCTAAGTATGTGATTAAATGTGTAGATAGAGTGGATGCATATCCACTTACAATTTTTTGATTAGGAAAAGGAATCAATAAAATACAATAAAGCTTTTTCATAATTAATCACTCTGATGGTAACTATTTATCTCAATGTGTGATCAATGACTAAGGTTCAAAAATCAAGCAGCCTATTGTTAGCTCACTAGCACAAGCTTTTTTTTAGTATTAATGGTTGGTATGCTTTCATGGCTCAATATAATGAGGATCAATGGCCATATATTGTTTCATAGTTTGCAATCAGAAGTTGAAAATTAAGTTGAGTCCATGAATAGGTTGGTGGAGAATTTCTTTGATAGAAGGTTGCAAAGGTATTATGATAAACCTTTCCCTAGGTAAGTAGGTACTCGTACCTTCTCTTTTAAAAATGGTTATAATAGTTTATGGTTTCAGAATCATGGGGTGGTGAGGTTTTATATTCTACGATTTCTTTATAAGTTGATAGAAACTATCGAGGCTTGAGTTGTTTATTGAAAAATGGTCTTTTTAAGAGTAAACCTATGAGGGTTTTTTTCTAGATTTGGAGTCTCCTTGTTCTTGTTCTAGTCATTTTGAAAATGAGTAAGCCAAATGATTCTGTCAAACCAATTTGAAGGTCTAGGAGACTTAGTGTATTTGAGTCCAATGACAATTCTCTTGAAAATGAAGTTGAGACACTAGGAGGTCTTGAAACACTAGAGGAGAAGAAAGCATGGAAGAAGTCTAAGAAGATTGTTATCAAGAGTATGTATAATCTAAGAGGGAGGACCATTTTATAATAATTGGTTAAGTTTAAAGTGAAGGATTTGGTTGTGCCTACAAAGAAAGAAAAGAAGAGAAACAAGTATTGTTCTTGGCTTACCTAGGGAGACATGATTCTCCCCTTGAGGTTTCTGACAACCTTTTAGATGGTGGAAATGATACTGACCTATATTATGGCCATTATCTTCTTTCCCTGGTGTCGTATGAAGACTTTGACGAGGGAGCAGTAATGGTTTCTCCAATTTCATCTTGAACAAGGACTAGGTGAGCATACTCTAATGATGATGACTTAGAGTAGCATCCTTGCCATGTTTCTATTTTTGATAACACCATTGCCATTGAATTAGGCTTGTCCTCTTTAGCATATTATTGGTTTTTTTGTATTTTGTGCTAATGTGGAAATATTTTGGGCTTCTATATTAGAGAAATGTCAGACTTTTTAACTTCGATGACAAGCATTATTTTTCTGGGTAGTATATATATATTTGTTTTGGCTACTTATTGGGAATCTTCTTTGGTCAACAAGGACAAGGTGATTTGGTGCTACTGTAGCAATGAACTATTTATTTTGAAAGGCTAGCTAGTATAATTCAACCATATGATGTGGATTTTTGTCTTTTACTCTTCCATACTCTACAATGATTAAGTGTAACTACCTGAGAAATTTCTAAATCTAGGTGAAAAGTGTGTGAAATGAAATGTAATTGTAATTCAACCCTTTTCTTTTTTATCCCTTGTTCTATAAAGGGGATTTCAAGGCTGATTACAAGTGTTCAAGTTTTGAGTCTCAAAAGGGTCCAAGTGGAAAATCCATGCTCAAAAGGAGCATAATCTAAATCAATGTACAAATGAATAGTTCAATAAGGAGTCTAGGGTATGATTCATGTATGTAATGGCCTTAAAATAATTTTAAAATAGCAACAGTAATAAAAGAAGGTATTAATTCTAAAACATACGCTCTATTATGTAATTTTATCCCAAATTATAAATGGAAAGGTTAATGATCTTTTCATTTTTCTTCAACTATTTTACTTAGATGTGTGAGTTTATTTTTTGCTTCAATTCAAAGAATTGATTGAAATGCTAAATTAAGGTAATATATTTTTGAGGAAAGAACATAAGATCGATAAGCAGTTATTTTTTACCTGCATAATGAGTTGAATAATGCAAGGTAGCATGTCAATAGTTTACCAATTAATGAGTTAAATTGAAATGTATTTCTAGTTATTGCAAATGTGACTCCATTATTCCAATAGATGAGACACTGGTCTTTTCATTACGTAACCTTAAAGGTCAGTGGGTTAGTGGGTTCCTTGGCATCAGGTTCAATGTTGCTTTATCATGATTTTCACTTGAGTCCTTGAGTGACTCTAATATGGTTTCTAACATCAGAATTATCTTTCCTTTTTTTTCCTAACTAAGAATTGCAGTGTTACTATACCAGTGTGTTTCTAATGATTCTTTACAATAGGTTATTTCATTGAGGGATGGTTGAATGTCTCTTCTTTATCTCTTTTATGGGGGGGTCTTTTTCCTCAAATAGATTTTTTCACTCTCATTTTTCATTGAGAGAATTATTTCTTTTAAATCTCTCTTTTTGAGAGGAATTTTATCCCAATATTTTTTCTCAATTTCTCCATTCTTGAGAGATTTTATTTGAATTTGTATTGGGTACCTAACATCACCTTGTAGTCATGACTAATTGTGTGATTTACATAAGTACTCCCTATGTTGTACTTATGGGTGGGTTTTCATGTAAATAGGTGTTTTACCTATCTAGGTCCTATTTACATGTTAATTCCACCTAGGTCCTAGGAAGGAACCTTTCTAGTTAAGAAATAGTTATCAATTATCTAGTTATCTTTTCTTCAATGCTTGTTTCCTAGGTTATTTAATGTTGGATCATATCATTTTATTATGACACAATCATTTAATGTTAGTACATCATCACACCTTGCCTATATACTAAATCCATCATATGTACATTGAAAAAAAAATCAGTCAACAATCATATTCAATATAGAAATATTACATCCATAATCATAGTATGATATTTTTTCTATTTGTATTTTATGTAAGTTATTTTATTTTCTAGGTGATCCAAAGGTTTTGAGAATTTCATCATAAACTCTTACAATGTTCAAATATTTTGTTCAACATTTAGTGCAAACTATTATGCTTATGGTAATGATAAATTATTTTAAGTTTATCTAAAATAGTTTATATTTTATCGATACAATATACATCATGGGCTATGATAGATGTCTAACTCTCTATTGCAAACTGAAATGAGATTATGTTCTGAAGTGTTGAAAGTTGTATTGAGATTCTCTTGCATCAAAATATGTAATAGGTATATCGTATAACAATAGAATATACGATATTGAAAGAAGAAAAGTTAAATGAAATATGTAATAGGGAGATATCATATACTATATCAAGGATATATATTATACTTATGATGAATACAATAAAGATTTCAATTATGTATAGAATTTATCTATTATGAATTGATATGTGTGCATATTATTTTTTATTAATCTATAATATTATCACATATATTATAGTATTTTTCTTTATGTGCCATGTTGTGGTAATTACTATAATAGATAGTTAAACATGAATACCACTAGTTTCTATTTTGTTGTTAACATTATGCACTATTTGTAGAAAGAGGTACAAGGAAAACACTATATATTTGAATTAGGATTGAATTTCTAGTTGATTTCCAATCACCACACAAATGCAAGACATCCACTTAAGTTATTAACAACAAGTGATAGAAAGTCACTAATAAATAATTGGTAAATCGTAGGGATTTTAGCCAAGACATCAAATTGGACACAGATAGGGCTTAATAGACTAGCATAACTACACTAGATGAATCTTAGAAAGAGTTCATAAGATGAAAATTTTCACAAGGATAGAAAAAAGACAAAAGACCATATTTAAAACATAATGGTAACATTTTAAATTGAGTAAACATATTTAAAATGATAATGAATCTTAAAGATCAATTATATTCAAAGATCCATATTATAAACCAAAAAACAAAGAAAATGTTAATTACAAGATTGGGTGTCCACAACCTACACCCTCAAATAAGATCATCAAAAAAAAATCTTTTATTAGATAATCTAAGATATATCCTACTCTAAATGAATATTTAGTCTAGAATGTAAAGGGATAGCTCTATTTATATGTACAATTAATGTATGATCTAGAAAAATATAGTAAGATGCATGTATGCATTGATAAGTTGAGACATAAATATGTAGAAATATATTTAAATATAGACATATATTATTATAATATTTGCCAATCTAGAGATATTTTAAAATATTTTCTCAAAAGAAACACCAAACTAAATAAAAATAAAAATAATGAGATAAATATATAATATGAAATTATTATATTCATGTAATCATATATTGTTTTAAATAGTAGAATCATCTTAAACAACAGAGCTAAAATGGTTAAAGGTAGACCATCTGACTTAGACTCTGAAAAAATTGCATATCAAAACATCAGAATACACCTTTGTATATATTTATTAATGTTAGCATTTGGGATCTAATAAACGGTTTAAGTTAGATGGAATGCCTATATAAACAAGGTTTCAAATAATTATTTTTCCTAAGCAATCATAATATCAACTAAGAAATCAAGAGTTAGTATCCTAAGACTTCACAAGAGAATCATAAATTATTCAAGATCATTTCTAAAGTATTCAAGGGTAGATTTCTTCATCATTTATTACAACAATTCAAGATCCATCATCATGTCAAAGGCATCAAGCATGTTGTTGAGCTAGTATTGTGATGTAGCATTCAAGATCCAAGTTTAACGTTGTATCTTCATGGAAAGTCACCAACAGGTCCTAATTCAAAGTTTGAGACCTGAAAACAAAGTTTGGAAGGAAGAGTAGAGATAGGAGAATAGATTTAGATCTTTACCTTCCAAAAAAGTAGAATAAGACTAATATGCAAATTTTGGTGTATGAGTCCCAGTACAATGTTTTTTCTAGATTTTAGTGGATTAAGATCGGACACTGTGAGACTCTAGTTTATGCACATAAACCCTAGTCCAGGACTTAATCACCCAAACTGGCATATGAGTCCTATCGAGCTTCATATAGAAAAATTTCATGGTTTCGGAGCTTGTTTTAACCTCATCTATCTTCCAAGTGAACCTTTGTTCATTTTCAGTTTGTTATCCCAATCTTTAGTTTCATTTTCTAAGGTTTCAATATGCTAGTACAACCTTTAGAGGAGGATTGAGAACCCTTGCAATATATGCTCCCTAAGCTCTAAGGCCACACATTTCTTCTTACCATTCATTATTTGATGTTGAACCAAAATTTTTGGGTTCGTGTGTCCATAGGAAGAAGGCCCCTAAAGTTGGAAGGATTGTAGACCGAATCTTCTACAACTCATTTACCAAATTATTTCACTAATCCTTTTCCTTGAAATTTATTTAATGGTTTTTACTACCCCACAACCTTTACTTTTGTTCTAAATTATTTCTAAGTGACCCTATGGATATCATGAATTTTTCCATGTTGCCCCATCAAAATATGCCACATGTCAGCACTATGTCATTTCATGCAAGACAATGGCCACTTTCTCTTTCGAAGGTGCATGAAGCTTCCATGTGATGGCCTCTACACAATCTCAATCAAGCTTTTATTCTTTGAAGTGGTAGATGGTGGAAGGTGCAATGTGTCAGCACCACAAGATTTCTTGGAGGCAGCTCAAAATAATACCTCATAAAATTCAACCTATGTGCCATGTGTCTTGGGAGTAGGTTTCTTGAAAAGGAAAAGCGAAAGGAATTAGAAGAGTGTTGGATAGTGCGACTTGTCAGTTGAAGGGAACTTGGGCATGTTTTGAGTCTAGGGGAAGATAAAAGTGTGATATTGGCTATTATAAATTTGGAAGGGTGTTAGAGGATGTCATGTGTGAAAGCCTTGGAATGCTCATGCCATTTCCACTTAAATTCTCACTCGTCCAAGCAATCTTCTAGTGTATCAAATTTTGGCTATTAGTAGGGTCTTAATTAGTCATGGTGCCTAATAATTCTTGAAGTTTTGTTAGAGGACAATCATTCCAAAATTGGTTGGTATTTTCCATGATAGGGTTGTACAAGTGAAGTAGTTGAAAATAATGAATTTGGAGATTTTGAGTTCCATTTCCATAGAATCTCACCAATAAAAATGTTCTTGCAATATAGGCCTGTCAGAGAAAGAAATTGATCTCCATCAGCTTTATGCAATATCCATGTAGTTTCTCTAGCCTGTGGTTTAATGCCACAATTTATATTTTTGTCTTTTACGTACCTAGGTAGTGATGGGACTTTTAGTTTTAAGTGATACGAGATGGGGTTTTGGGGTTTCAAAGTTACCCATGGTGATTTTAATTATCAAATTTTGAAAACCCTCTTGTTATGTTTCAATAGTGAGTTCTATTGAGGGTAACCGATTATTTTAATAAGGTTTTATCCCTCTCGGGTTGTGTCTTTACTGGCCCCTTTCACCTGGCTTGCTGGTCTTTCTGCTAGGATGGCTTAAGTTTTTATACCGCTAGGGGTTTCACTGGCCGGTCCCACCTAAATCCCGGATCTGATGTTTGGCTAACCATCCGATCGTAGGTTGTGAACTGGGCCGTTTCTCACCGACGTCATAGGTTTTCTTGTTGGCGTCACCAAAGTGGTGCAAGGTGTGTGAGATGTCACCATCTGGCATGAACGGATGTGTGGCAATGGTCTTTAATAACGAGGTTAATTATGACCTCTTGTGCACCTCGCATGATGGGAGAAAATATTCCTCAAGGTACTACGAGGTCTGCGAGGGGGTGACATGTGGTCTTTCTTCTTAGGCCAATGGAGCATTGTGGGCCCCACTATCTGGTTCACGCCTCCTGTTTTCATGGGTTTTGATTGGACGTGTTCTCCTAGGTGCTAAGGTGGATTGTCAATACTCATTGACTTGATCTCAACCCTCAAATTCGCTAGATGTGTTTCGCATCAATGGTTCAAATTCAAAGGAGGGGTGTGTGATTCATCTATGTGGCGTACACTGCCTTGTTGTTGCTAGTTTCATTAATGGCACAAATTTTTGTAGAGGATCTCCTCCTGATTTTCTCTGGTGAGCGAATAGTGCCATCCTGCTAAAAACACTCATGGTTGTATTAGCCACTAATTGTTCAAGTGCTTGAATTGCTTTCAAGCAATTATATCCTGCACACTAAGCCATTCTATAAATGTTGACCAAGTTACTTGCGTTTAGCATTGCATTTTTGTTTCTGTGCAGGAAGGTTTGTTCTCTGGTGTATTGTAAGGCTTTGTTTTTCTCTATGGACAAATTGATTGAACGCAGGAGTGTGAGGCTGGGAGCCCGAAGGTTTCCAGTTGTGATGGAGCCAATTACTTCCATAGCGCCCAGGGCTACTACTAGGAGTACTGGAAATAAGCTAGTGCATTGCTCATCCCCTATGGTCATATTTGATTCTAATGATAATGAATCTGACATCGATTCAGACTACCGGTGTTACTTGGCCACCCTATCAGAGCTCATGGGAGTAAATGAGTAAATTTTGTTTAAAATGATGACCTTCATGTTGAGGAAGATGATGCTTTTATGACAAAATTTTTTTTAATGGAAAATACCTTGTTTGATGAGCCTCCATCTTCATTAATGGATAAACATGGTAGTCCTCATTGGATTAGAGAGAGTTCACTTTTTGTTGAGAATTTTGATGATGCATCTAATACACAGTTAGAATGGGGTCCTGAGAAAATAAATCAACATGTTGATGAACTCCTTGAAGGCATTACCTATGATTTTTTTACATTTCATACAGATGTTACTGACAAGGTTGAGTATCATGATGCTAGCTACTTGGAGGAAATTGAACATTTTTAGTTTCCATTTCATATGGAATGTATTCTGATGAAACATGACAAGGAAATGAAGAGTAAGGAATATTTTTTCAATTTTAACGTATTCCATATGATGAATATAACACATATGTGTCATGTGATAATGAACGGTCCCAGTTTATGCCTAATTATACAAAGAGGAGTGACAAAGATTACATTTATAATAGTTTACTAAGAATGGTCAATGGTAGTATTTATAATCAAGTAGTTTTCATTTGTCACCACATTTTTCTCCTTGTGAGAGGAAAGCTATGTTTACTGCAATGGGATGACAAGGAAAATGTGGACGGAAGGATAATAGTTCTTTCAAAAGGTTGATTTTTGATAGGGGTGGGAATTGGTCCTAGGTTTTTGTGGCTTGGTGCCACCTATAGAAAAGGGAAACCTGGGTTATCTTAAAGGATGCATATTAAATTTTGCACCTCAAAAGAAGGTTTCTAATAGAATGAAGATTGGATCTCCTATTTTTGGCCTTTTGGGCCTCTATATGATTTTGTGAATAGTTTGTTTCTGCTTGTTTGTTTTTGTTTGTTCTATTTTTGCCTTTTTACCTAGTTTGCTTCACTCAATGATTATGGGATATCACCATGCATGTGTAAGGCATGTGTCCCCAACTAGAGACACTAATGGAACCCTTCCAAAAAACTTTGGTCTCATTCTAATTGTTCTCCAAAGTCTAGTTTGGTCCCTTGTTTTTTGATTTTAGGTCATATTCATTTAGGTATGATAGGGTTTTATATCCTTACCACTCCTCAAGATTGGCCTATTAATCAAGAACCCTTGGTCATTTTAAAACTACATTGACATGCTCCCCCCATTCCTGGTCACTTAATTTGTAACTTCTGTCATCATATCCATTGTCTTACTGGCCCCTATGATGAGGTTTTTTGGTTACCTCATCATTTCCTTGGTCATAATTTCCAGTGATCAAAGGCTTAATATTAAACAGTTTTATATCCTAAGCCTTCGTTATGGAGGCTCAATATCTCATTACTTCGAGATGGCCCCTTTTTATGAATAAATTTTGCTACATGTGCAAAAATGATGCTTCATGATTGGTCATTTGATTGTCAGATTTAATTCTAGCATCTCCCCGTATGCACGTGTAGTTTTACCTATTCTTATTTTATTCATACGGGCTGGCAGGCTTCGACCACATGTCTAGTTTATTGGTGGGCTTGATCTCCTCGGTGAGGATGACTAGTGCTTTACAAAGAAGATCAATGGTTGAGAAATTGAAGACATGGCCATATCTCTACCATTCCCCATGAGCGCTTCTTGATTTATTGCATATTATTTTAAAGATACAAGCTATTGGGTGATGGCCACGTGGTACTATTTGATGGTGGGATTAGTTTCTCTAGGATGAAGTGGAATCTTCCCAATGGAAATCAAAGATGGATGTCATTACACATGTTTTCATCAAAGTTGTTCCTTGTGCTCTTATTCATCTACAGTAGTAAGGAAGGTTGGTCACATAGGTTAATGGGTGTTGTGACGCATGTTACTTTGTGGGACCCACTAGTCTTCATAGGTGAAGGCTTGTTTAGTCAAAGATTAATTCAACGGTCGATGGTCGATGATGTGGCTAAATCATGACCAATCCCATAGTGGCCCTATCCATGTTTTGTATCTTCTAATGGGAAAGTGGGAAAGTGCCATGTGGACTTTATTAAAAACTCCGATGGGCTCTAAA
This sequence comes from Sequoiadendron giganteum, assembly GCA_007115665.2. Classification (NCBI taxonomy): domain Eukaryota; kingdom Viridiplantae; phylum Streptophyta; class Pinopsida; order Cupressales; family Cupressaceae; genus Sequoiadendron; species Sequoiadendron giganteum. Next base: position 228,160,512 of record CM021100.1, on the reverse strand, counting down.
TAAAGTTGAAATACTTCCAAATTTTGTTAAGAAGATGTTATTTTTGAGCTGCACTATTTCCAACCTTGAATCTTTAAGACGCATGCTTGAAATTTCAATCATCAACTCTAACTGCAAATGATATGTGTGGAAAAGGTGGAACAAAGCATGGCAATGTACGAGCTGATATTTTGAGACCAAATCAAATTCAATCCTCGTTGTTTTGATAAGAAGAAATACAAGTGAAATAATTCCTACGGGTGAGTGGGTAATTATGGCAAGAAAGTTTTAATTGGTGATATGTACAGAGTAGATGTATATCTACTCAGAGCCTTTCTTATTTAAAGGAGCATTAAAGAACAATTAAAACTTAATTGGAAGTGGTTGCATTGTGATTCACCCGTTGATTTATCTTTTAAAACATGATCAATGTTGAAGATTAAATGGATCAAGGCAGATTTGTTGTCAGCCTAGGTGCATTGGTTTTCTTTGAATAATTAATGGTTGGCACACTTGCATGACTCGTTATAAGGAGGAATAATTTCCATACTTCTCATTCAAAATTTGTATAAGTTTGAGTTTGAGAGAAAAATTGGTAGATGTCTTTTGGTTCTTTTTGCTGGAAGGATGAGCAAGTCAAGAGAGTCTATTAGACTAGTTGAAAGGTCTAGGAGATTGAGTTTTCTAGAGTCTAAGAAGAATGCCCCAGAGGATGAGATTGATACACAGGGAGCTCCTGATACACCAAAGAATTTAAGGGGATGCAAGAAATTTAAAAATTATGGTGTTAGGAGCAACTACCACCTAATGAACCGAACGGTTTTAGAAGAATTATTCAAGTTCAAAGGCAAGGAGTTAGTGGAATATGAAAAGAAGACAAAGAAAAGTGCAAGTAATGTAAGGGTTTTTTTGGAGGACTTAATTCTTCTGGTGAGTTCTCTGATAGTCCCCTATAAATTGAGGATGACACTAACTCAAAGGGTGATTATTATCACCTCTCTCTTTTACCATCTGATCATTCTGATGAGGTGTTGGTCACAATTCCTCCAGTTACACCATGAGAAAGGTGTGGGCTAGTCTATTTTGAGGCTAATGACTCAGGGTGATGACTATGCCCCATTTTTTTTTAATGACACCATGGCCCTATTGTTAGGATTGTACTATTCAGCATTCATGTGATTTCTTGTTTCTAGTGTTGATGTGGAAGTTATTTGGGCCGATGTATAGGAGAGGTGCCAGACTTCCTAGCATTGGGTAGTATGTAGGTTTTTGTTGAGATTACGAGTGGAGAATTTTCTTTGGTTAGTAACGACTAGGATGATGCTGCTACAACCAATTTTTCCTTTTGATGAGCTAGCGGGTCTACATATAGGGGATGTGGGATGTTGTCTTTTACTCTTCCATTTTCCTCAATGATTGCATGTAACAAACTAGGGACACCTCAAATTCTAGTGCAAATGATCTCAAAATGAAATGAAATGTATATGTAATTGAGCCTAATTCTTGTGACTCCCTTATTCTATAAAAGGGGTTTTTGGGCTCATTACAGGGGTTAAAATTGTATGTCTCTATGTCACCAAAAAGTGTATACCTTGGCACTTTTTCACTCATTTTTTTCCTTTTCCATTAGATTTTGGTCTTGTTTTACCTTGATTCGGTCTTGTAAGATTGCAATTCAACAATAACCTTATGATGTTTTACTAAGGTGTTGTGAAGTTTTGTAACACATTTCCTCACTTTTCTAAGACCCTTTCAACATAATTCACCTAAATAACACCCTTTTTCCCCTTTCCAAGCCTTGTACCAAGGTGGTGTAAGACATTTTCACCCTTTCCTAGGCTTCTCATCCAATTTTTAACACTTTTCAATGCTATTTTTCCCCTTAATGTACTTTTAGGCCCGATTAAAGTGTGTTTCGGGAAGCAAGGCTAATTAACCTCATTAATCAGTATTTTACTACCGACCAGCACTTGGATTTTCCCAAGTGGACTAGGTCACCACTTTGGCTGACCTAGTCCTTTTAGGAATAAGATTCAAAATTAAAATAATTTCTTACTGAGAATTTGCCTCCTGAGCCCTGTGGTCGACCTATCACGAGTCATTTTTAGGAAAATTAGGGTTTTCATCCTGATTTTGACCTCTCATAAGATCATTTTTCACCTTCACTCATCTTGACAATCACTCTTACACTCAAGCTTCCCAAGTAAGCATACAAGCATTAGGGTTTTCAGGCTATCTCCATTGAAGTTGCTCATGCATGTTGCAGACCATCAATAAAAAAGGTTTGGTAAGCATTTTCATTGAGTTTATCTTGCAATCTTACATTCCTTTGCTTTTATCTCATTTGGATTTAATCACCTACAAAGAGGTTTGACCTAGGGAAACCCCTATTTCCTGACCCCAAATACTCTATTGGTCTTTGCATGTGATTGTAGGTTTTGATGCATATTTGGTGAAGTACAAAGTGTTGCAATAAGTACAAATATTTTCCCCAAGTCACATCCAAGCCTCAAACCCTATAAGGAGAAAGAAGACAGCCTACACGTCACTTTTGAGAGTTCCTGTCATTGCTTGCACCAGAAAAGGGAAACATCAAGCAGGACCCACAAGATCAAAGCCTAATTCCCTAGAAAGCTACAAGAGGACTAGGTTTTTCCTATTGGTGACCTTGTCCTTGTGTTAGGCTTGGAAAATGGTTTCTGTATTTTTGGGCACCCATTTCCTTGAAACCTATTTTGGTAAAGTTTCTCGATTGGAGGACTAGGTCATCCCACTTGGCGTAATTGTCCTTCTTCTATTTTCAAATATTTTCTAGAGGTTCATGAGAGAATTCATCCACAACATCACTTTTCTAGGTACACACCTTCTATCCTCCTCTATTATCTTCCATATTGCTCTCATTTAGGGCATATAGTTTAGTTAGTTTGCATTAGTTTAGTTTTATTTCATTTTCTTTGCATAACTTTAGATTAACATCATTTCACTTTCAATTCTAGCCACACAATACACATGCACATATCACAAACCCTATCCAATCAACCCCCTATCCTTTGAATGCAATCACCTAAAGCATATCACCAAAAGTAGAAAGAGAGTTTATTTCCTAAACCAAGTGCTCCTATCGTGAAAAACCCTAGGAGCCTAGTAAAGGGGATCCTCTTTCCCTCATTGTATATTTTTTTGGTGGTTCAGTCTCAATAGGTTTTGGGTGAATACTTTTCTCAAAAAAGTCATTTTGAATCAAATATGGGTAAATATGCTAGTATATGGTCTTAGGAATGAAGTTCCATATGTAACAATCTTAAATTAGTTATATATAAACTACTGATGTAGAAACATATCTTTTCCTAGAAACAAATACTCTCCTATGTATATTTGTCAGAAGTTATGAATGAAAATGCTAATGGTGTTAACATTTCTCTTAAATTTTTTTTATTTGAATGCATTATTTTTTTCTTAGCTTTAACCCAAAGAGATGATTAAAATTCTTGAAGAGGGTATAAAATTTGTAAGAAATTGCTTAGGATTAGTAACTAGTGAGTGTTTTTTTTAGGCATTTTGAGTTTCCATAATTTGGAAAGCAGTATGAGGGTAGTTCACCTATTTCTAAAATGAGTAGTTAATAAATTATAAATCCTTGAATATCTGACTTAGGTGCTCTAATTGATAAGACACTGACCAATTTACCTGAAAATATTCCATTAAATGTGAGGAAGTAACACACCTAGGCCTGAACTTAAAATAAGAACAATATTCATTTAAAGTCCCCCTTCAAGGAATTGTGTATGGGATGGAATTATTTTTTATTTGTATCAAATAATTCATCACTCACTTAGGGGATATGCCAAATCTTCAGTGGGGTGGGCTTTATTTGCATTTAACCAAGAATCAATCTGTTATTAATTTGATATACTTCATGAAAGCGTATTTTGGATTACCCTCCCTAGTTTAACAAATCCAAAAGTGAAGGAGCAAGGATCAAAAAATTTTGGGCTCGTTGTGTTGGCCACTAACCTTACAATTTCTTCGTTATGAGATTTTCCAGATCTCTAGAGAACTATTGGGTTCTATTGGAAAAATCACCAACAAATATTTCCTTAGAGAAACTATTTTGACTTCAAAATCAAGCCTTGTCATATAATCTATCCTTTGTTTTCTTCAATCTCTAATTTCAAATTGACAATCACAACATATGTTATAGTTTTTTCTCTTAACAGAGAATTTTCCTTTACAATTTTTTTCAATGAGGCAATCTCACTCTCTAGATTTTTACATGTCTCTTTCTTATTTTATTTTATTTTCCATTTCTTATTCAACCCTTTTTTCTTTCCACAACTTGAACTTTAATAAATTCAACTGTCTTTTCAAATTCATTATGATTTTATACTAGGACTTTATTAACATTAATACTTTCTTGAAGTCTTACCTCGAGTCTCCAATTCTCTTACAATCTAAGGTTTTTAACATCAACTAGGACAAGAAAAAGTTCTCCTTCAAAATCAACAACTCCTCCTTCATCAGTTTCTTGGTCATTTTGGTATTCATTTGCAATCTCTATGAATTGAGATTCATCATTTGTTCCTCCTTGACAATATTTAAAGCCAAGAAGATTATAAACATCATCAAAAATTTTAATAGACTCCTCTTTGTTTTGATGCAAACCTTTCTCCTTTTTAAAAAACTTTACTTCTATGCATCTTGCCCATTGTACTCCACTATCAGGAAATCTTGAGTTGGTTAAACCTTTTGTAAGTTTCTTGCTCTGATACCACTTGATGGAGTATGGGAAATACTAAGAGGGGGGATGAATCAATGTTTCAATAACCAAATTCAAATTCAAACTATTTTCCAAAGCACAAAACTTCTTTATAATCATCAAATGTTTAGTTTCAAGAATGTACTGAAAATGTGATATCCAATATCAGATCTTTAAACGACATGAAAAACTCAAAAGAGACATCAAGAAAAAGAAACATAACTCATTATTTTCATGAGTGGAAAACCCTCATAGGGATAAAAAACCACTCAAGAAAAATTTCCTCACTGGCTTAATAAAATCCCACTGATTACGGAACCTCACTGGCTACCTTTTGTTCCTAACTAGAAGAGCCCCACTAGCTACAAAATACAGCCTCACTAGCTAAGGAACCTCACTAGTTTCAGCCTCACTACCATAATATAGTCTCACTAACCAATCCTCCATGGTCTTAATGACCAATCATCAATGAAAGAAGAAATACAACTTAATGGAGTTACCCTATTACAATATGCACCATCAAAATACACCTTGACTACAAGAAAAATTCTACATACAACCTAACCCTCACATACTCAAGAAAATAATGAAACAAGACAATGATATTCTCTTACATTGAAAAACTTCACTCACATAGACAACTTTATCAGTCAAGGCATGATTATATTCTTATTCAGAGCATGCACACACTTTCTTGGCTTCAACACAAAAACCTTAACTTGTGATCACTCTCAGATCACACATATCTATGTAGGAAGAGATATGTTTGAACAATTTAAATTGTATAGAGGCTAGGTTCACTTAATTGAAATTCTCCTTCATTTTGCATAATATTGATAATAAACCAACTAAATATGCTTGTTATTTCATATAGATTATTTTTCTATATAAAGAAAAAGGCACATTCCATGGATACTATCATACTAAGTAAACATGAAACCCTCTCATAACCTTATATTCAAGTCTTCTTCATCGTGTATTATACCACCATAAAATTTGTATCATGGTCACAAAACAAAACTCACACCAAGCTCATACCTCCCTTGAAATCTCCTGAACTCATTGGTCATCATTAGTAAGAAAAATCATCCTATATGGTAAACATATAAAGGCATTATTTAGCATTGACATTACAGTTGAACTCTCTATCTTTTCTTTTCAAAATCATGATATCATTAACTTCAAAAAATTGCATCTCCATACATTGGCAAAGATACATCAACTCATCACTACTTGTAGATAGCTATAAAACTATGAATAATTGAAAACCAAACCAATGACATCCATACACTATCAAAATAAAAACTTGGAGCAATAGTTGTTCATCATGTTTAAACAAGGGCAATTGATCTACTAATCCTGCCACTTCAACAAATGTATAATAGTCATTGATTTAATGATAGGTGTTAGTAAAAGAGTTCCTAATCTGTTGAGTCGGTTGACCAAGGAGTAAGGGTTGATCACTTAATGTAAACACTTCCCTTAAGTATTCATTTAAGGGGCACTTAACCTTTTTATAGTAGGTTAATGCTAAATTATAACAAGAAACAATATTTCCTTTGAGAATCCTTCACAAGGGATAAACCCTAGAATGAAATCTCTAGAAAAATATTCTAAGATATGTGTATGGATTGATAAGTTGAGACATTAATATTCAGAAATATATTCAAATAGAAAGAAATATATAATTATAATATTTGTCACTATAGATTGTATGCATGTAAAATGGATAGAAATAGAAATATGCATAAAATAGCTTAAATCAAACCAAAATGCATGCAAACCTCAAAAGATTGGCATTAGCATAAAAGATGTCAATATTAAAATGATAATGATAGACCTCCTTTTATAGAGAGACGAATGTGAAATGGATGATCCAAATTAAATGACTTTTATTTTTTATCAATAGATGAAATTAGACGAGACAAGATAAGATAGAAACGAGACTAGCGGAAGAATGCGGAAATTGACTGATTTTACAAAAATCACTTCAGTTTGAGAGGGAAATTGCATTTTCAAATAAAGGAAACATTATTTAAATGCAAAAGAAAAAGGAAAATTAACTTTTTGATTAAATAAAAAATTTAATGCAAATAGTGAGAGAAAATATGAGTCATTTAAATAAATAAATTTAATTAATAGTAGAAAAATGACCCTAGACAATGAAAAAAAGGTGTTTAGGAGTCCTAGGACATTTTAAAAAAAAAACAGCAAACTAAATAGAAAATAACTTAAAATACTTTTTAAAAATACAGCAAACTAAATAGAAAATAAAATTATAATATATATAATATTAAATTATTAAATTCATTTAATCATATATCATTTTAAATGATAGAACTATCTTGATGGTCAGAGCTAGAATGGCTAAAAACAGACAATCTGATTTAGATCCCCAAGAAAACTATCCTCAGTTCAAAAACATCAATATGTCAGTTTGAATCAATCAATTGTCTATCAAAACATCAGAATTCACCTTCAATATATATTTATTAATTAATTAAAAATCAAAATATATATTTTATTTATGCCGAAGGCTTATCCAAGTTGAAGCTATCAAAGCTAATTTTTATTTGGTACGGTGTAAGATCAGTCGGGAGACCCTTACTTTAATCTCAATCATTGAAAGTCCTTTGTCTCAACGCATTAATGGTCTACCCGAACCGTTCTTCTGATTATGCGTAGGCAATGGAGATATTTTTTTTAAGGAAATCTAAACTGATCTGAGCTGGTAGAAAATATTTGCTTTGAATGCCATAAATATTACATAGATCTTTTGATCCCTACTAGATCTTTCGATGGACTCTCTGCCCACAGCCGCTCATAACAATTTGCTTATGTAATACCTATTTCAATTGGGCATACAGTCAAAGCTTATTCGGTTTACATTTATTACGCTTTGAAAACAGGATGATTGTATTTATTTTCATAGCTGTCGACACTTCGATTTATCTTCAACCACCGCTTCATCACCGCCTCCAATGTGTATAAATAGCCCACCTTTTAACTGATCACTCCAACAACAAACTTTCAAGTTGGACGCTTGCATCAGTTCACAGTTTCTGATCCATACTACTATTTCACTAGCAGGTAAGATTCATCATTGCTTGTATAGTACTATTCTGGTTTGCTTCTGATATAGTTCTTATTAAGAATTAAAAATAAACTCTAGATGCAACGCTCTTTTCTTAGTGTATTGATTCTTATCTGCAACATAAATTTCTGAAGAACAGTATGTTATATAAATATGTTCCTGGTTTAAGTTTATTCAGTCTATGATTGTCATTTGAGCATGCTCTTGGTCTCTGTCCTCGCATAGTGTGTCTACTCTCCATTTTTTTCTCATAGCAACCCATCATAGCCCAGTTGTGATCAAGCTTGACAAGCAGTGCAATTGCATAGCAAAAGTACCCAAAATAATAGTGATGATCATTCTACACGCCTAACCCAAAATCAGAATTCGAATCATCGGCACCCTTTTTGCTTATACACAAATCCATTCCCTTCAAAAGTGCAATCCAGCCAGAGTGTTAGGGAATGCTTGAAAAACTCTCTTACACAAGGGATCAGGCTATGACAATTTGTTTCCCCCACTATGAGAGCCAACCTACCAGCTCTGGCTATCTCCTGTCTATAGAAATAAGAAGATGTGGTACTGATCAGCTTCAGGTCTGAAACATCCTGCTCTAGAGTAGAGACAACTATTTGCATTTCTTTACGGCTCTGGAATCCTTTGATTGAATACCAGGTTATGGGTATGGGTGTCTCCTCTAAAACCCACGAATCTCCAACTGTACCCACCAGGTCTCCATATGGGATGCTTCTATAGCTGAACTCTAGGATGGGATAACCTTATCATGCTCTGTGACTGATCTTTTTTCTCTTTGATATCGGATCTTTTATTGGGATTTATTTCTTGCATGTTTATATTGTGAGACATCTCACACTCCATGAAAATGTTCACAGTTCACAGTTCACAATTAAAGTATATGCTTTTGTTTAATCATTAAAATTTCCACCACATTTTGGTATTCTTGATACCTTGTTCTACATTACTATCAGTTCTTCTACCAAGAAGTTACAAATGAAATCTGATTTGTTCACAGTTCTCATTTCAAATATGTATTTTTCTTTTTAATAAATTTCCACCACATCTTTATGTTCATGCTGCCTCATTCTATATTACTACCAGTTATTTTACCAAGAAGTTGTGAATGGAATCTAATCTTTACCAGGAAGGTGAAACATTTGAAGCTATAGGTAAACTATCGCTTAGAATCTGTGCCTTCTAATTCAGTGGCATTGTTACATTGAGGCATGTTTGCAGCGAATGTTTTCTTATTCCAAGTTCATCGTTGCAGCTTTGTTAGGGTCATGTCATTTATTGTTTAAGGTGAGAGCCAGTCGTAGGGTCAATTTGAATACTTAAGCATTATGTACTGTCTTTGAGAGACGGCTGTACTATGGTTTTCACTGCTTAACAGTGTTGCTAACTTCAAAAAAAATAGATCTTGATGGATTACTTTGATGTATCGATAGCTTATGGTGCATGGCTATAACTAAATTAGTTGTAGTTGTGTACTGTTTTCTGTCGATTTATGTTCATCGAAAGGACACTATTCTGCAAAAACAGTTATTTCTGTGGCTGTCATTTGAGGCTCGATCGTAAACTAGTATTGACAAATCTTGCTGATTTTCTATCCGCTCCTCCAAACTCTTCCTGGAATTGACCTTTCACTTCTCCAATTTGGCAAGCTGCAGCCTGAAAATAAAGTGATGTGAACGGGTGTTATAAAATTTAGCTTCCTTTGTTTCAAATTGGACTTACTCTGTAGAGGAGGGAGATAGACTTTAATAAAAAAATTCAGTCACTTAAATGTAAGTCTCCTCTAAAATGAGCAATTTCCACCAATCCTTTAAGTTTTTTTCAATTAGCACGCAAGCACCTCTGAACATTTTGTTGTTTTTCCATAAATACATATGGCACTATCTTTGGCAACTATTTTTGGCTTTGGACGAATTGTCTTAACAGTTTTATCATTGGACTGAGTGCAAACACAAGTAAATGAAGGTTAGAAAATGAATTCAAACAAATTATTTATTTTCATTTTTAGCTACAAATGAACATTTCAATCAACTTACACAAATGTTGTATGAAATTGAGACCAAAGCCATATTAATCCAAAGAATTAAAAAAAAAACAAAATATCGGTTATTCCATGTAGTTAACACAAATGTTTTCATAGAGGATGGGCAATGATGAATAGTTTATATGTTTTCCCTTAGAATAGTAACTACATCGTATAGATAATAACTACATAGTATAGATTTTCATTATAAAAAATGGAAGAATCCTAATGTTTCTACTCTTGCTTTTGGCATGCACAATTATAAATTCATAACCAAGTTTGATGCATCACACACTGTACATACCATTAGAAAACCCTAATCCATCGAACAACTATAATTGTGCTTGTTCATTTACCTACATACCATTTCACAAACCAAAATTTATCCTAGTTGACCTTCCCTTCTTGTGTGAAGTGTAGTACAATTAGGCTTGTTTTTTAATTTTTTTTGCAATTCATTTCTCTAGGAATACCAAATTTATCCCTCTTCTATCTTCCACAAATTTATCAAGAGACATCTACGGAGATTACACAGGTATCTTAAATTACTATATTACGATTTTTAAAAGTAAAATAGATTGAGCTTGCAATGTTAACTTTTTAGATAATGTTACTTTTTTTAATTTTATTTTAAAATTATGTTATTTTTAAAATTTTAGTTTAAAATTGTTAGTATTTGGTAAAATATTTGAAAACATTCCATATTCATAATCTATAAAAATGTTGTTGTGTCCAAAATTTTTAAGTAAATTGTACAAGCATATATATTTAGAAATACAATTTAAGATTTTTAAATATATAGTTAGTGATAAAAACATTATCTTTCAAATACCAATTAGTATTTAATCTGATAAAAACAACATCTTTTAGTTACTTCACTTGCATTCAAATGCCTAAAATAATAGTGTTACTTTATGTTATTTTAGATTTTTAAAATATTTTATATCATGGTAAAAAATAATTATATTCTACTTTGCTATAGTGTAGATTTTAATGCTTATCCATATTGATGATTAAAATAATAAAATTAGTTAACATTAGGTGTTATTTTTAAATTTACTATATCCAGGAATGGCACTTCCTCGTGGACAGACCAATATCATTGAAGTATCAGATAGTGATAGCTCCCCCTGTATTCCAATCGTTTCACCTCCTTCAACCAATTGGGATAGATCTTCTACAAATGTTGTAGATCTTTCGAGTGAAATCATCGTTAATTGCTTTGATAATTTGTAAAAAATGAAGACAGTTGTTTGAAATGTACACAGTGTCTGGGATTTTGAGGTGCGGGCAATGGAAAACACACTACAAGAATTCCACTTAACTTGTGACAAGTTGGCCACCTTTTGTGCATTTCTACGAGAAATGCATGCTGACGAGGTGTACGGGATGGGTGGTGCTCCATACATTAAATGTGCTTTTGATAACTATATAAACAATGCTTGAATCCTTTCTTCTTCAAATGTGTATATAGTGCAGTTTTGAAATGTGAATGTAGGACACTATAACTAGTGTCCTACTTTTTGTATGAAAATCGTACAATAAATTTTATTTTCCTACCACAACAAACAAGGTTGTGTTCCTTGTAGTACCAAAACATCCCTCAAGTTTTAATAACTATAGATATGCCAAATTTGTACATGGTGTTATACATATGCATTAGTATTCATACTTCTCTCTCATTGTTGCGCGTCTACACTTTATGGCATTGGATACCACCTATGTAGCATTCTAAATTTTTTTACACATGATTGTAATTACAAAGATAAAAAAGAAATAAATAAACTATGTTTTTTCTATGAAGCCTATATATTTACACCATATTTATAAATAAGTTGTCAATGCTGTATTGAGTATGTTTTCCCTTTATAATTAGTAATATTAGTAAAAAACAATAAATGTAATACTTTCCTTTTTGTAGTTCTAAATATTTAAAAACCATTGACATATGAGATTTCAATGATTTATCAAATGTGTAACCCTGTTTTCCAATTTACTTAAAACAAAAAGATACACCCATTCTTAACACCAAATTTTAAACCAATAAATGTAATACTTTTGTTTTTGTAGTTCTAAATATTTAAAAACCAATGACATATAAAATTTCAATGCTTTATTAAATGTGTAACTCTATTTTCCATTTTAATAAAAAAACAAAAAGATAGACCCATTCTTATCTAAAAAAAATACACCCATTCTTAACACCAAACTTTAAACCTTATCGATGTTAGAATTTCATTATATTTGTATTAAAAGTGGCACTTTATTTGTAGTGGACATTCAAGTTGTTTGTTATGCCATTGAATTTGTCTCACCACCTTTTGTACTCCTTGTATTCGCAGGATCAAATTTGTTTCAATTCACGCAATCCTTGTGAGAACTACATATCCAAGTGTTATATAGGTATGTTTCCAATTCATTATTTCTTCTTTATCGTTAATTTGTACCTTAAATATATTCCACCATCTTCATTCTTGAAATTGTATTGAATGCTCTTAATGCACTTTTAGAACTTTTCCTTTCCAAGGACAACAAAAAGTTTAAGTACAATTTGTGGTATAAATGTTATAATTTTTGTATATTCCACTCATTTTAATAGATAAAATACATTGCATGCTCTTTTGTTTCATTTTCTTAGAAAAAAAAAAGGACCAAATTAGGTTGTAATTATTATCTATATGTGTTTTTCCATTTCCTATTATCTTCTTTAACTTTACTGTTCACCTTCAAGAAAAAAAATGCATTGGCATCTAATAGTTCTCACTTTTGCAAGTTTCCTTTTTTCCATACATTTTTTACTGAATTGTGATTGTTGATTAATTGCTTCAAAGATATATTACAATTTTTTTTAGTTTTCAACAAATTAAACATTATATATTCTTTTTTATTTATACAATTCTGCAAAAAAGGATTTCTTTGGATTTTTCCCTTTGCATATATTTACAAAAAATGTTTACAAAACCTTCTTTCCCTTACCATTTATTCCAATTTATTTTATTCTTACAATAAAACATCATACACAATACAGAGTCTTGTACCTTTTCCAAAAAACCACTAACATTTTTAGGAATTGTAAAAAGGTAGACCCTCTTTTACATAAATTTCCCACTTATAGGGAAAATTTATATTCGAAACATTGCCAAAAATAGCATATTTCAATTTGCTCCCAAACCTAATTATCATATTCCCACATGCTTGCAGGCACATTTAGAACACTAAATTTAAAAAAAATGGCGAAATTGACTGCAAATGCCATTGCAGATATTCTTGTAGGCATATCTGGTTTGAGTCCTATTTTGCAAGTTGCATCCATTGAATCCATTCAACAAGCTCGCTCTACAGTTATCAAATACTGCATTCAACTTTCAGATGGTTTACACACACATCATGTTTTACTTCCTGGTCAATTCATTGATCTTGTGTTGGAGGAGGCTTTAGTGAAAGGTTCTATTGTCCTACTTAAATAGTATACTTCAAAGATGTTCCATAAATTTACGTGCATCCACACTTTCCTACAAACCTTGTCTTCTTTTTAGTTTTCCTCTACATGCTCTTACTAAATGTATCACTTTTAATAATTGCAAGGCTAACATTATTGAAAACCTTGAATTAATTTCAAACAATGCACCAATTGTTGGAACTCCAACCCCTCTTCTCCAATCTAGAAGCTCCCTCCCATCAATCAGCTTTCCAGCACCGTTGGGATCCTCTCAATCTACAAATGATTCATTGGAAGAAGATGGAGAGCCTCAGACTCAACTGAGTATATCCCCTTTTAAACCAATTCCCATAAAAAATTTAATGCCCAACCATAAGAATTGGACCATTGAGGGTCGAGCCTTGACGAAATTGTCAATCCACGAATATAAAAATGTTGGACGTGATGGAAAAGTTTTTGGATTTAATTTTGTAGACATGGCAGGCTCTAAAATTCATATTTCTTGCTTCAACAAACAAGTTGAAGAATTTTACCATGCCATTCACTCTGATAGTCTATATCATCTCCAACGGTCACATGAAAGTTACAAACACAAAATATAGTACCTCCACACATCCCTACGAAATCATTCTCCATAGCTCATCGACTGTAACTCCTTCCACATCCTTGAACTCCACAATACCCACACATAATTTCCACATTAAAAGCATCCATTCATTGTCCTCCTTTCCTATCAATTCCCTCTTTGACGTCATTGGAATGCTTTTAGCTATCTCCCCTGCATCAACCATTCGTAAAAGAGATGGTATAGAGACAATCAAATGTACTGCTACAATTGTTGACATGTTAGCTTGTACCATAGATGTTACACTTTGGGGTCATCATTGCTATATTGATGGAATACAAACTTCTGATATGCCTGTACAACCAAATCCTTATGCTATTTTGATTAAATCAACATGTATTACCTCATGGTGTGAGATAGGTCTTGATACCATTTTTCCAACTAAAATTCTAATAAAACCAAATTTAGCAGAGGCCTCGAGCCTACAAACATGGTATGCCAATAGAGAAACTGCCAAGCCCTTTAGTTCCTTGTCACAAAAACAACCTTCTCCCATAAAGTTTGCAAATCCAGTCAATATCTCATCTCTTACAGATAAAAACATGCTTGAAAAGAAAAATGTTTGCATAAAGGCCTCCATTTCAAAACTACACCTTGACAACTTCTATTACCTTTCATGCCCATTATTGGTGGACAATAAAAAGTGTAAGAAAAAGGTTTTGCAAACATCCACTACTACTTTTCATTGCCCAAAGTGCTCTACAAATCTCCTTGTGTGTGACTTTAGCTACATGCTCAAAATGGACTTGAAAGATCCAAGTGGTGAGCTCCTCAAAGTTACTGCATTTTAAGGCCTAGCGAACTCCTTACTGGGTATTGCCTCAGAAGATTTTCAACTATTGCTTACTGAACTTGATGCTACTACCGAAATTTTGGACCATATTATTGGTAGCCAATTTTACATTGATCTGGCCATCAAAATGATTCCCTTTGGTGGACAGCAAACACAAAGCATTGTTATTACTGCCATAAAGCCAATTTAATTGTTGCACTTCTCTCTTCTTAGAAATACTATAAACTTGGCCTACCCATATATGTAAAAATTATCACAAAATGTGAATAGTTTTATTTTGTTATCAAAAACATTGTATGTCCACATATACAAAGTTACTGGTACATTTTTCTCTGAATTCTAATTTTTGTACCATATGTTCTCCTTCGTAGCATATAATATTTGTACCCAATTTAAATGTTGCACTTCTCTCTTCTTAGCAATACTTTAAACTTGGCTTGGCCATATATGTAAACATTATCACCAAATGCGAATAGTTTTATTTTGTTATCAAAAACATTGTATGTCCGCATTCTAATTTTTCATAGCATATAAATGAACACTATCCGTATATTTTTTAACAACTTTTTGTACATTAACATTCCATATATATACATGTTTTTGTTTCCTCTTATGTTCCAAATTATTTTATCAAACCATGTTTTCTCCTCTCAATAATATACTAGTCATCTCTCACAAATCTATTTCATTGCTCCTTTCCTCAACATTCCTTATTATGGAGGCAGAAAATGGAAGTATGCAAGATGAACGTTCTCGTCAAAATGAGATGAAACATAAACAATGCTATGCAAGGAAAGATGAAATTAACAAACAAAGACATGAAGCCAAACACGACCTCAAAAATCTCTCCTCTTGTTACCATACCCAACCTACAAAGAATTGCACCTCCCCCACAAAATATAGTTCATCCTGACCCAGTTATCGAAATGCCCCGTTTGCCATTTTTTCCACAAGAGTTTTTCTCTACTAGAAATAACTTCTGATCAAAGATAGATAGCCTATCAAGAATTTCAACTTGTATGGTTTGCATGGAGAGATATCCAGGAATCAAAACCAGATAGTCAAATGGAATCCCTACCTATTATAGATGCACATTTGAAAAGAATGACCATCACTTCTCGAACTAGAACAACATGGACCCTGGTGAGCAACCTGTATGCTTAAAAATTCCATCCCAAGTTGAGGAGATGTTAATAGCTAGGGTTAGCCCGATACTTCAAGTTTCCTACGCAAGGGGGGGGCAACTAAAATATAGTGGCCACACTATTTGTTTTCCCCAAGATATATCTGCAGTGGCATCCTACTTGCCTAGGAATATTCATGATCTTGATATACTTATACTTAATAGGGAACAAATCGGCCAACAACCATATAGCTTCCATGTGAGTAGAGGACATGTCTGTGAGGCACTTAAATACAAGATGTGCAATAACCCATACTACAAGGATGTCCAAATAGATGAGCTTGCAATATCCACTTTGCCAGAGTCTTCTAGTGACGTGTCAAACCTTATTTATGCAACATCTTCAAATCCTACTACCACAAATACAAGCTTTGAGGAAACAAGTGATACAAAAGCCAACCCCAATGAACAAAACTTGTTGCCAACTACATCCTTTGTTACAAATCTCCCACATGCACGTACAGAGGTTGAAGAAGTGCACTCTTTGCTACAACTAGGTACTGGATGACCAACACCGATCATTGCATGGCCACCCATTTATCCATCTCCTATAAATGAATACACCACTGAAGGATTATTTGCTATGGCATTCCCCACTTTGTTCCCAATAGGAAAAGCTGCATTCAAGCAATAGCATATCAAGGAAATTAAACTTCATGAATATGCCCTCCATCTCCTAAGGCACCATGATAATTGATTTGGGTAGCACCCCCGATTTAGGTACTTCATACTAAACATTATTATGCACCACCATAGCCAAGAAACCTCCTCTGTATTTGTTAGCAAAAATATCAATGGTTGCCTACCCTCAACAGTCTTAGACCTACGCCAAATATTGAAGGACATGCCAGATGACAAACTTGTGGATCAACTCATGCAATTTAGTTCGTCAATTCATGGAACTCGTCCATTTTGGACCTAGCGTCGAGGGGAGCTTTCTAACATGGTCATTCAAATTGGTTGCCCAACACTCTTCTTCACCCTTAGTGTAGTAGATACAAAATGGCTAGACTTGCATAACACCATGCCTACCAAGCCTCCTACAAATTCTTCTATGGATTCTAGATGAAGGATCAAAAACATTGTACAAAATTCACACCTCACTGCAGTCTACATGCACTATAGGTTTACTACATTTCATGAAGAGGTCTTGGAAAAACTTCTTGGTGCATTTGAATAATGGTATAGGTAAAAAATTTCTTTCTCATTTTTGCACAATACATATGTACTTTTCTTTTTTACTACAATCATCACTTCATTTTTTATAATAGAATCTTACCTTAATAATTTGCTAAATATCATATTCTCACAAGTATGAATGGCAACATAGGGGATTTGCACACATCCATGTTTTTCTATGGCTCGAACAAGCACCTGATATTAATAAATTAGAATGGAATAACATTTAATCTGTACAAAATGCACTTGATTACATAGATAGATATGTTTATGCTTGGAACCCACGTAGCCTCCATTTGAGAAACCAAACATTTCATCGCTATGTTCTTGATGATCCTTGTTTGCTGGATACAACAAGGATCTTGTCATGCGACCCTTCAATTGACTATTATGAATTCATTAACCATGTTCAATGACACACAAAGTGTAGTTTGCTTACATGCCTTAGGAGGAAAGGGCCATCTATAGTATGTCGCTATAAAGCACCATGCCCCATGCAAGATAAGTCAAGCCTTTCAAATGATGATATCGGTCGCCCTAAGCACACACTAGCTCACAATGATGATCACTTGAACCTCCACAACCCATCTATCCTATCTATTTGGAGGGCTAATGTAGATTGCCAGCCTATATTGTCAATTGATGTTATCCTCCAATATATTGCAAAATATGTAGCAAAACCTGAGCACAAATCTGAAACCTATCATGCTATGTTATCTCATATCTCAGCTAAATTAGAATAAAAAATGCCTACCCCAATAGCTTTTCAAAAATTGCTTACTGATAGCCTTGTCGATCGGGATATTAGTGCCCAAGAAACTTGCCACCTTTTACTAAAGTTACCCCTCTCCATATCTAGTAGGTCTTTTGTGTCTTTAAATGTTAATCACCACAAATTTCAACGTGTATCGATCTCACCCACATCAGTTACCATATCACCCACATACATTGATGCCTACGTGGCCTGCCCCATTCAACTACAAGCAATGTCCCTCATTGAATTGATGCAAAAATGGACCTTTAAAGGTTCCCGAAAAAATGAATAATGGAAGCAGTGCACCCACAAAGCAATTGTTTGTGTCTCACCTAGGTTCACAAGCATCCCTGCAAGAGATGACAAAAGCTTTCATGAATTTTGTTGGAGTGAACTAATTCTATACCACCCATTCTGGAATATTGACATTGAGTTTGGGTCCTCCGAACATCAAATAATATCACAATGGGAAAGGTTCTCTTCTACATATAGGCCATGGCATGTACACCACACACATCCAACTCCAATCGAAGCATCAAATGCTAGTAGCAACTCAAGCATTGACCATGTGTTGCAAGGACACAACCCTGAAGAATGGTAGGTTCTTTCAAGTTTGTACCCATACCTTCCTATACAACTTGATGCACTAGAAATGCTTGGTTGACGTGACATTGACATGCACCATGAATGGAAACATACCAGCCTCACCCCACTACAAATGCAGTTTTCTACTACTTTCATAGACTCCAATCGACAAACCTTTCAAGTGCATCATAGTTTCAATGAACAAACTCATACTACTTTCTCTACTTACCAGCAAAAAGCATTCAATATAATTTTGTCCCATCAAAGCAGTCTTCCATTGCAACCACTGCTCAAGCTAATTGTTCAAGGAACTATAGGAACTGGAAAGTCACACCTCATAAAAAAAATAAGGTTTTCCCTCATGAACTTAGCTCCAATTCACCAATCACCATTACTACTTCTTGCACCTATAGGTGTTGCTGTATTCAACATTCAAGCATCAACAATTCATTGTGCTCTTCGCATTCCAATAAAAGAAATGCCCCACCTACAAGGCCAAACACTTGCTACCTTCCAAGAAAGCATGTACTTTATTAGGTACATTTTAATAGATGACATGAGCTTCATTGGCCCAAAGTTGCTAGAACGTATTGATATGAGACTACGGGAAGCATTCCCCATCCACAACCACCTGCCCTTTCGAGGATGTTCAATTATTCTCTTTGGTGACTTGGGCCAACTACCACCAATTAAAGATATCCCCATGTATGCTTCTACCTCCTATGGTGGGACTCTATGGCGCAGCTTTACAACAGTGGTCACTCTGAAAAAATATTTTGACAAATTGGTGATGATCCTTCCCAAATTGCTTTTCGTGTACTTCTGTCCAATCTACGGAATGTGGATCCTACATAAGAAGACTGGCAAGTTCTAATGTCACAGTCAAGTTCCTCACTCAATACTACATGAAACTCAAATTTCTTGTCCGCCATACATCTATTTGCAACAAATGTATGTTGTTGTCTTTGGCAACACCAATTGCACTTTCCACTGCAAAGCAACTTAGGGGATCATCATACACAAATTCAGATGAAGAAAAACTTCAAGCTCAAATTTATTTATCTATTGGCCAAGAGTTCATGTTATGCTCGAATATATGGGTCGAAGCAGGGCTCGTGAATGGTGCACTTGGACAAGTAAAAGCAATTGTATATAGTGAGGGTGAAAAACCACCTCAACTACCCTTGTTTGTTTTTGTTCATTTCAAACACTACATTGGACCACCTTGAGACAATAACAATCCAAATAATGTCCCAATATCCCCACTTAGTCGGGGGCTTCGCCGTCAAATTCCACTTAAAATGGCATGGGCATTGACAATACACAAGTCATAAGGACTAACACTTCCAAGGGACACAATCGACATTGGCAACATAGACCGACACGGCCTCACATTCACAACTATTTAAAGAATTCCTGATCTACAAAGTCGTTGCATTCCAACGATATGCTCGTATGAAACAAAGCCCATATGTTGCGTGTCGAAAATGCGAAGAGAACCGATTGAAAGCACGTATGAAACAAAGCCCATATGTTGCGCATCGAAAATATGAAGAGAACCGAATGAAAGCAATGTCAAATTCAACCTCCTCAGGCACTTAAAATGCATTCAAACCACTATAGGTATATCACTTTCTTATTTGCTTCACAACCAAACTTATATACATTATTTACTATAAATTATATCTCTCTTCTTGCTTTACTACAGGATCCTCGCATTACTCATTTACACTATCTTCTCATTGTCTAAGACCTACACACTACTCAACCAAAGGTAACTAATTTTATTATTGAATTCCAACTTCAACATTCTCTTTTCTATTTTGGTTTTTTACACTATATTCTCATTGTCTAAATATACAACTTTTGTTTATTACAGAAACATTGGAGTTCAATGTGACCATGTTAAATTACATATCATGGCTGTTGTTCATGGTTCTTAAAGGGGAATTTATGATGACCAAGCTTAGAGCATGGGAAACCTTTGAAAAAATCAAACCCACATTCATCTCCTCAACCCAATTTACCAAGTTTGTAATCTATATATGCAAGTTCTTCATACATTTGCAGGGTTAGTTTTTTGGCATTTTGTTTGATGTAGTGCATAATAATATAGCATTCCAATATTTAATAGTTTATCTACTATTTGAATCACTCTCAAAGCTAAAAAACAATAGCTATTGTAGTAGATGTATGTCAAAAATTATCTCTTTTGTAAACTTTCTTCCACCACATTTTCTAGTGTAACTATAATTAATATTTGCAAATATTGCAACATTTAATTCTATCCCATTATTGGTAAATGAAATGGTCACTTACTTGTTGTGGATAAATATCAGTGAGTTCAAGGAGGGATTATATTTAGATTGGGTGGTTTCAAAAGTCTTTCACATTTTAAAAGTAAATAATATTTTAAGAAAAGGTAGTGGGGGGAACATTTTATTCGTGAAAATTTAAGTTCCGATTTATTTATATACTATATCAATTCTACATTTTTAATCCACATAAATCATTTGTATAATAATTTGTATTTACTTTATTACATTTCTTGCATTTTTATATTACCTAAACTATTTCCCATTTCAACCAATATGTCTACAATTACTAAAATACATCCATACAGTTATTCTGCATAACCCATTGCACACCAAAGGTGCAATAGCTAGTTTATTTTCAATTAATAAATAAATACAGTGGAAGGTGCATTCTGATGTCTTGGTAGACGTCACTTTACTGATGTCGTGGTATACATATGTCCGCCAACCGTTTTTCTGTTGATGTCAAAAAAGCTATGGACGTTTCACATATGTCGTGGCATCACATTTTGTCGCATTCTCCGCCTATGTACTTTTTTCTGTTGATGTCAAAAAAGCTATGGAAGTTTCCTGGCTTTTATGGCGCATATCTTTGAACATTCCTGCCTTTTCTCACGCGTTTCCAACACAAAAAGAAGCACAATCCCATTAATTCGTAATGGGGTTTCCCACTTTCTTCTTTTGCACCTTCGACTTTGCTTCGTTCATTGTACTCTTTCATTTATGTGTACCGTCAATCTCATAGATACATTGAATATTCATTCAATGTTGTGAGCAGGTTCTTTCATAGGAAGGGGGGCTGCTAGAAAATGGTCGGTCCAGCCGACTTCTTGGCTCAAAAGCTTCCAATATAAATATTGGACCTGCATTCCAAAATATTCATCGTAGGATTCTATTAACGCAAGGAATGGGTAAGAGAAAGATTGTATCCTGCGCTGCCTGTAGACTTCAACGCAAGAAATGCTCAGAAGACTGTATTTTGGCTCCACATTTTCCTCCAGATGATCCTGACAAGTTCACAGTCGTGCAGAGAGTGTATGGAACCAGCTATATTATCAAACTACTTCAAGTAAGTTTTTAACTATACTTGCTTTTGTACGCCCCCTTTCTTTTGTTTATTTAAAATATGTTTCCTTGATGTAATTCTGTATTGAGATCATGGGCACTGTTAGTTTCTTTAAAGAGCTATTTCTAATTCTTATTTCCTTTGTTTCGCTCATGGGATTATTCTGTTTGGTTGTTTTCGTTCCTTATGGCTGGTTTTGATGCATCTAATGGCTTCTATTCCCATTTTGCTGCTCTATTGTTTGTAATGTAGTCTGGGATTTACCCTCTTCACAGATCTTATTCCAAGAGCTTCTTGTTATTTTCAGTATCAGCATATTTTTCAATACGAACAGAACAGTTTCCTGATCCATGTTTTAAGATTCACCTGGTATGTTATGGTATCCAAGATTTGCAAGTGCTTAACAGCCATTTTATTGATTTCTTAAACAGAGCTGCTCAGTTGTTTTCAATAGGATTCATCTGCATTGATTCTTGTGAGTAATCAGAGAAGAGGCCTTTTTCTTTCTTTCACCCTTACACATATTAAATTATTAAATTCATTTTGCCATCGAACCATCTTGATGGTGGACCTGCTTGTAGACATTCCTTTTCTTGCGCCTTGCAGTTTCTTTCATTCTCCGCCCACGTACTCTGTGTTTCCCTAAAAGGTATAAACCGTAAAGGCAGAGTCCACTTTTATATTCAATAGTTTACGGCTGTGTGGCATTAGACTTTCTATTTACAGTAATCTACTTTCTATCCTATCATCTATATTTAATAGTTTTCCCTACGCTTCTATGTCATGTCATAAAATGCCTATCAAAGTTGGCTAGCGCATTTGCATGGAAGTTACCCTCTGTATAGACATGTTAAGTATATTAATAATTTATTATCGTGGTCCCTTGTATATCAAGCAAGAGCCAAATTTGACTTATAACTCTATTAATTTTCAAAGTTTTAAGTCCCGTTTACTATGACATGATAATCTCCTTCTATCTGCCAATTTTTATGGCCAAAGCGATTGGTTGGTTCTAGGTCTATTAGGAGTGCCATGGCCTCAGCTTTGAGGTGACAAAAAACAAAATGTCCTCCATCATCTCTCAAAATACAACTAGCTCTGAATATACACAAATACAACTAATTATCTTTGAGAATGGGCCTAGTTAGCTCTACATGAGGCAAATTTTTTTCTTATATTTTTAATATGTTTTAGATTGCATTGATCACAACAAATTTATTTATTTTTCATTATTCTTTTTGCTTCAATCAAAATCGTAGCTCATCAACAATTAAGCTCTACTTTTAAACTAAAGTGTTATTATTGACCTTTACTAACTTGATCTAAGTATAGATGTATTTTTCACTTGTACTCGGTTTAGACATGAAATATGTCATGTATCATTTAAAAGTGTTATTTTATTAGCTAATGGATGTATAAACCTACTCACAAGATGTTCACAAATTTATTTGATTTTTATATTTTTATGTAATTAAGGATTAAATTATAACTCACTCACTACTTTAGTTCTTCACACTAATTTACTTAGATTCATTTTTTTTTCTTGTAATGTTTCTTCAGGGTCTAGATGTTAAGCAAAGAGTAGATGCAATTAATAGTTTGGTGTATGAAGCAAGTGCAAGAGTGAAGGATCCCATCCAAGGAAGTTCTAGTGTAGTCCATGAACTACAAAAGAAAATAGCCAATCTAGAATCTCAATTGGAAGCCAAGAAAGAAGAGTTGATGAATATACAATCTCAATGTGATAAGCTTGCATTCCTATTCTCTGATGGATCTTCTAATGTTAATGATGCATATCACATTGATACAACTAATAATATCATGTATGAGGAGGTGGATCCAATGCTATTATGGGGGATGATGTACGATATATAGATCTATGAGGCTAAGTTAAGTAAGGTGTTCTAATGTCATATACAAAATTGCATTAATAATGTAACTTAAAAGCCAACTATTTCAATAAAACTATATTATATTTACAAAATTGAAGTCTACACTATTAAAAGACAATCTATTTCATAGACATGTCATATATTTTTAATAAACAAATAATTCTCATATATTGATAAATAAATTTAAGCTATATCTTGAGTAAAGTTTTTTAAAAGTATTCATACTATTAAATTAATTAGCAATAGACATTTAGGAGATGCCTTGAAGACGAACTTGGATATATAGGTACTACAATAGATTTATTCCTAAAAATCAAAATGTTTAATAGTTCAATGTAGTTTCTTGCAAAAAATATGATAATTTTTCATAATTTTTCAATGACTTTAAGTTGTAAAATTACTATTCATTATTTGATTGTTCAACTATTTCATGTTTAAATAAATTACAACTTTTCTTACTACAACTTTATAAAATGAAATCTTTGTTCATGTTTTCTATTTAAATACTTTAATTGGTTCTTAATGTTCATGTTTGTATATTATTCAAGACTATAATTTTAAGGGATATAATCCATTTAATTGATTTTCTTCCAAAATTACTTATTATCCTTTAATTGACAATATTGGGTAAGAGAAGTGCAACAATCATTAGAGATGCTCCGTTTTTTTCTTATCGTACTTATGATTATTTGCATGGTAAATCATTTTATTGATAGAAATAAATTTACTATAGCTAAATTAATGTGCATATACAAAATAAAGTTTATAAGAATTATATGTATAAGAATCCTCTTTGAATATATAATATAAGAGCATAAATAATTTTTATATTATAATTTAAACTTTAGTTGAATTAAATCAACTAACATTCAAAATTTTAAGGTGATGTGTTGAATAATTGACATGTATTTTTTGAATATATAGCATAAAATATGCTATGTTTTATTCAAGATAATTTATTTTAATTATTTTTGAAACCAAATATTGCAGTCTATTATTCAAATATAATATTATGAAAATAGGGTCTCAAGAATTTTTCTTGGACACCAAACTTCAAAAAGATGAATATAATTTAGTAGAAATGTTATGGAATTATTAGGTCCACTAGTATAGCACCATATTCAATCAATTAACATATTATTTTCATTAAAGTATTTATTGTTCCACTATAATCTAAAATATTTATCAACATAGAAAAATGTCTTGATTATATATTTTAAATTTTCTCTTAACATTTATGCTAGTGACTACACCATTATAGGGTGAATCATGTAGATAAATATTTATCATTTCTAACAACACACACCCTTAAAATTGTTGGTGTGGATAAGTCTTGTACCTAGTTAATTATTTACTAGGGACTTAGGAGTCCTAGTTCACATGCTAAGTTTACTTAGGATATAAGCTTTCTTTAGAAGTCTTAGTTGTCTTATCTAGTGTAAGGTAGAAACTTGTCATCGCTAGGGTCTAAGACACAGGAGAAAACTGCAAAATCAAAAGTGTGTACTAAGACAACTTTTGATTTTGCATGATTTAGTCCCAAATTGGGTTTTCTGCACCAAAACTAGAATTTGATAGTGCTTATTTTGAATCTCCTAAAACCTTAAAAATTGACTACACTAGGACTCATATACCCAAGGTGGAATATTAGTCCTAGTGTGATTTTTTTTAGAATTAAGATCTAATTGTACTCTCCAATCTCTTCTCTTTCTCCCACACTTTTCTTTCGGATCTGAAACCCTGATTTCAGACCTCTAGAAGACATTTTGTGAAGATAACAATCTTGGAAATGAAGGGAAAATTAAAAAAACTTGTTTCAATTTTGTTACCTATTCTTCAAAGGTCCTTCATGCTCCAAGACACCTAGATCTGTAATCATACATGTAAAGAAGAGAAAAAGTTCTTGATTGTTAGTGAATAGGGGTTTTCCTTGGTCAAACCCATTTTAGGTAATTAAACCAAATAATGAGATAATGAAATAAGGACATGAAACATGAAACAAGGAAAATGAAACATGGACAATGATACCTTGAATGATGTCTTGTAAATATGCAACTCAACATGAAGTAAACATGAAGGATGTAGATATATATCTTGAAATCAGTGTAGGAAAATGCTTAATCTTGGATCTTGAATGAAACATCACAACACTAGCTGAAAAAACATGCTTGGTTCTTGATAATCTTGACATGATGATGGATATTGAATTACTGCAATAATTGATGAGTAAATATGCCCTTGAATGCCTTAAAAATGCTCTTGTAAACTCTCTTGATACTATTGGGAGGTCTTAGAATGCTTAACTCTTGAGTGATTTACTTGATATCATGAAGGATTATATGAAATAATGATTGTAGACCTTATTAATATAGGAAATCCAACAAATTTTCCATTTATTAGATCCCAAAGGCTGATATTCAAGAAATTTGAATTTAAAACCCCGATTTCCTACTCAAAACCCTAAAAGGGGGCAAAATAGGACACATATTCCACCCCTAATGCATATTTTGATTGTCAGGATTTAGGTTGAAATAAGCCTCATGATGAATAATATAGGGTCCTAGTGGCCTATTAATGATGATATAAAGGTTACAAATGCAAGGGGGGCCAAAATTCAATGTGAAAGTGTATAAATACCTTTTACAACATTAAATTAAGGCAAGATTGGCTCAATTTAGCTTAAAAGGACCTTAAATCCAATGTGAATGTGTACAACACATTACAACACTATATTAAGGCAACATTAGGTCCAAGGGCCCTAAATCCAATGTGAACCTATGTAAGGTTTATTTAGCTTAGAAGAGCCCTAAATTTAATGTGGATTTGGAAAACACATTACAAGACTAGATCAAGGTGAAATTAGGCTCATGTTTAACATTAATTCTACCCAAATTAGGTGAGGAATTGTACCATTTTGAAAAGTGTACAATTTTCATTGTTACATCTATAATTTACATTATCCTAGGTAGTTATGAATTAGTTATCTCGTGTGATAGGATTAATAAACTTGTCATGATCTTGTCTTATCATATATCTCATCATTTCCTTTATAAGCAAGGAACCTCTAGCATATTTTGCATAGCATTGTATTGTAGCATTATTGAATATTGTATCATATTACAATTCTTGTTTGGTAGAATAGCATCTTCTATTTTTTCTTCTCGATCTCCTATGGAGATTATTTGGTGTTGCAGATTGAAGATCAAAGGTACATGCATCAAAAATTAAAAAATTCTAAAAATATTATTTATTCGGGTGGCTTCTTTTCTTTTTTTAATTTTTTTTCAAAATATATATCAAGCTAAATCTTATTTTGTTCAAGAAATTAAATATTGTTTGAGTTTACTTTCTATGGAAAAAAAGGGGCATTTAATTACTTGTAGGGTTGTACCGGGCACATGCAAGCCTTATCTGCCCACTTTAAATTTGTATTGGGCAATTTTGAAATATATGTATTGGGCGACCTTTTTTGTAAATTTAAAAAAAATAAAAAAAAATTCAAAGCACTTTAGTGCTTGGTTTAGAGTGTGGCCTTTTAAAGGCCGGCTAAAAACTAAAGTCTACGGACTTGGTGTAAAACCCGCCACCTTTCTAACCACCAGCTAAGGAGTTACAATCTAACTATCGATGCAAACTACCAAGAGGCCAACATTCTATTTGATTGCCAATCAAAAACAATTAATGACCACCAATAGTTAAGCCACCACATGTGACCATCCCGAGAAGACCACTAGTTGTAAACTTAACCATTGGATTTTTTTCCTCAACCTGCACACACGATCCTATTGGCAACTAGGAGCCAACACTTGGGGCTTATTTTTCTTGCTTGGTTAGCAATATTTTTTCTCATGGTTAGTGATCAAAGTCCCTCTTCTTGGGCTATTTTTCAATTTTTCATAACATGTCGCCACAATGTAGGACTTTTGAAAACAAGATATCATCAGAAATTTGGTTCAATGAACTTCACAATAGTGCGGGTGATTTTTCCATTTTTTTCCATTTTTTTTCCAATTATTCAAGCTCAAAGACCTGCAAGTGTATTTATTTCTTTTAATTGGAAAAACATTTGTATACGAAGTCAAATTTGGCACTTGTTTTCAAATTGCTCAGAAAATCACAAGGAATCTATTTGTAACCTTCTTTTTTAGTTTTGGAAAGCTCTTTTTTCTTAAAATTGTAAAAATCATCGTGCGCTATAAACAGTTGATTTGAGCTTGTCACTTGTAAAAATTACAAAATTTCTTCATTTTAATTTGTTGGAGGGGTTGCAAATTGAGTTTTAATATATTTTGGGTGGTCAAAGAAATAATTTATGTACTACATTATCTTCTTTCTCTTGGTGTTCTTTTGTCCAACATGATACATCTAAGGCAAATTGTACCACTCACTCCACACATTTATCATACAAGGAAGCTAAAAATAACCCAATTGTTAGAATATAAAGGTCTATGGCCAATATTAGATGTTGAACAACCTGAATTCACAAGGGATTATGGAAAAAATATTCATAGATGTAAAATGGATGAAGCAAAAGGGCTCATTGGTTTACATGTATCTAATAAATTGTTGTTTCATATTGTAGAGTGTAAAACACCTAAGAATGTTTGGGATAAACTTGAAGAATTGTACATGTTCCATAGAAAAATAGGGTTCACCAAAATGAATTGGTCAAGATGATGAACCTCTAATTTCTACCATAAAACATGTAATTATGTGCCAATATGATGGCAATAATAATTAGAAGTCAATCCTAACTATTATAGTAACTATGAGGGAATTTTTTGTGAGGCTAGAATGGTTTATACCTTGTTACAAGAAGGCTATTTTAGGTCGCAAAGGACTCATTCGCCTTTAGTCATGAATGTGTCCATGTTAGAGTTTTTGAAATTCATATTTGGGTTATGTTCCTTGATTTCTGCACTCTTAAAACGTTGGTTATCAGCTCCAAAAAACTTGTAACAAGTTTTGTAGCCTTGTTTCTATCTTCTTGTAGTATGAAAGAAAACTTTGCAACTTGACAACTTTGACATTTTTTCTCTAATCTTGTTGTGTCGCCAAAAAGTGTATACCTTGGCACTTTTTCACTCATTTTGGCCCTTTTTAGTGGATTTTTGTCTTGATTACCTTAATTTAGCATTGTAAGCTTGTAATTTAACACTAACCTAATGGTGTTTTACTAAGGTGTTGTGAAGTGTTGTAATAAATTTCCTCAATTTTCTAAGACCCTTTCAACATAATTCACCTAAATAATACATTCTTGCACCTTCCTAAGCCTTAAGACAGAGTGTTGTAAAGTGTTATGTTGAATTTTCATATTTATCTAGGCTTATCACCCCTAAATCAACCCTTTTCATATGCTAATTTGTCCTTTTAATGCATCTTTAGTCCCGACCTAAGTGTGTTTCAAGAGGCAAATATAACAAACCTTATTAAACATAAATCAATTCCTAACAATCATCAAAATTTTCCTAGGAGGGCGTAGGTCGCCACTTTGGGCAACCTAGCCCCTTTAAGCGTAAATTTTAAATTTTAAATAAGATTCTATGGGAATCTTGCCTCTTGAACCCTAGGGTTAGCCTATTAGGTTGTATTTCGAGAAAATTAAGGTCTCACTTGTACAAATAAGGGTTTATACCTCTATTTTTCCTCTCTCCAAGCTCATTTTTACTCTATTGCCTTCTCTTTCACTCTCTTGTTCTCAATCATCAAGTAAAGTACTCAAGCAACCAAGCAAGCATACAAGCACTAGGGTTTTTAGACCTCCTCTATTGAAGTTGCTCATGCAAGTTGCAGACTATCAACAAAGGTTTGGTAAGCTACTCTATTTTTTTATCATTCAACCTTGATTTCCTTTGTGTTTATGTCATTTGGGTGTAATCACCTACAAAGAGGTTTGACTTAAGCAAACCCCTGTATCCTAACCCTAGCAATTTTTTGTATTTGCATGTTTTTGCAAATCTTTTGATGTAGGTTAGGTGAAGGACAAAGTGTCGTAGGAAGTGCAAAACATTCTCCACAAGTCAACTCCAAATATCAAGCCCTAGAAAGGATAAAAAGACAACTTGCAAGTCACTTCTGGGACTTCCTATCATGGGTTGCTACAAAACAGGGGAACATCAATTGGGACCCACAAGACCCAAGCTTGATTCCTTGTAAAGCCATAAGATGACTAGGTCGCCCCTATTGGTGACCTTGTCCTTGTGCTAGGCTTGGAAAAGGGTTTCAATGTTTTTGGATACTAATTTCCCCAAAACCTGTTTCAGGAAATTTTTCCAATTGGAGGACTAGGTTTCCCCACTGGGTGTAAGTGTCCTTATACAATTTTCCATCAGTTTCCAAGAGCTTCTAAGAGAATTCAACTGTCACATCATTTCTCCAAGTACACACTTTCTATCCCACTCTGTCATTTTCTTCAAAGTACTCATTTATGGCATATAGTTAGTTAGTTTGCATTGGCTTAGTTTTTATTTATTTACATTTACATACATTTAGATTAGTTCCAATTTACTTTCAATATTATCCACACATCACACACATTCAGAACCATCATCAAATCCATTTCCTGTCCTTTTGAATGAACTTAGCTCTAAACATAATCAACCAAGAGGAAAGAGACTCATTCTCCCACCTAAGTGCTCTTAGGGTGAAAAACCCTAAGAGCCTAGTCAAGGAATTCTCTTTCCCTACTTCAGAAATACATGTTTTTGGAGGTTCACTTGTTCTCACTTTGATCTTCAACCTATAAATCTTCAAATACTCATTCAAGAGAGGAGAAAGTTGTTTTTTAGTGAATAGGGGTTTTCTTAAGTCAAACCCCTTGTATGTAATCAAACCAAATGATGAAATGGTGAATTTGAAGCATGAATATGAATGAAATAATGAAATTTTGATACCTTGGAAGTTATCTTGGAGTATAACTCTACAAAATAACATGAAGTGGTCATGAAGAATGTAGATATTGATCTCAAATTATATTTCAGACAATGATTGTAAGTGGATCTTCAATGCTACATCAACAACATTAGCTCAACCACGTGCTTAAATGCACTATGTGTTTGACATGATGAAATGAACTTGAATTGTTGTAACGCTCTTGTAAACTCTATAATTCTATTTCTCTTGACCTCATGAAGTCACATAAGTTTTTTTAGGTTGGCTAGATGAAACTATGTGAATTAACCCCATATTTATACTAAATCTAGAGATTAACCCCAAAATTTAAAAAATTCAAGCCGACACTAGATCTAGGATTACAAATCATTAGACTATCACCACAATTAAATTAAAAAAGGGATGTCCTTTGTGATAAGGACCCATTCACCACTAAAGGTGAATCGATCCTAGCACAAATTTTTAGGACCATGCTTTGGGGGGATGAAATAACACCAAAAACCCATTTCAAAAATGCCAAGAAAGGGTTGTCCTATGTGGAGAGGACCGATTTGTCATTAGTGGTGAATGGTTCTCAGCACCATTTTCTAGGACCTAAAAGTTTCCAAATTAAATGCCATGTAATATCATTATTGGGTGTCAGGATAGATCCTTTGAAAAGTGTCATTAGTAAGGCTCAAATTTGAACTAAAGGGGCTAATTAAGCTCAATTAACCATAATTAATTAATGAAAAACTAGGTAAGTGTGAAAATGTAATACAACACTTTACAACACCAAAAATAAGGTATAATTTAAGTACATTTTCCTAAAAGGGCACTAGATTCAATGTGAAAGTGTACAATACATTACAACATTAAATTATGGCATGTAATGAGGTTAATTCAATATCAATTATTCCCAAATTAAGTGTGAAAAAGAGTTAATTTTTTCTACACTACATTTTAGTGAGAGTTTAGCCCCATGAAAAACTCACACTAAAGTAGAGATTTAAGACACTTTAGTATGTAGTAAAAACAAAGATACATAGTCATACCCTATCAAAGGACAAGGAAAAATAAAGGATCAAGAACAACCATTCCAACATAATATTGAATGAATTTGTTTGTATGTAACATGCATTTCTCACTTTGGGGTAGTGGAACCTCATTCTTTCCACTAGGTGAGTTTCCCTAATAATGTGTTCTCACTTCGGGGTAGGGAAACCCCAGTTTGTCCACTAGGTGAGTTCTCCCAATCATGGTTGCTCACCCTGGGGTAGTGAAACCTCAGTCTTTCCACTAGGTGAGTTATCCCAACAAGATGGAAAATGAGAGAATCATATTAGCCTCCCATACCATACCAAATTTATCCTCCTGACAAGTACGATAAGGGAGCACAATGTAATGCTTTTGTAAATTCTTTTGAATTTCATGTATGTAAGTTTTTGTTAAAGGGGATTTTTCTCTATTCATGTAAGTTCTTCTTCCTAGGGAACATCATGCCTAATGTATCCAAGAAAGGACAAGTCAATAATATCAAATAACCACTTAAGGGATGCCTCTCATTTCACATCATGCCACTAAGGGATATCATATGCTTAGAAATGTTGCACTCTTGGATGACATAAAATAAAATGACACCACCAATAAAAGGACATGTCACAAGAAAAGAAAATCATGCCATGAAATATTTTGAAAAATGTGTTTGTGTATTCATTAATGGCTTGCATACTCACAGGCTGACCTAAGCCTACTTAGGCATTTATTGTGTAGGTTGATATTTTCTTGATATTTATCCTAGCTAGTTAATAGATTGGAGAGGTGTTGAAACACCTCAACACCTCATGGTTGGATATTTCTCCTTTATAAGGAGACCCCTTACTATCTAATTCAATGGGTTAATTGCAAGCAGTTTGGTGTATTCACTGTGCTTGATTTATATCTCTGTGATTGTTGGTTTCTTCATGGTATTAGAGGAGAACAAAGAGTTCTTAGGCCGTAAAGGTGACATATATTATTGTTTTCACTCAATTCTCTTACGTATTGATTGATTTCAAAGTGTGGATATTATCCTCATTATTGGCAACGAGATTCTCCAAGAAGAGGCATGATCTCATTGGTTCCCCATAAAGGTACCACAAAGCATATGCTTGCAGGACTTGTTGAATCAACCCTGCATCGGCTCTGTTCAGCCATGGTTAGTATTGGAGGCTACAATTTTTACCTGTGTGGTTCCTATGAGAGAAAGCATGACACCTTTGGGTATGCATCTCTGATTTCTGGCATATTGGTGGCGTATTAAAGATTGGTATGCATCTTTGAGTGGTATTCTCTCCTGGTATTCCTAGTATCCTCTCCAAGTTTGGGCTCTGTCTTTGCTCAGCCTGTAGAGGCTACATAAAGTATTCACATGAGGCCACTAAAGCCACTGCTTGTAGCTCCTCAAATTTCTTTTTTTACCCCCATGTCCTTGCCACGGTTCTAATAGAAATGGTTGAGATCTGCTTGTAGGAGGTATGAAATTGGCATGATTGGGCGCAACTTATTAACCCCCAATCATCTCGTTTCATCTTGGTCCAATCTATTGTCCTTTCTGTTGTGGTTGGGGCTCCAGCTATTAGATCTATTGTTCTAATTATTCATAGGGTCTGCAAGGAGAACATAAGGCCATTCTTCAAAATAACTTTAACCAGGTCATTGTTGGAGGAAAATGACGTCTAAGCTCTTCATTTGGTTCTGACTTTTTGGTGCATGGAATTTTTATTTTTTTTAAATCTGAAATTGTATAAGGAGGGTCAAATATTTTGTAAAGGGTGGAAATTTAAATTATTGATCACTTTTGCATCATACCTCAAGATTTGAGTTTTGTTTTTGCAAAAGTACGCATTTTTTTTCACCATGAATTAAAAAAAACATATTATTGCACTCATCTTATAAAGTGCTCATTTATGTCTTTTTTGGTTGATTTACATGCACTCCTTCTATAAAGTGCAAAATTGGGGGGAAACAAATAATCAACTGGGGGGGCATTGTGTGTTGTTCATTTTCACACTTCCTCGAGAAGTGCTTGTTTTGTTGTGTTTTTTCACTTCTCCATGCATTTCTACTTTCTTATTTTCCGCATTTCTACAAACAACTATCTTAGTCAAAACAATATGGAATCTAATGTTGTTATAGTGCCCTTAACACCTCTCAGTTATCATGATTGGAAGGTGAAAGTAATTCTTGTGCTTAAGAATAAAGGTTTATATAGGGTTACTATGGGAATAGAGAAAGAACCTAATGCAGCTAATGACAAAGAAAAGTTTTTTAATAAGTGTGATCAAGCATTTGGCTTTCTATGCCTAAATTTATCTCCTGATTTGTTGTTCCATGTTGAGAACTTGAAAACACCCAACCAAGTTTGGGAAGGTCTTGACAAACTATTTGGGAAAATAGATGAACTTAGAAGCCATGAGTTGGAAAACCAACTCTTAGGTCTTAGTCCTAGGAATTTTTCAACTTTACAAGACTTTTTTACTAAGTTTAAATCCTTGAGGTTGCACTTAAAATATTGTGGAATTGACAAGAAAGAGGATCAATTAATCCTTTATGTACTTTCCAAGTTAGGTGCAGAATTTTTTGTGTTTGTATCAAATTTTTAATCTACTAAAAGGGCTCTTGGAGCCTCATGGTCAATTCCCACACTTGATAACTTTATTGCTGACCTCACAAGGGAAGAAGAAAATTTAATTCAAATGGGTACTTTGAAGTCTACGAAACCTCAAGCCCTACTTGTAGGGAATGAAACACATCAAACTTCAAAAGGGGAGAAGAAGAACACTAAAAGGGACAAGGAAGTTAAGAAAGAAAACAAAATTGACAACTCCAAAAAGGACCCTCTAGGTAAAAAGAGAGTTGCATACACCTTTTGTAAAAATATTGGACATGATGAACAACACTGCATGAAGAAAAAGATTGAAGTTCTACAACAAATTCTCAAAAAGAATAATATAGGGCTACCTAATTCTATCAAGGCATCTTCATCAAATCAAGATAATACTAAGGACAAAGAGAAATCAGAGGGAAAAGCCTTATTTTTAATGCATCTTTATCTCCATCATGGATTCTTCACGAGTTATCTTTTCATCCTTATGACCATCACGTATGTCCATAATCACCTTAGGTGATGATACTCTAGCATTGGTAAAAGGGAGAGGGTCTGTTGAAGTTGAAGGAGGAACATTTGCCAGTGTTCTAAGTGTACCTTCACTCTCAACTCATCTCCTTTCAGTGTATCAAATAACTCATTTAGGGAAGGGCATGAGAGCACGGTTCTCTCCAGATTCAATTGAGATAAGAGAATTACAAAGAAAAAATTTGGTGGCAATAGGAGAGGAAAATCACCAATCTAGATTATATGCCTTCCCCAATTTTTCCATAGATATTTCACCAACAACACTACTAACTCATTCAGATGATGTTAGCAAACTATTGCATGAGCGGTTTGGCCATCTTAACTACCGATATCTTGAACAACTATGTCAACATAATATGGTTAAGGGATTACCT
The DNA here is from genome assembly GCA_007115665.2 of Sequoiadendron giganteum. NCBI lineage: Eukaryota > Viridiplantae > Streptophyta > Pinopsida > Cupressales > Cupressaceae > Sequoiadendron > Sequoiadendron giganteum. The sequence continues at coordinate 228,125,396 of CM021100.1, read as the reverse complement.
AAGGTTAAATTTTCTAAAGGTCTTTGTGAAGGTTGTGCACTTGGCAAGCATCCAGAAGAAAAATTTGACAAAGGTAAATCAAGGAGGGCAACACAAGTTTTAGAAGTTGTACATAGTGATGTTTCAGAGGATTTTCCCCATCCATATTTTACAAAGGCTAGATATGTTCTCACCTTCATTGATGATTTCTCACATTTTACATGGCTCTACTTTCTTAGGAAAAAATCAGAAGTGTTTGAGTCTTTTCAAGATTTCAAAGCTCTTGTTGAAAAACAATCAGGGAAAGTCATCAAGGTTCTTCGAATGGATAATGGGAGAGAATATTTCAATAATATTTTTGAGCAATTTTGTATATTAGAGGGGATAGATTTGCAGTGCAGAGTTGCTTATACCCCACAACAAAATGATGTTGCAGAACGAAAAAATAGGTTTTTAAAAGAGATGGCTAATTGTATGATTCACTCTAAGGGCCTCACACCATCATATTGGGCAGAATCAATGAACTGTGCATGTTACATACAAAATAGAGTTCCACATAAAGCCTTAAATGGAATCACTCCCTTTGAAACTTGGAAAGGATGGAAACCTCCAGTTGATCATTTCAAAGTTTTTGGCTCACATGCCATGACACGCATTTCAAAAGAGCAACACAAGGCTATGGATCCTCAATCCAAACCTTGCATCTTTGTGGGATATCCAAATGGTGTAAAAGGCTATTGCCTACTCCACCCTACCACACATGAGTTGTTTATTGAGAGAAGTGTTAAGTTTCAAGAAACTATACTTGACACTTCTCAACATATTGTGGAATCTTCAGATCCTGATTACAATATTGATGATTCAGATCATTCTCAATAGATTCCTAGTGTAGTATCTTCTTCTTCTAGTTCTCACAGTGATTAGGATTCATCTTCATCTAGTTCATGGATTGCATTAGACGTTGATATATTTTCACTAGACTCACCCACATCTTACACTATACAAAGAATATATACAGGGGTACAAAATTTAGCAGATGATAGGTTGATTCAGTTAGATTTGCAGGGGGGCCACATGCCTTCTTCGGTTCAATTTCTGATCCACAGACATTTAGAGAGGCATTAGGCATACCAGAGTGCGATATTGCTATAGATGAGGAATATGATTCCTTGATTAGAAATCACACTTGGGATTTGACTTCAATTCCTAAGGAAAAGAAGATAGTTCGATGTAGGTGGATATATCGAACTAAATTTGCAACAGATGGGTCGATTGATAAGTACAAAGCATGATTGGTAGCCAAATTTTTTTCACAAGTTGTAGGCATTCACTATACAGAAACCTTTGCACCAATTGCTAAGATGACATCCATTAGACTCACACTTTCTATAGCCGCATCACATGGACGGAATAAACATCAGATGGATGTGAAGAGTGTCTTTCTTCATGGAGACCTCAAGGAGGAAATCTACATGGAACAACCGCCAGGTTTTGTTCAGGATTCATCCTTAGTTTGTAGACTTAAGAAATCTCTATATAGTCTTAAACAAGCTCCTAGAGCTTGGTATGCCAAGATGGACTCCTACCTCCTATCTTTAGGTTTTACTAGATGTCATTTTGATCCTAATGTGTATCTACTGTGGCAGGATGATTCACTTTTAATACTGGTTCTATATGTTGATCTTTTGATTACTAGGTGTTCTTCATCTACCATTACAATAGTGAAGACATCACTTCAAGATAGATTTGACATGACAAACTTTGGTTTATTGCACTATTTCCTTGGAATCAAGATTTCACAATCAGCTTCAGGGATTAATCTTGCACAACCCAAGTATACTCTTGATCTACTTGCACGGTTCCATATGACTACTTGCAAACCATCTCTGACTCCCTTTCTTTCTGGAGTCAAGCTTGAGACTTCATGTACTACACCATTGGTTGATGCTACCTTATATCGACAACTTGTTGGTAGTCTTATATACTTGACTCATACCAGGCTAGACATTGCCTATGGAGTAGGCATGGTTTCAAGATTCATGTAGAAACCTCATGAGCTACATTGGAAAGAACCTAAGAGGATTCTTCACTATCTTCATGGTACTCTTGGGTTTGGGATTCACTATAGAGTTGGTTCATCACTTGACTTGGTTGGTTATATAGATTCAGATTGGGCAGGTGACATTGAGCATCATAATTCCACTTCAGGTTACAACATTTTACTTGGTTCAGGTCCTATCAGTTGGTCTAGCAGGAAGCAAAATGCAATTGATATATCATCCAAAAAGACATAATTCAAGCGGCTGTTAACTCAGCTACTGAGGCTATATGGCTTCAAGGCATTCTTTTTGAGTTTGGTATTTCTTTTCGACAACCAATAGTCATCTATTGTGATAACTAGAGTACTATTTAGATATGCAGGAATCCGGTTCAACATCAACGAACCAAACACATAGAGATTCATATGCATTATATTCAAGAGTTGATTCATGGTCAAATCATCGACTTAGTGTTTTTCCAGTCTTCAGAGCTGGTTGTTGTTATCTTTACCAAACCCTTCACTGAGAGAAAGTTCATTCATCTACAAGCTCTTCTTAGCATGTGGTCTACATCAGAATCATCATCATCCTTTGGGGGGGCTTTCTAGTTTTTCTCCTCTTCTTCTCTCATTTTGGAGGATAGTTTTTTCCCATTGGGTTTTCTATCTTACTCTATTTTTTTGAGAGATTGCATTGTACATGGGTACCTCACCAAGCTACTAGCCAAAACCCATCTTATCCATCCCTACCTAATCTATGCTTAAGGGGGAGTGTCAGTGTATTCATTAATGGCTTGCATACTCACAGGCTGATCTAAGCCTACTTAGGCATTTATTGTGCAGGTTGATATTTTCCTGATATTTTCCCAATATTTATCCTAGCTAGTTAATAGAATGGAGAGGTGTTGAAACACCTCAACGCCTCATGGTTGGATATTTCTCCTTTATAAGGATACCCCTTACTATCTAATTGAACAGGTTAATTGCAAACAGTTTGGTGTGTTCATTGTGCTTGATTTATATCTCTTTGATTGTTGGTTTCTTCAAAATGTAATTGACATATGGCCCCACTTTAAAGTGGTTGCTAACACCATTACTATGAGGAATTTCTTTAAATTAGCCAATGTTTTCTACTAGGACATGGGAGGTTTCCTTGGAAAACCTTATGCTAAGTCATATGTTTTTGAAATAAAGCTATACCATGAAATAGAAAGGAAGGGTTGCTGCCAAAAAATACATAAGGGCTATGAGGATTTCAGGTCAATATGTCTTTTCTACAATGTTATTTTAGAGCTCAAAACCATCATTATTCCCCAGATACTCATAGAACTAGAGGAATGACATGGAGTTTAAAAAAATCCTTTTGAGTAAACATGGAAGAGACATAAATGTCTTAATGCCTTGCATCATCCCCAAAAGGAATAAAAAAGACAAAGGAAAATATTTTGGGCCAACATGGAAGAGACCTAAATGTCTCAATGCCTTGCATCATACCCAAAAGAAAAACACAAGACAAACGAAAAATGATTATGACATAGAGAAGAAAGTAGGTACATATAGAGGAATGATGCGAAGAGAGAGATACATCAAATAACACATAAAGGGGAATCACATTACACACATGCAATCAGATAAAGAAACATGAAAAAAGAAAATGACTAGTAAGGCACATGTGAGTCAACCTAAAGCAAGTCATTCGCATCCCAATCTCAATTTCTACAAATGAAAGGTGGACAACTAGCTAAAGGGACAAGAGCAAGTGTCGAACTAGGGAAAGCACCAAGTTCAAAACTCTTTTTAGGAGATTTTTTAGTGAAATTCATAGATGAATAAAATAATGTATTCAATTGGTCATGCACTTCTTCGTCAATCTGTGTAATGCTAATGTCATCATCTAGATTAATCACAATAGGAGGTTGAAAGAAATTTTCCATGGAAAGTTCTTTGTTATGTTGTGGAAAGGGTAGAGAGTCATAATACATCTATTCAGGTAAGTTTAGGTTTTGATTTTCTATGTTATTGGTGTCTTCTTTTTCTATAACTTACTAGAAATAGCATGATTTCTATACCTACACTCTCTAGCACTCAAATTTCATTTCAATCTATTGTCAATTTGCGCTTGTGTAAGGGTGGGTTTTTCAATCATAGGTTCCTTCTCTTCCTTGGGAGGAATAGAAGAAACAATAGGAGGTTGTTCAACCACTTTCTCTTTAGCATTGGAAACTTGTTTGACTCTATGAGAGGTAATGAGATTGTTTTGACTATCTTTCGGTCTCTTGTAAGAAATGGTAGGAGGTTTTGTTGTAGGTTGTTCTTGGATGTTCATAAGGGATTTTGGTTTAATCATTGCTTAATTCATAGGTTGAGTCATTTTTTGAAGAGATAATTATGTTATTTTTTTTCCTTGAACTTTTATATGATTTAAAAAAGAAGTCCTCATGAGGCTTAATAGGTTCCATAGGCTTGGGCCAAAAGAAATCTAATGAAAAGTTCCCTAGGGATGACACAAGATTAAATCCACTATGATGCACAGTAAAGATATCATTATGAAATGGAAACTTCAAACACCTATACACAACTGAAGGGATGACATTTATGGAGTGAAGTCAGGTAAAAGCAAGAAGTTGGGTCCATGAAGAGGGGAATTTTCAACCAAAAAAAATTCTAACAAAAAAAACGTACATATTAAAAAAGTGTATGTATTATGCATTGGGTACTTGAGCCTAAAAAAACACGTATGCACTAAAAAACGTGTATTTTTTATAATGCGTGTGTGTTATATAATGTATATACGTTTTATAGCATGTACAAGTCATTTATTTACAAGATTAAATACCTTTTAGAAATGCGTAGGAATTCTAAAATGTGTATGTGTTTTGTAATGCACAATGTTTATGTGTTTGCAAAATAAAACGTGTACTTGTTTCTAAACAACATTTAATTTTTTAAATAATCAAATAAGTGAAGAATGTGTATATTTTTTGTAACATGTACGCATTTTTAAAAATTCATATGCTAAAATTTTGAAATCCCAAACCCACATGCTGCCTCAATTTTAGGCTCGAGAAAGGCTTGAAAATCTGACCCTTAGCATTTGACTGACATCTAAAAAACTAAGGCAAATTCAAGAAGAATGTCCAACTTTGGCAATATGGTTGATAGACACTTTTTTGAATCAATCTATGAAGTTAAAACACATTAGAAAACATGATGTCTAGTTTCCAAATATATAATTTTTATTAATATTGGATTAGATTTGTTATTTTTTAATTATTTTCTAAGAAAACTACTACATAAAATTGAAATAACAATATTTTTTTGTTTTTAATAAGCTTTTTTTGGTTAAATTTCTTGCAAAAAAATTGTATGGCTTTAATACTCAAAAAATTCTCCACAAAATGGAAAAAAGATTCAAGAAATGTTTAGTTTCGGTCCAATTATGTTGTCCGTACACGTCGATCTTTAAAAACAACAATTAATGCCAATCAAAATTCAATAAAAAAATTACAAAAAAAAATTACAAAAAAAAATTCTCATCAATCTTCATGTTGTTAGCTCTCTTTCCCCAAAAGTAATTAGCAAATTAATTTTATTTGGGTCAAAAAGTGGTGCCTATACATGTGCATGTATGGTAAAAAGGCATGGACTTTTAAAAGTGGTGTTATACATCCCTTTGACAATTTATCTTCTATCATCTAGGTATTTGAATAAATTACATGTTTGGAAACTAGATTTCAAATGCTAAATTTCATATTATTGACTTTTTTTAAGATTCATTGTGTAAGTGCCTCATATTCGTGACAAATTATGAAAAATAGCAAAAAAACTTCCACTTTTTGAGTTTTTTGTGGACCCAACTTCTTGCATCAACTCAACCACGAGTAGCCTAACTTCACACAAAATTGTTTGATTGCACGATTATGGTGAATGAGACATTTAACATTTTTCGGTCAAACTTTTAAAGGGAGATCTATCAAGCCCATCATAGGACAAGAAAAACCATTGTGTTTCTTGATCCATGCTTTAGTTTATCATATGTATCTTGATATAGTTCATGCACAAATAGGAATTCTTTGGTGATCAGATTCTCTCCACAGACGAGATCAATTAATATCCCATTATTAGGCTTATCATTGATTCAACCAGCTATGTAAAGAGGATCATTAGGTGCATGTTTAAGTATATTTTTTGTGAGAAAGTGATATCAAGAGGCTTTTTAGATGAGCCCTTACTAGGTCTAGCTTCAATAAATGCTACCATTTTAATCATTTTTTCTTCATTGATATCTTGTGTGTTTTCATCATTTTTGTCAACATTCATCACATTATTCTTTGTTTCACTAGCTTTGACAAATGAAATAGTGTGCTCAGGCATGGTATTGGTTAAGATTTGTAAATTTTGGTTAGGAGGGGCTATGGACTTATTACCTTGATCATTCACACCTCTGATTTGAAGCTAATTATTATCAATAAGTTCTTTCACAAGATGTTTAAGATGCTTACAATACTTTGTACCATGTCCATTTTGTTGATAATAGTGGCAATAAGAGTTTCATTGAAATCCTTTGAGAAATGGTATATCTAGATCACACTCTCCAATAGGAGGTAAGTTAATCATATTCTTTTCGATAAGCTCCAACATGATATTTACAAGAGTATCAGGTAAGGGAGTGAACTCTTTATCTCTATCCATAAAAGAATTTGTTATTTTTATAGCAACCACTTGAGTATTATTTTGTTGACTTGTTTGAGGGGAATTTATTTGTAAAAATCCCTTATTTTCCTTCTTGAAATGTTGATAACTATTTTGAGTTGTGGATTTAGTCTTTCCAAGACGGATAGGGGGATTTTTCGCATCATGATCAAAAGTTTAATTTTGATAGTCATGAAGGGTTGTACATAGTTGTGTAAAGGATTGAAATATCAAAAATTCAATTTTTCTTTGGATTTTACTTTATAATTTGGCTGCAATAAACATTTGTTGAAGGTCAGTGTCAAGAATATTAATATTTACTTGTGAATAATTTTTTTGGTATCTTGTTATGAAATCAATTACTTTCTCATCATCCTTTGGTTTTCATGTCATTAGATTAGAAAGGGTCATCTTAGTACCCATGTGAATATGGAAGTGTTTATGAAAGGCATCAACAAGTTCACTGAATGAACCAATTGAATTAGTCAGTAAACAAGAGAACCACTCTAAAGTAGTATCCTTCAAGGATCTAGGAAAGAGCCTAGCCAAGAGTTTATCTTCAAAGATGAAATCACTACACAAGGTTGTAATAGTGGAAACATGGATAACAAGATCTCCTCTCCCACCATATTTCTCAAATCGAGGAACTTTTATACCTTTTGGTATTTGTGCTCTTAGTATGTCCAAAGATAGTAGATTAAATTTGATGTATTGCAAAGGTTGACCATGTTGTTGTTTTTTTGTTTTGTTGTAACTTGTTGTTGAATGGATGTCATGGTTTGCAAATGTAAGTTAAGGATGAGATCATTGTGATTGTAATCTTGAGGGGAATAAGGTGGAGTAGTGTACATGTATTTGGAGGGCTAGTGTATTGTAAGTTGGTAAAGGTGGATTATTGAGGGGATATTGTATTCAAATGCACAAAGGTAGAAGGAATTCTTATGGGAATACCTAAGGAAGTGTACATAGTACTAGTGGGTAAGATTGTTGTGGTTGGTTGAAAGGTTGTTGTAGGTTGAAGGGTTGTTGTAGGTTGAAGGGTTATTGTAGGTTGAGTACTAGTGTATGTAGGAATGGACATCCTTATTGTAGAAGATGGAATTGGAATTCCACCTTGTCTTGGAGTAGACCCCAAAGCTTAAGTACAAGCAGTGATGTTAGGGATGGTTTCGATAATATTAAGCACATTCGTTGTAGGAGATGAAGTCATAGGAAATGAAGTATACAAACTATGAGCCATAGAGGGTTAATATCAACACTATAAGAAAGAGATCTAGAAAACCCAAGATCCACTATGAGTGAGATATTGCAGGATGACATGAGCCTCAAACTACGTCTTACAATAGTATTGCTAGTAGAACACCAAGTTGTAAAGCTCATAAAATATTTACAAACCTAGTGTGCAAACACAAATGGAAAGAGGCAATGCAATGACCTAGAATGAAATTCAATTTTTTAGATTCTACACAATTCAGTAAAGTAAAAATGATATGTTGTAAATGCAAAATTTTGAATTTTCACAATGCACTAAATGAAGCAAAATAAGCTAGATGCAATGAATTTGATGAAACAAAAAATTAGAAAACTGAATCAAGAAATTAACAAAAGAAAATAGAAGCCTAAAATTGATATTTTAATTTCAAAAAAATGTAGATCATGGTCTATTAGGAACTCATTCAGTAGTAAGGGAAAATAAAATTTGTGTCAACCACCAAGCCTAGGATCACAACCTGTAAAAACAATCTTCACAAAAACGAGGGAAGCGACACAAGACTACTTCACTAGAGAAAAATATGAGATGGTATATTTTACACAATGTATAATAGTTCCTTATAAAGGCATGAAAATATTACCCTAAAATAAACTTGACACACTAAAACACCCCATTAAGTGCAAACTTAAGGATAACTATTATGCAAAATGAAGATGCAATATGGGTTGCAGCTACACAACCATGTTAGGTACCCTTTTAAAACTACAATGAAAATTAAAAATCTCTCATGACCAAAGAAAAGGAGAAAAACAACTTATGGGAAAAAAATCCCTCTCCAAAAGAGAGAAAAGAAAACAAAAAATGATGCATGGATGAAGGAATCAATAAAACCTCCCAAGGAATACATAAATCATGTATATACAATCAATGATCCCCCCATAAGATGGAAAGAGAGAGACTGAATACCCCCCTCCCCTCCTGCCCACAATATGTAATCTCCTGTAGAAATGGTAAGTGCTTGAAGACAAAATATGATCCAATGTCGACAAACAACTTGTCTCCCTTTTGGAAGAAACAAAACCAAGTACAAATGCAGGTATGCTTCCCACTCTAGATAATAATTATCAAGTGAAATCCAAATGTAGGATTAAAATGTCTTTTAAATCTACTCATGTGTCACCAAGACCCTGGAATATGATGCCAAAAACCAATTAGAAACATGCCCAATCACAATAGGAGGTGAAAAACTAGGTACCACTAGAAACTAATTTTGAACATTCTCTAGAGACTGAGATGGAGTGATAACAGTAAAAATATTGTCACAAAAAATAAGGGATATACACTCAAATGTGTCTTCCAAGTCTGAAATGTGAGATTCCACAAACAATGAACCAATGTTTGACAAATACGAATCCCAATCAGGAAAATAATGAGAATCCTATTGCTCAGGAATGATGGAAGTACTCAATGAAGGTGGATCAACTATTTATAACAAAAAAATAAGAAAATTTGAAGCAACTCCAACGTCATTTGAAGTCTCAACAACCTCCAAAGGATCACAAGCATGGTTTATCTCCTTTGAATAATAAAGAGACACATTGGTATTGGAAGGAGGATCATCGAGAGATGGTAGAGTGTCAAGATATCCATATGAACCTCGAAGCTAAGTCCAAAGAGCATAAGGGATCTCAAAATGAACAAGTGAATCGAAAAATTCCTCATCACTTATGTGCTCAAAAATAACTCTAAAGACTCTAGCCCTATATCCTTTCCAAATAGTATACCCACTACATGTTACTAGAATAGGAAATTCATTATACAAATATGGAAATAGATTTTTCTCACTAAGATGAGTGAGAACAAAATCACTCAATTGCCTAAAGTTCCCTTTCTCGAAAGAAACCATTATGACTAAATTCTTCAAAAAAATTCTAAGATAGTGCTTTCACATGTAAAAAAACTTCCAACAAAGAATTAAACCTGATTTGGTGAAAACATATGTGAAGCCCGTGCTTGATATCCATGCCAACACTAAGAAAGCTCCATCAAGCACACAAGAAAAATAGCCCCATGTGAGATTTGCTCACAACAAGTGGAAAAAAGTTGTATATGAGCGTGCAAAAAAACTCCACCACCTAGAGAATGTGGGATAACTATTCCCAAAAAACAACTTCAAAGAAAATTGGGCCCATTTCCTCTTCAATGCAACCTAAAACACTTAATAAATATTTGGTGAAAACTTTATAAAATAGAAAGTTTGATTAAATATTTCACCAATAAACTAAAAATGAGCTATAGAGATTTGAACTCCAATTGGCCCAAGATTTTATGCAACCTCCTCTCATTCAAAGGCTCGAAGGGATTCAAAACCATGCCTCAACAATCACAAATAATTCATGTGCAAATTTAAATCACCCAAAAACTGTCGTTCAAATTGAAAAAAATGCCTTCAACAAAAGAAAGTGCGGCAGGGGAATGGGAAAAATTCTAGCAAGAAGTGAGAAATTCATGGGCACCACAGTTAAAAATTGTGTGCCTCTATTAAAAATTCCTCTTTGCAAATTTCGTGGCCTCCAAAAATTTCAATAACAAAATTACACAAATGATTCCCATTGAAATGGTTAGACAAATTAAATGGTAGCAACAGGAAAATCGTTCAAATCATGGAGAAAATATTTGGTCACTAGAAAGAGAATCACTCATCTCTGAATGACCCTCACCAATGCAAATCGAGCCTCAAGGAAATTTGTGGTTCCCAATAGGTATCGAACACACCAAAGACAAATTTAAATCGTTGCCTCCAAATCTTGACATTGCGAATTAGATGCCACAAAAATAAAAATTGAAGGGTGATGCTTGCAAGATATCCTCACGTCTGGGCTATGTAGAGAAAACCACTCATGCTATCTCTAAATACTCAATAGATGAAACTACACATACAATGGAAATTGGAATTTTTTGGGTGTCTTTCAGTTCTCTACATGGGAACCTTATAAATCACAGGTGCCTCTAATGGACAAAATTAGCTCCTCAACACAAACTACCGATCCCACGAAAGGAAAATTAAACGTTGCCTGAAATAGAAAATTGATCTTTTTCAATAAAAATTGAGCCTTAATTGGCCCTTTTGCCACACAGGTCTCCAGCCATACTCTCCAAATGGCATTGTGAGAGATGGTGTACAAATCAAGACGCTTGATATGCTTCCAAAATTCAAACATGGCTATCACAAAGGCAAAAAAATGACTCGGCACCAAAAAAATGTAACTGCTTCCACAAATCAGAAAACATGGTTTCGTAAAAGTATTTGAAATTGTGTCACCTCCCAACAATATGCAATTTTTTTGTAATAGGAATACCACATGGCTATAAAATAGGGATTTGCATCACACTTCAAATCAATACTGTCAAGCTTGATTCAAAAATTCGCGCCTCCAAACAACAGATTATCAAGCCTCTAAATACTTGATTTAAATGTTGGGGTAAATAGAAACAAAATGCACTGTGAATTGAAACCTCAAAACAACGTCTTGCAAATAAATTCACCAGCAATAGGAAAATGAAAAATAATTGAAAATAAGAAAACTTTCAAATTTTATAAATTTCAAATGTCGAATAATCTCCAACAAATAAATGACCTCAAACTCTTCTGATGAAAATTCTCAATGGTGGAAGAAGGTGCAGGTTGAAGGCTCTAATACTATGTTTATGTCAACCACCAAGCTTGATTCGAAAATTTGTGCCTCCAAATAGCACAGTAGCAAACCTCCAGTTGCTTGGTACCTACACTCTCAAATCCTCGGTTATTATCTCCCAAAAACTTGTAACAAGTTTTGTAGCCTTATTTCCATGTTCTTGCAATATGAAAGGCAACTTTGACAATTTTTCTACAATCTTGTTATCCACTTGATCTTCAACCTATAAATCCGCAAATACACATTCAAGAGAGGAACAAAATGTTGATTATTAGTAAATAATGGTTTTCCTAAGTCAAACCCCTTGTAAGTAATTAAATCAAATGATAAAATATTTAAATTGAAGCATGAACATGGAATAATGAAATGTTGATACATTGGAAGTTGTCTTGGCTCATATAAATATGCAAACTAACATGCAATGGCCATTAAGATTGTAGATCTCTGATCTCAAATTAGATGTGAAACCATGATTGTAAGTGGATCTTCAATGCTACATCAACAAAATTAGCTCAACCTCATGCTTAAATTCACTATGCCTTTGACATGATGAGATGGCCTTGAATTACTATAGGGTGCTACCATAATAGTGTGTCTCATTTTTGGGACATGTTGATTTTTGCCTGAAATCATTTTTTTGCCTAGGTATTTATGTCCTTATTTCACCAAAAAATAAAATAAAATTGGATTTCAATATATACACAACAAGTTAGGTTGTATGTCCAAGTTATAGCTACAATGAATTCAAAAATTAATTAAAAGAATATATGCAATCAAAAATTATGGAAAAATATCCTTTCCCTAGATATTGATGTTGAGAATCTGTACTTCAAAAATTAGAATTTTACCCTTTATAGAAGAAAAGTTATGTTGTACGACATAAACGTTACTTTCTAAAAAAAGTTGTTTTTTTGTTTAAAACTAGTTATTAAATGAGATTTTGAAAGATTCATGATTTATTTTGCGAATTTTTTAAAATTTTGTTTAGAATCTACACACAAATTTCCAAAAATCACTAGTTTGCATCATATTCAAATTATTAATGGCTTAGATACTATAGGTCTCGGAAGAAGAAGATTTTGTAAAAAAATATTGATGTGAATGTCCATCTTGGGAAAAAAATGAGACACAGTATTGTTATTTCACCCTACAATAAACTCTTGATAATCTACCTTTGAATTTCTTTTAAATTCTCTTTCGCTTGATCTCATGAAGTCACATACTAAATCTAGAGATTAACCCCAAAATTCAAATAATTCAAACCAACACCAGATCTAGGATTGAAAATCAGTAGAGTCCAGCCACAATTAAATTCAAAAAGGGGTTTCCTATTTGAGGAGGACCCATTCGCCACTAAAGGTGAATGGGTCCTAGCACAAATTTCTAGGGCCATGCTTCCAGGGGATGAAATAACATCAAAAACCCATTTCAAAAATGTCAAGAAAGGGGTGTCCTATGTGGAGAGGACCCATTCCCCATTAGTGGAAAATGGGCCCTAGCACCATTTTCTAGGACCTCAAATTTTCCAAATTAAATGTCATGTAGTATAATTATTGGGTGTTGAGATAGATCTTTCAGAAAGTGTCAGTAATAAGGCTTGAATTTGAATTAGAGGGGCTAATTTAGCTCAATTGATCACAATTAATTAGTGAAACCTTAGATATGTGTGGAACTGTAATACAACACTTTACAACACCATAAATAAGGTACAATTTAAGTATATTTTTCTAACAAGGCCCTAGATTCAATGTGAATGTGTACAATACATTCAAATCAAGACAAAGTTTGGTTAATTCAATATCACTTATTATTAAATTAAGTGTGAAAAAGGGTTAAATTTTTTTACACTATAGTATGATAAAAGTAATTAGTTTAGAGTCTTGTAGCTTCAAGTGAATCTACAGTCACTCTCTTTAGATGCATTTCCTTCAATTCAAGATTTCCTTGCACAATTCAAGTTAATTTTGTGACAATTAAGAGGATGTAGGCATTATAAATCTAGTGATGAATGTATCTCCTTGATTTTGTCTAAGTGAAAAGGCCCTTATTGAGTGTTCTCTTCCACTTTCTATTCAACAAGGATGACATGGCGAAATATTATAAAGTTCCTTTATTTGAGTTGTTTTGTGAGTGCATTACTAGGGATAGGGCCAAGTAGATTCAAATGGATGCACTACCTAGTTCTAAGAATCATGATCTAATGGCTCAATCATCCAAGTGTAAAGGAAAGAATAAGAAGAAGCCCAAGACAAAATCATCTTTAGGTAGTGAGACTACCTCCAAACCGAAGCATAAGAATAATCAAAAGTCTGCTCCATTACCTTCTTCTTCTACCTCTAGAGATTCTTCTTCCAAGTCTAAGAAAAGAAAAAGAATATCCTTGTTCATTTTGAGGAAAAACTGGGATGATGCAAATGTTTCTTTTAAGAGACGAGAGTCCTTGGAGGAATCTATGAAGAAACATGACATTTCAATGTTTAAGCCTTCTTCCATGGGTAAAGGGAAAGCTCTTTCAGCATGGGTCATTCATTCATCTTTTGATAGTTTGGATTCTTGATTCAAGTTCTTCACATCACATGAACAATTCCCATGATCCTCTTGATTCCATTGTTCATACTTCTACTTCTCAGATTATGGTTGGGAACTCTTCACATATTCTAGTTTTGGGAACAAGCTCTTTGAGGATTCTAGATGGCTGGATTGAGGATGTTCTTGTTACTGATATTTCATTGAATTTACTTTCCATATATCATATTTTTCATTTTGGAGATGGGAGGTTAGTTGAATTTACTCCATAAAATATGACTATTAGATAGTTGTAGGATCTAGGCAAGGTTGTTGCTACAAGGATAGTTGATCATGAAAACCATTTGCATTAGTTCAATGAATTTGAGTCTTCATCGAGTTCATGTTTTCTTGCACATGTTGATTCAATGAGCGAGATTTGGAATGAAATATTTGAGCACTTGAACCATAGAAATCTTCAATAGATGCATGCAAATAACTTAGTGATTGGTCTTCCAAAGATCTCTTGCATGGATTGTATTTTTAAAGGTTGTGTTCTTGGAAATAAACATCAAGATCCTTTTTGTAAGGTTCAAGCTATATGTGCAACCACTCCCCTTGAGTTGGTTCATAGTCATCTCATCTCATTCCCAACTCCTTTTTCAGCAACTAAGTATATGCTCACGTTCATTGATTATTTTTATTGTTGCACATGGGTCCATTTTTTGAAGCTCAAGAGTGAGGTTCTCAACATTTTCAAGGCCTTTGAAAACATTTGTGGAGAAGCAGTCAGGTTTTTCTCTTTAATGGATACACACAAATAATGGGGGGGAGTATGTCAATCAGGAATTTTAGGATTTTTGTAGTAAGCAAGGTATTCTTCATCAGTACACGGTTCCATACACTCCTTAATATAATTTTATGGCAAAGAGAAATAATAGGACTCTCAAGGAGATGGCTAATTATATGATTCAACCTGGGTCCATGGCTCCTACATTTAGGACTGAAGCTATCAATTGTGCCAATTATATTCAAAACTATATGCCCCACAAGGCAATGTGGAATATGACACATGGGGAGGCTTGGTCTTATCACAAGCCTAATGTATCCTTCTTCAGACTGTTTGTTAGTGAGGCTTGGGAATTCATTCTGAATGGTTAGTGTAAATCAATGTAGAAGAAGATTCAGCGGTACATTTTTGTTGGATATTGTGAGGATGTAAAGGCATACAAATTTTTTGATCCAGATACATGAGAGGTTCATTTTCATCATGATGTTCAATTTTCTGAGACCTTCACCCAATTATATCCTCCTTTGACTTCTTCATCACAACCTACTCAATCTTCTTTAGTTGATGATGTTTTGCTACTTGAGGAAGATTTGTATTATGGTATTGATCCACCTCCTCCTACTTCACCCACTAGGCCAAGATGGGCTCATGTTACTCTTGAGGAGGTTGATCCTCTTGTTGGTGATCCTACAAATACTTGTCATGCTCATTCTTAGACTTCAAGAATTAATATTTTGAGTCATGATATTTTAGACAATCCTTAGAAGTTTTTAGATGCTTTAGGTATTCTAGAGTGGGATAATGATATGGTTGATGAGTATTCTTCTTTGATGAACAATCATACATGGGAACTTGTACCTCTTCCTAAGGGAAGAAATTTGTTTTGCTGCAATTGGATGTATCATATAAAGTATGCAACAAATGGTTCCATTGACAAGTATAAGGCTCATCTTGTTGCAAAGGGGTTTTCTCAGGTTGAAGGAATTGACTGTTTTGAGACCTTTACTTTTGTTTCCTACATGGATTATATTCATCTTATTCTTGCTATAGTTTCATCATAGGGATGTTTAGTGTAGCCTCATTGACTCAAATTGGGTTGGTGATAGCAATGATATGAAGTCTTCTTTTGGCTTTGTCTTTTTCCTCAGTTCTAGTCTAATTGCGTGATCATGAAAGAAGCAATTGTCTATTGCATTATCATCGATAGAGGCTGAGTATTCAGGTGCAATTCTTGCTAGTCAAGAGGTTTAGTGGATTTTTGGGTTGATGACTAAGTTTGGATTCCCTTCCACTCAGATGACTACTCTTTGGTGTGACAACCAGAGTTTCATACATATCTCTCACAATATAATTGATCATCAACGTACTAAGCATATTGACATCCACATGCACTTCATCAAGGAGTTCATCCAGGGTGATGTTCTTAGCTTGGAGTATTTTCCTACAAATCAGTAGGTTTTATACATCTTCACTAAACCTTTGGCTTTTCCTCGATATCTTCAATTGTGATAGATGCTTGGGGTCAAAAAAGTTGTCCTTAGGGGATCTTGATGAGTCGTCCTCCCTTCTACAATTTTCTTTGCATCTTTTTCTCTCTTTTGGAGAGGAGTTTTCTCCCAAAAGATTTTTCTCCTTTTGTCAGCTTGTGAGAGTTTTTTATTTTCTACATGGCTACCTCATGAGGCCTTGTTGCCAGGACCCATCTTTTGCATTAGTTTCTTCCTCCATAAGTTGCACTTTAGGGGGGGTGTTTTCTAAATAATTCTTGTACCTATTTAATTCTTTACAAGGTACTTAAGGGACTTAGTTCACATGCTAAGTTTACTTAGGATATATGCTTTCTTCTAGAAGTCTTAGTTGTTTGATTTAGAAGTCATAGTTGTCTTATCTAGACTTTACATTATTCTAGGTAGTTGTGCGTTAGTTGTCTCATTTGATAGGATTGATATACTTGTCATGATCTTGTCTTATCCTAACTCTCATCCCTACCTTTATAAGGAAGGCATCTCTATCATATTTTTCATAGCATTGTATTATAGTGGGTGGTCCCATAATAGTGGTTTACAATTTTTTGGAAAACTGGACACTGCAATTATTATTTTTAACTACATCTTCACTTTCGGGCTCTTGTAGTGGCTAAACCTGTGAGAAATTTGAAAATGATGCAAACTAGAGTCTCATAAAATTTTGTCTTTAGATTCTAAAAATATTTTTTTCAAAATTTTTGGAATCAGATTGCACTTTTTTTTCCATCTCCCACGAAAACTGGTTTTTTTCAGAAAACAACATTTAAAAAATGTGACGCTCACCGTATACACATAACTTTTTTTGTATGAAGGATAAAATTCTAATTTTTTTGAATTTAGATTTGTAACTATGGTATCTAGCACTTTCATTTGGTCTCATAGTTTTTTATTGAATATTTTTTCCTTAATCAAGTTTCAAAGTCAAACCAATTGCAATTCAAACATAGGCGAACTGTATACAACATAACTTTTTCTATATGAATCAAAATTCAATTTTTTTTTTTAATGGATCAAGGACATCAATACCCAGCCTCAGCATATTTTTAAAAAAATATTTTGATAATCTGCTATTTTTCCACATGTGCAGACCAGAGATTTTGATTTTCAGTGAAAAACCTATGTTTAATAAAACTTAAAAATAAAATACATGATAAAAGAAAATCATATTAAAATTATATTCGACTGGTAGCTCATTCCAAGGAATATCATTATCTAGTTGGGTTTCTAAATTTTTTTGCATTTTCATTTTCAAATTGAGCTTCGAACGATAATTTTTTACAAAAGAAATCATTTTTTTTAGGAGATAGGGGAAAAAGGGTGTTCGACCGAACATCCTTTAAGGGGTTCAGCCAAACCTATCTACATTAAAATAATTTTTTTTAGGAGATAGGGGAAAAAGGGGGTTCGGCCAAACCTATCTAAATTAAAATAATGAAAAAAATTCATGAGGTCCGGGAAAATGACAGGTTTTTTTTTTTTAAATTCCTTATTAAGGGGGTTCGACCGAACCCTAGTTCACTTGAACCCCTTTATTTTAATATTTTTGATCACATCTCAAAGGGGTTCGAGCGAACAATTTGGTTCAGCCGAACCCCTTCACTTTGTGTAGAGGGAAAAAACGACTTTTCCCTTCCTCCACAAAAGTGTTCACCACTTATGTGGGTTGACCCTAGTATTATTACATATTGTATCATATTGTAGTTATTTTTTGCTGGCATAAAAATATTATTATTTTGTTTCTCTCTATCTTTTTTGGAGGGTATTTGGTGTTGTATATTGAAGATATTGGTTGCTCACTTCAACAAAAATCACTACAACTAGGAAGAAAAAATATTGAGTAATATCATGGAAAGAAATATAGATATCAATTCATTGAATTTATAAATAAAGTTAAGTTAAAGGTCTTGGCCTTTCACTTCTATGAAATTATTCTATTATAGATTATAATAATTGTTTAATTTTATGTGACATAATCTTGAAGCACACTTCCCTACCTATTTCTTGTATTCCTTGGGATTTAATTATTCTATAATTCATTGACCCTGCAAATTATATATGATAATAAATTTAAATTATTGTGGTGAAGGTATTAATACCACCTTTCTACAGATATTAATGTTAGAATTCCTTCTAAAAAATATCCTTAATCATTAAAATTTAGCAATTAGGGGTTCCACCTTTTGGGATATGGAACATGTGAAAGGGGTTTAGGACCTCTCTCCTATTTCCTCCAAATTTCATTCAAGGAAACCTTAGAGATCCCAGTCTATTCAACAATAAGGATTCCTAGTGTGTGGTTAAACATAATAAGGGGGTTCACCACCAAGAAAATTCTTGGAAAGACAAGTAATGAAAGAGCCATGCAAAACCTAGCAATGTAATGTAGAAAATAAACTCAAATCAACATAACAAACTAGAGAAAAAAAGGTACTCTTGGAAAACTAAGGAGGCTTGGAACAAGGTCTACACTCCCAAATATCTAAAATTTAATGTACATTGGGACTCATACACTAGTAGGGGTGATTTAGTTCCATTTTAGGGGTTTAGGTTGAAACCAAACTTTGGAACTGCTAAAGCGGGATCTATAGAAATTTCTTAAAATCTAGTATATTGTGACTCATACACCACAAGTGGTAATTGAATCCTCATATCAAGTTTGATCCAAAACTCTAATATCCTCTAATGTTCTCTTATGGCTTCTCTCTTGTTAAATCTTCAAGTCTAAAACACTGAATTCCAATATATACGAGACTTTTTGTGATCTTGCAAAGTAGCTGATAAATTTGACAACTCCTCTCCAATATTTCTCTTTAATGGATCTTCAACCTATATTTTCAAATCACACATCAAAGAGAGGGAAAATTTTGTGTTGTTAGTGGATAGGGGTTTGGCTTGGTCAAACCCCGTTTTGGTAACCAAACCTTGAAATTAAATTAAATAGAATGAAGGAATGATGAATGAACAATATGCTATGTTGCAACTCACCAAACCTTTGATATGAAGGCTTCAATCCTATAAGTAAGGGATAGTATGAATTTAGATCTTCAATTATCTTGATTGTATGCTATGGATCTTGACTTGAATGCTTGCTTGAATCATAAGAATCTACATCATGAATGTTAGCTCAAAAATAAACATGATGCATGATGACTTTGATATGATGCTTGATTCTTTAATGATGCTCCAAATGATTGATAATCAGCTCTTGAATGCTCTTAAATTGCTATAATACTTGAATGATTAGATCACACTTGCTCATGAAAATTGCTAGGAGAAAATATGTGAAAGACCCTTGTGTTTATACATGTTTATGACAAGTTTCCTAAAATTACAACACTTCAAGCTGACATGAGATCTAGGAGAATAAAAATATACCAATAATTGAATTCAAAATAGGTCAAATCTAAGTGGGACTCATACGCTAGTTGTGGCATATGAGTCCCAGTAGGTTGATATTGCAACACAAATTTCAAGAAATTTTATGTTTAATGCCAAACTTAGGTTTCAAGCCCTAATATTTAGGTGGGAATCATACACTCAAGGTGATGTAAGAGTCCCTGATCACTAAATCTAGGCCATACAAAAAAAAGCATTAAATTATAAGTTGTCATTTGATATGTGTTAGGATTATCCTTGGAAAGATGCATTAAATAGGGCTTGTGGATGGAAAATAGGACCAAATAAGGCATAAAGAAGCCCAATTTTAGTAAGGAGGGCCCAAACGAGTGTGAAAATGTCAAATGATACATTTTTTCTACACTACATTTAGCCCCCACTTTAGTGAGAGGAGGAAATTGCTTCAAACTCACACTAAAGTATACAAATACACATCAAGAGGGGTCCAAGTGTACCAATGCTAGTAGGATAGGATGACAATGATCATTTGGGATGATCAAGCCCCTAAGATGAATATCCTATGGAAAAAAAACATAGGCACAAAAGAATACATGAAAATGATGTAAGGAGCAAAAAACAAGAAAAAACATACACTGTGAAAGACATAAAGAAGAAAGGAAAAGGTGGATCAAGCTTCAACCATTTGTCCTACAAATTGTGGATCAGATCTAGGCTATTTTTTCAAGAAAGTTTACAAGTGGAACACGATGTCTACTATGCAAACCAAACACATGCTCACAAGGGCTAGTGGAACCTTAGGCTATACACTAGGTGATCCCCCAACAACACACATATGCACGTAGTTGATATGTGCTCAAATAGATAAGCAAGTGGCTATGGGAAAGCCACGCCTAGGTCTAGCTCCCATACAAACAACCATACCAATGTTATACTTCATGATCTTTGATAAGGTTCCACACAACACAAACAACCGAATTCATGAGGCAACCAAAGCTTTGTATGCTTGAAACTCATGAACAAATAGGATGGCTCCATAGGCAAGCAAAGTGTATTATGCAAGGTGATCATATAATAATTATTGTAAATGTAAGGTATGTTCAAAGGATTTTTGCTTAATTCATGTAAGGTCTTAGATTAGGGAAAATTGTGCCTAATGTCTCCAAGAGAGGACCAATCAAAAAATAAAAGATTCAGAACTTATGGGATGCAGTGTGTCACATCAAGCCACTAAGAGGAATATAATATGCTAAGAGAGATAACACTATTGAAGGACATCACACCCAATGTAACCACAAAGAAAAAGACACAACACATGAAGTAAGAAGACTCCACAATGGAACATTAGCTGAAAAATACAAAATAATAATTCCAATGTATGCCCCAACTTTAAAGGAATTTCTAAACACCATGTTGTGAGAAATTATTTTAAAGTAGCAAATGATAAATGCTAACAACCTCATGAGAAAATAGATTGGGTCTAAATAGGTGTGTAGACATGCAAAACTAACATCATGCATCCAATTCTGCTATTAATCAATTAAAGCAATTTATTGATTAAATCCTAAGGTTCATTAGACTTAATTAAATCAAATTATTTAATTAAGTTCCTAAAGTTCTTCTTATTTGATTTAATAAATCAAACTGATTTAAAATCAAATATCAAATCCCTAAAACTCTTCAAGTTAATTAATCTAAATTAATTAACTTCTAATCATAACTACCATTCTCTAGCTTTTGACTCAACTAGAGTCAAATCCAAACTCTTAACTAACCCACCCACTTGCACCAATAAATCATTTATTTGATTTATTATTTCCTCTAATTACATTCAAAATGGCATCAAAATGGAATATTCTTCTAATTTGAATCTTCCCCCCAAAAGGGACTTGTCCCTTCCAACAAGGTTTTAAATGCTATTTGCACAAGTCAAACATGGCATTTATTGCACCTTTCATCCCCCCTAAACATGTCATTTCATCCAAATCTGAATTTCAAATTGGCACATTGGCCAAGACTTGCACATTCCTCACCCTCTCACACTTTGACAAGTGGCATCTTGTCATTGGCTCATGAATGATCCCACATTCATCCAAATCTATCGCTCTTCCTAATCTTGAATCTATAAAATGCAAAGCATTTCAACACAAATCATCTACAACACAACACACTTCATGCAAGGTTACTCTCTTCATTTGAGAATCAATCTTGCTCTTCATCATCTACAATCTACAATTTGAGCATTATCATTTTAGGCAACTTGAGATCACTTAGCATCTCATTGTCTATATCATCATCTTGGCAATCTAAGCTTATCAAGGATTGGGAAAGGGCTCTTTCACATACTCAAAGAGCACCAATCCACTATGGGATAGGAAGGATTCATGTTTTTGCATTGTTCTTATTAGTTGCATTGTTTAACATGATTCTATATTTCATAGAGATGTTTGAATTTTCTAATTTAAACTAACTTTTGTGCTAACAACACGAAATGGTTTAAGTCTCACTTGCAGATTTTAGCATCCTACAAATGGCACTAGAACTCTTGGAAACTTAAATCAGTCAAAAGTCACCTCACCAACAACTCTTGGAAACTTTGTAAACATCTTTTATGCTAAAATTTTAGGTGAAATCAAAACCTCTTTGTTTGAATTAACACAACTAGTCAAACCATCATCCTATACACAAGTTCTCTCTTGGATAATACAAATTCCTAGGGTTTACGAGTTCATCTTGTTTGGCTTAACACACCTAGCCATATTATCAAATCATCACCTCGTTTGACTTGACACACTTAGTCAAACTACCATCTTGTAGGAGTTCACTATTGGATAACACAACTTCCTAGAGTTTTGCGATTACATTCATCACATTCTGTTTGACTTAACACATCTAGTCAAACCATCAATCTAATCACGATTAATCAAAGTCCTAAAAAGTTTAGCATTTCCTTCAAAGTTTCTTTAAGAGTTCCATTCATCCATATCACTCATCTTTCGTTTATCTTGTCCTCATTATCACTTTGATCCTTCAATTATCCTAGTTCTTCGTTTCTTTGAACCTAAGGTTTAGACCGATCTAAAGGATTAGAGGTTCATCTCTTACATTCTTGAAAATTGATCTTCATTTTATGGTTCAAACTCGATCTCAACACAAGAGGGACATGGAATATAAACTTGACCCATCCATCATGAGCAATTCGATTCAACCAAACTATCCAAGCCTTGCAATACCATTTGATTTTCACTTGTATAATGCATACATGGGAGCATTATCTCATACAAACATCAATGGTACAACAAATATGAGCATACCCAATCCAAAGTTTGGAACACCTTTCCCAATGATAGATTTAAATCCAAGTCCAAATCTGCAAATCTATCAACCAAACGCTCAATGCATGAGTTTTCCAAACAACATTATCCCACCAAATCCATACATGCCAAGTACAACTTTACCAAACATGACCATTTCAAATCGACACTTGGTAAATTTTGGGGTAGATATGCTTGCAAATCCCCCTAATGTTGTTCAAAATCCTCGCAATATATCGGCAACTCCATATGTTGATTCAAGCCAAGGTAACAACATGCAAAATCAAAGTTACTTAAATCCAAGCAATATGATTCCCAACCACAACAATGTTCAATTTCAATCTATCATGCCAAATCAAAACATCATACCAAATCATCCCATTTTTCCATCGACATCGCAAAAACAGATGGAAACCATCCAAGCAACCCCAACAATCAACAGCATTCCCATTCCACCACCACCACCACCACTGCCAAAATACAACACGACCAATTCATTCTCCATCATGTTGCAAACTACTCAAGAAGCTTCCCGCAAAAAGGCACTCCAAGCCCAACAAGCTACACAGCTAGTTGCTCAGCAAGCACAAGTGGCTCAAGTAGCCCAACAAGCGCAAGCGGAAGCAGAATTTTGGGCACTATTGCAAGCAATCCAAGAAGAAGTAGCACAACAAAGAGCCCAACAAAAAGCTTTGTTGGCACAAAAACAACATGACGAACAACAAGCGTTATTGGCTCAACAGAAAATGCAGGCCTTACTCCCACAACAAAGCTTGCAACTGATTCCCACCATAATAATTCAAAATGATGATCAAGATCCTTTGACCAATGATAATGTTGAAAATGTTTCTACATCACCTAATGAGTTAGAGGACATATCTCAATAACATATTCTAAAGCATGATCAAAATCTTCCATCAAGGTCTAGCAATGGCCCTTCACAAAGACATATTGACATCCTTCGCCCTTACGATTGAGAATAGTGAAAGAATCCTTGACACTACACTTGATCCAAATCCATTCAAAGAACAAGTGGATATTAATCCACTTCCTATGCCTAATGAAGATATCCAAGAAAGAAATCCATTCTTTGAAATTGACCCATGTCAAGAACTTGATCCAAAGCATGTTGAAAGCAATTCTGAAATCACTCAAGATCGAGAATTTGCATCTCCAAGCTACTACAACGATATAATGGACACTCTCCTATCTATACAAGATGCTGCAAATGATGACCATATCTACATAGCACATACTCTTCCATCTACCCATGAGATGCTTTCTTTGGATGGACCTGTAGATGATCTTCATTCAAAACAAAAGTCTCATACTCTTACTGAGGAACAAGAGTCTCCTACTCTTAAAATATGTACACATGATCAAGATGTAGAGAAATGCAGAGACATATCAGAAATGGATCATGAAGAAGGCTTGTACATAAGTCATGAATCAGAAACATCCTATGAAGTGAGTCATGAGGAAGACTTTTGTGTAGATAGCGAAGCATCAACACTTCTTGAAGAAGCACTACAATCTGATATGTCACAAGATCAAGTTGAAGATATCAATCAGGCATTCATCCCACTTACGGAAGATCCTATCACTTATAAACTTGGATCACTCACCTTTGTAAGGGAAAATCATCTTATCAATGAAAGAGCTATGACATTTGAAGATCCACCGCAGAGCAGAGAAGGAGAAACACCTTATTTCCAAGGTAAATCATATCCTATGGAAAATAAGTTTTTTCAGCAGATGAATTATCAAGGCAGAGGATTAGGCCTACATGAATAGGGTATCTTGGAACCAGTGCAAATTTTTGGAAATCCTAAGCGTCAAGGCCTTGGTTATTCGACAACCAAGGGATCTCAACATATCAGTAATACTTCCACAAAATTGGGGGCAACTTCGTCTCGAGTAAACATCAACATAGGGAGCACGAAGAATCCTTATGATGAAACCAATGCCAATACTACAACCCGCCACATCATGAATCTCCATCCACCCATCACCCCATCCATGAATTCCAACCAACGTCAAAACAAAGACTTGAATCGAAGCATGCAGAATAGTATCAAAGAAAAAGAAGCTAAGAAGCATATTAGACAAATCAAATACAAGTGGATACCCAAGAATACAAAGAAAGACTATCCCTATCAAACTCCATTAGTCAAAGAAACTATGGGGCAAAATAAAAAAGGGAAATGTATCCATCAAGGATGTCCGCAAAGGATAAAACATGCTTCTCAAGCGACATACAAAGTGTATCAAGCAGTTGGTCCTAATTCCATGCACATTTCCGTATCCACCCATCATTGCTCATCTTCCCAAGTTTGGAGAGTCAAAGGCTCCAAACTGTCAACCAATCCATCTTTTATACCTAAACACACTCCATCCATGCCTCCACACATAATATCCAACTCTCACATTAACCATGTATTGGCAACAACCCTTCATCATAAGGATTCAAAAGGCACTCTATCGCGATGGGCGCACAAAGACAAAGTTAACTCCAGTACCAGCAAAGCAGATCAAGGATCTCAAAAGTTGCTTTCAAGTGCACATGTCTTGGCAAAGCAACTTATTCAAGTAGGATACCGATGGCACATTATGACATAAGCATCTACATCAGCACCACTAGGTGATTCAACATCAGCTTAAAATCTCTCAGAAAATACAAAAACAATCAGATAATATCCTGAAAAAATGGTCACCTTGATGAAAACCTGGCAAACAGGCATCTTGGCGACAACAAAAAAATCAAAAAATACAAAAATCCAAAAAAATCAGAAAAAGGATTGAAAATAGTAAAGAAAAAAATCGTCCTCCAGCGAAAACCGCCATTTCGGTGGCGCTTTGGACAAGTACCATGATGAAAACCTGGCAAACAGGCGTCATGTGTAGAATCAAGCATCTACGTGCGCCAGTTCACAAGAAAGCATCTTATCACATCCATAATGAAGCCAACATTCCATCCATATCATCCGTTCATCCATGAACCGCTTATCCAATCCAGTTTCCATCTACATCCATACTCCAAGTTATCTTGATCTTGGAAAATTTTGGTGCACTTTACACGTGTTTATGGTAAACATCTTGACATGGGTCATTTTCATTGATCCCATCATATCGAATGCTATCTGAGCCTTGAAGCATTATCTGAATGAGCATTCGTCCATTCGAACACCTTATCTTATCGCAAGATAATTCATATCCATTCGTCTAGGAATCCACCCATGGCATTCCATACATTGCTAGACACTGGGGGCAGATATTTGCATCTTGCTTCGAGAATAAATCTTGATGTATATCATCCAACTTATGAAGTGATCCAAACATTGGAAAACGTGAAATCAACTTGGTCAAATCAATTTATGAGCCAAAATCCAAATCACTAGCCCATGGCATATTTTGACAAGAAGATGTTCCTCATCAAGCTTTATCTTTCGTCGAATATCAATCCAATAATCAATATCACTCGCATCTAATGCACACGTCAATGTAACATCAAATCATCAAAACAATTTTGTTCCAAATCAAGTTTCATCGATCTTGATCAATTGAATCCAATCAATCATCACCTTGTTTTACTTAACACACTTAGTCAAACTATCATCTTGTGCACGAGTTTACTCTAGGATAACACAACTTCCTTGGGTTTACAAGTTCATTATCATCACTCTATTTGGCTTAACACACTTAGCCAAATTATCAAATCCATAATCACCTTGTTTGGCTTAACACACCTAGCCAAATTATCCTTTTTGTACAAGTCTACACTGGGATAACACAACTTCCTGGAACTTACGAGTGCATTATCACTTTTGTTTGACTTAACACACTTAGTCAAACTATCAATCCATCAATCTGATTGATCAACATTAAGATTGGTTTTCAACAAAATCTTGAAACAAAGCACTGATATCATCACATATCCATATCCAAATTGTCAAAATCGTGTGAAAATCCAAAAACATTCAAAAAATTCATTCAAAAATCCTAAAACATCCAAATCATTCAAAAAATCCAAAAACATGTCGAAATATTGGAAAATCTTCAAAATTCATCATTTAGTCTTGTCAGTCTTCCACCTTGTCAAACTACGTCGTCTCTGAGCTTGAACGTAGGCAAAGTTGATCATTGATCATCCCTCGAGATGGTTAGGTTAGTCCTTTAGGCATTTGTCGCATTGGCAATCCGTTTGCCCATCTAGTCTGCATCTTAAATCAGTCCTTTAGGCAATAAAATGGCAATCCATTTGTCCATATTATCATCAAGTCAGTCCACCACTAGTCGAACTACGTGGTCTCTGTGTATATAACGTAGGCAAGGCTAATCTATGGATCAGCTCCCGAGACCCCTAGGATAGGTCTTTAAGTTAGTATGTTCATCGTAAAATCTTGAAAATACCAAAAACATTGAAAAATCTTGAAAATACCAAAAACATTTGTAAAACATCTCAAAATTCCAAAAACAGCCTCAAAAAATTTGAAAAAAACCAAAATGGTGTGTCCATTTCATCTCGCTTTCACTCGTGATTTTCATCACTCATAATAAATCAATCGTCACTCTCACCCTTTGGTGAGTCAGTCAGAAGTAAGTTTAGTAGGTTCTAAAGTGAACGCCTAATCGTCAGAATCTCAAGCCCAAGTTAGTAAGCAAGAAAGTTGGTCAATTTGGAGTATCAATAGCTTATCACCCAATCAGTCTCACTAAAACCCTGATCACTACATGTCCTAGGATGAAGCTTTCCCACGATGGACATAAGCATCAGGTACCCCACATTAGTTTAGCCTGGCTAGTGGTATGAAGAACATTAGCTTGTTTTTTTACTTTATCTTGGTCTTTTTGACTTATCTTATTTTTGCGCTCATTCCAAGGACCTCTCGATGATGCCTAAACAAAACAGGTTTAGAGAGAAAGGAATGGGGCAAAGATCATTATCTTTTTGTCTGCTGTGCTTGTTGGATGTTCTTGTAAAATAACTTGGCGAATACTTGCTTTGTTGGGTCCGTCCTAGCAAGGTTTCCGTATGTCAAGTGTGAACAAGATCACTCCTATCTGATTGTCGAGTCAGAGTCCATCACACTAGGTGCAATGCCATCCTGGTTCTTTATACCTTGATAAATCGCCCCTATGTGTGTTATCAAACATAAAGAAAGGTATGCTCTTTTCCCATCCTTGGATAAGCAATACATCATCATCGTTCATCATCATTTCTAATAAAGTTGACTTGTTGGACTTCTACATCTTCTTGAATTCAAGGGTTTATCCCTCTCATTCTTCTATCCTCTTTTGCGCTAACAATGCATCCATCTTGCATCTTTCGTAATCATGTCATATCATTATAGGACAACATCATCCATCTCATCCATCTCACATACATTGCATAATCATTTAAGTTGTTTACGATAATATAAATTTGTTATCCTAAGCATCTTCCAAACATCTCATTTTCATCATCATTATCATATAGTATAACCATCCATACATCCATTTTGAACCTCTTTGTCATGAGATCCACCTCAAATCGAATCTTTTCGCTTGATCTCTCGAGGAGGCAATGTACTAATGTATTTCTTTTCGTTGGGGCATCCGAAAAATCTGAATTTTTTTAATTTCGATGTCAACGACATCATTCTTTGAACCAATGCAACAAGTACATTGCTTCAAAGAGGGGCAAAATGTAGACATGCAAAAATAACATCATGCATCCAATTCTGCTATTAATCAATTAAAGTAATTTATTGATTAAATCCTAAGGTTCATTAGACTTAATTAAATCAAATTATTTAATTAAGTTCCTAAAGTTCTTCTTATTTGATTTAATAAATCAAACTGATTTAAAATCAAATATCAAATCCCTAAAACTCCTCAAGTTAATTAATCTAAATTAATTAACTTCTAATCATAATTACCATTCTCTAGCTTTTGACTCAACTAGAGTCAAATCCAAACTCTTAACTAACCCACCCACTTGCACCAATAAATCATTTATTTGATTTATTATTTCCTCTAATTACATTCAAAATGGCATCAAAATGGAATATTCTTCCAATTTGAATCTTCCCCCCAAAAGGGACTTGTCCCTTCCAACAAGGTTTTAAATGCTATTTGCACAAGTCAAACATGGCATTTATTGCACCTTTCATCCCCCCTAAACATGTCATTTCATCCAAATTTGAATTTCAAATTGGCACATTGGCCAAGACTTGCACATTCCTCACCCTCTCACACTTTGACAAGTGGCATCTTGTCATTGGCTCATGAATGATCCCACATTCATCCAAATCTATCACTCTTCCTAATCTTGAATTTATAAAATGCAAAGCATTTCAACACAAATCATCTACAACACAACACACTTCATGCAAGGTTACTCTCTTCATTTGAGAATCAATCTTGCTCTTCATCATCTACAATCTACAATTTGAGCATTATCATTTTAGGCAACTTGAGATTACTTAGCATCTCATTGTCTATATCATCATCTTGGCAATCTAAGCTTATCAAGGATTGGGAAAGGGCTCTTTCACATACTCAAAGAGCACCAATCCACTATGGGATAGGAAGGATTCATATTTTTGCATTGTTCTTATTAGTTGCATTGTTTAACATGATTCTATATTTCATAGAGATGTTTGAATTTGCTGATTTAAACTAACTTTTGTGCTAACAACATGAAATGGTTTAAGTCTCACTTGCAGATTTTAGCATCCTACAAGGTGAAATATCATAAACACACAATATGAAGAATAC
Source organism: Sequoiadendron giganteum (assembly GCA_007115665.2). Lineage (NCBI taxonomy): Eukaryota > Viridiplantae > Streptophyta > Pinopsida > Cupressales > Cupressaceae > Sequoiadendron > Sequoiadendron giganteum. The sequence continues at coordinate 228,095,531 of CM021100.1, read as the reverse complement.
TTAGTTAAGTGGAAATTAATACTAGTAGAAGGATTATCATATATTTCACAAGGTAATGTGGAACACCTTCATTAACCTTCAGAATTAATAATTCTTAGGACACACTTTTTAAAAAACCTCGCGTATATGATATAAGAGAATACTAGTACAACTTATCAAATTTCACTATATTTTATCTCAGAATAGAGAATGTAAGTTCTAAAATAGATCACAAGAATCATATCTAGATCTCAAGATTTTTGGATCAAATTACATAAAGTTATCATTGTAAGAAGATAACAATTTAGATTGTGAGAACTCAATTCAAAGGAAAGTTTTGAGGAACCTTTTTGTGCCTTGAAACATTTATCCCAACATATCTCATGGCAATATAGAACAAGAGTGACTTTCAAGTAGAATCATATCAAGTTTCCTCAACACTAATGCCTCATCAAAAAAAATTATTTGAACTACACATTATGTTGGGCATCGAAACTTAGAATCCCTTGTGACTAATATTGAGCATTCCTAAATCTTGGGGCTACTATATAGAAAACTCATGAATTTGGTTGGAGTAGTAATAAAGAGAATAGAAAGTTAGTAAGTAAGAGAAGTTTACAAAGTTAGATAGTGATTGTTGGAACTAGTAATTATAGAGCAATAACATGACAATATTATGTATTATCATATGATCTTGTAATAAGCTTATGACTACCTATGAGAAAAATGTATCTAGGTCCATGGGCAATCAACATTGACCAAAAAACGTTTTTGGTTTGGATTTGTTGATTTTCTTTCACTTTCATTCTTTGTGGACAGTTCAATTTGATTTCAGTAGTCTTTGATGGAATTTGGTTGACATTGTTGACATTGATTGTCAAAATATTGCATATCTGACTTTAGCTTTTTATAAATGCTTCCTCTATAATATTTAATAGATTTAATTTTATTCATCAAATCTAATTCTCAACATAGTTTAGTGAATCAAGCTGATTAAAATAGTGGTGTTATATCATTGTTTCTCTATAAAGTCAAGAATAGGGAATTGGACTGTCGGAAAACAAATGGAGTGAACATTTAAATTATAAAACAAATTGAAAGAGGAGTAGCGATTTGATTTGGTAGAGAAAACCATTCAAATTCTATCAAACTAAAAATGAAGATATTAGAGGGGGCACCAAGGGTTGAAAAGGAGAGCCAACTAGTTTGGGATGGAGGTTGCATCCTGTGCAAAAAAAAAGAAAAAGAAGAATATAAACTGCACAGGAGATGCTCGTAGCCAATAACAGACATAGGAGGGGTTGTAGGAATAAGTAAAGCAAGAGGGAAGTGGACATTCACAGGTAGAAAATAATGTAGCATTTCAGACAAGAAATCTTGTATATGGTGTAGACTACACGTAGCCAAAATAAGAGAGGAATACCTATGCGCAGAAGTGAATGTAAAATGGAGAGACAAACAAAAGGAATAGATATAGAAAACATTTTAATGTGCATATTAAGAGAAGAAAAAGCCATGCCAAGGGGTAGGAAACCAACAAATGATTCTTAAATAATCATGGCTAGAGATTGCATTGAAAGGAAAAGGGAATGGTGGCGCAACTATTTAGAGAGGTTGATAGTGTGAAAGGGGGCTAGGAAGCCGTGTAAAGACGGTAGATGAGAAGACTATGGAGAATTAGATGGAGAAAATGTTGACACAAGGATTCAAGTGAATGATTAACATGGGCACAAAATTGAGCAGCAGATAATTTAAAGGTTGCAGACCTTGTAAAACTTGTTATATATGTTATTTTACAAATAGAGAATAAAATAATTTTATTGGAATTGCTTCTTAATATAAATGAAATTTGCATTTTCATCCGAATTCGAAATTGTTGAATATTTGGTAATATTTCATGTGGCTGGAAAATTGAAGATTGAATGACAAATGAATTTGTCAATTCAATAAGCCATTTACTAAGTCTTTTGTAATCTGAGTTTTACATAATTGGGTGAGAAGTTGGGAGGTTGTTTTCCTCTCTTCATCATATATCAAGCCAATGAACTGCTACAATCATTACGTATTATTGAATCAATGAGAAGTTGTTTATCTATTATGTGTTGATTCCCTTATATTCACTCTTTGTTGTGCAATTGAATAGTCCTTTTTTTAGACTTTCTACCCATGATAACATTAATTTAAAATTATCTTTCAAACCAAAGGGTTGTAGTTCAAGTGTTTGATTACAATTGGTGATGGTGATGGTATGTTCATTGATTATACCATCCACAAAAGTTCTATCCATTAGAGGTATGATATATAATCTATGACGACAAGATTGTTCTCTAGAAAACATTCATGGAACAAATACCCATCAATTCTTGGGTCTTAGCCAAAGAGATATCAACATAGGCTTGTGCTCTTGTGTTGTATAGAGAAATCTCATAAATGATATAATATCTTCCATCTAAAAAAGTCTTATATAATATATATAAATATAAAGGATTTTTCAAGTAAATTCTCACTATATGTAAAATTACTTGAAATATCCCTTCCAAATAATATGAAGTTCCTTAATTTTATTTTTTTAAATATCTAAATTTTTCCATTAGATTTAGGATGTGATGTAAGTCTTCAATTCAAAAATGTATGATGTTAGGGGAGAGGCACTAGTAGTTGTTAGGGATAACTTTTGAGCATGTAGTGACCTTGCATGGAATATTAGAGGAGCACTAGTTTTTTTAAACCTGTAGACTGGCCACTTATCTTTCTACAAGGTTTGGAGGCATGAATCACCAAACGAACATTAGCATGCCTGGTAGGAAGTGTCCAAAAAATAATTTTTAAAGGTTCAACCAAAACTTAAGCATGGTATTCCTAGTAGTCGAACAAAAAAATACCATTTTTTGTTAATAAATTATCATATCTTTATTTAAAATATAACTTATATGTAACCTAAATAATCTCAATTTTGCTAATTGTAAATCTATGTTATGTCTAACTTTCATATCGAACACAAATGGACCAATAATTGAACTCAAAAAACAAATTTTTATTATAAAAACAACAACATTATTATTTAAAATCCAACCTATATTCAATCGTAAATTTTTTTGGCAAGCCTTCATATTTTATGACAAAATACTAGGTGTTTAGTGTGGTTACTTTTTATATTTGTTATTGGACAAACTATTAATAGTAAATACTCAATTACATATGAATTTTTATCCTAATAGTTGTACACATAGAATATTATTTTTTCACTTTGACAACAATACCTCATTTAAATGAACACACTATTTTATAAATTATAGTCATAGTCTATAATCATATTTTACTTAGAACTAAAAAATACTTTTTTCACTTATTTATGAATGTGTTTATATTTTTTATTTAACATTGTTAAGTATGAATCCATCTTAACCAATATTTGATTTTTATGTCGAAGGCGTGTCCTTATTTGAACTTGTGAAGCTCACTTTTCCTTTCAATGACTCACAAGCCCTGACAGGCCTTGCAAGGGGGTTAAATGAAACTAAATTGTGCATCACTTTTGGTCATTTTTTCAGCAGTGGATGAAATGCAGATCTAAAAAAACTTCATTAATATATAGTACCTTGTAGTTTTAGTACCTGTTGATGAAGAAGATGTGACCACAAAAACCTGATGGATGACAAAGCCTGTGGGAGTTAATGATAGCCGGAAGGAATGAATAAATGATCGAAAGAAAATGAAGAACCTGGTGATGCAACTAATGCAAAGGAGTACGCCAAAATGAGATCAATGTGGATCTGACGCAAGCGGCAGGCTGTAGATGATTTGAAAAGTCGGACACCGATGGAGAATGATGGAGAGTAAATCTTGGCCGATAAAAGATTGTCAGCGGCCAACGATAATGATGGAGGGTCGGCAAGTGGGCTGACCTAAGGGTCGGCAAGTGGGCTGACCTAAGTACCGATTGGGAGCTTAGACTATTACTTCCACCTAGCGACAGGTATAATATGTCAGAGAGGACTACAGATTCTCAAAATGAACTGATTATTGACAATATATAATATTAAATGTGTTACAGAACTAGATATTTAACAATTGAACCTAGTTCATCTACCAAACCCTCTACCCTAGTGTGAAGACATCCATTTGTAACCGCCTACCTTTTCTCGCGCATCGGATTTTGTCGCATTCTCCGCCCACTAAGCCAGATATCTACTTTTTCTTTTCTGAAGTAAGACAACGAACGGTAATGTTGGGTTTCCAGTTGTTTAAAAAAATAATCAAAAATGTTTTCAATCACATCTTACTCAACTATTGAAAAATAATACAATCTTTTGATTTTTTCAAACTATCGTCGTGTACTTTTTTCCTCCGAAAATGGCGGGCCGACTCAGATTTTCAAATAAAAAAACTGGCGTGTTGGAAAAAAACACACTTGTAGTTGTACGCCCACTGACCATTTGACTCAGAAGTTTCCAAAAAAAAAAATATCAGAACACCAGATATTCATCTTAGGGTTCTATTACTAGAAACACCAGATATGGCAAAAAGAAATTTTGTATCCTGCGCGGCCTGTAAACTACAATGCAAGAAATGCTCGGAAGAATGTATTTTGGCTCCTCATTTTCCTCCAGATGATCCTGACAAGTTTGCAATCGTGCAACGAGTGTATGGAACCAGCCATATCGTTAAAATGCTTCAAGTAATTTTTAACCATGACCCAATTTTTATTTTCTGCTTGAATGGCTTTTGAACCCCATTATCTTTTGTCTAAAATTTGTTTCCTTGCATATTACTTAAGATTCAGATTGTATTATATTCCTGATTTGCAATTGTCCAACAGCCAATCATTTTTTTCAAACAGACTTGCTCTCTTTTTTTCATTTGATATCGTTTCTCAGTTTACACATTCCAGTAATCTGCATTGATTCTTGTGATATGAACTGTATCCTCTAAAGGTTGTGAGTAATCAGTCTAGGGTTCTACTTCTTTCTTGTAGTATTGCGTTTAATCTTCCTTTAAAAGCTTAAACAGACCGTGCACTGTACTGTTTTCAGCTTTCGAAATATTACTTCCTGTTCGGCATTAACATTCTGAAAAATCATACACGCATGTAAAACATGCATATCACCCATTGTCAACATTGTGCTAGCATTTTTTCAAAATGTCTCTGGGCGGGAGAATTTGTGAAACCGATCTTCTGTCTCCTACGTCTGCTGCGATCGGCGAGGAGTCTCTGGGCGGGTGTGGTGCTGTTCGTCGGTCTCCTGTGGTTGTTGCGAACGCCGAGGTCCCTTCTCTGCTCTGTGTGGGCACGGCCTGCCCTAGTGGTGACTGCGGTGGGGCTGTGTGTGCTGTGCAGGGGCCTGTCCTTCCTCTGGCCGTGGTGTGTGGTGCGCTGCCTATGGGTAGTGTTGCAGGTTCTCTGGTGGCTGGGGCTCCCCCCTCTGCGTTGGGGCTGGGTGTTTCTCTGGAAAATGTTCCTTCTGGTCCTACCCTCTTTGTGGTGCCACCGTCTATTCCTGCTGCTGGTTTCTAGTGGTAAGCAGAAGTCATTTTCTGATGCAGTTTCAAAGAACTATCATATGTGTCTGCTTTGGCTCCTGTTAGGGTTCATCCTTTGCTTTGTGCCCGGGACTCCCTTGTAGTGGTTTGTGGGTCTGAGGTTGCTGAGAATGAAGCCTTCTATATGTGTCAGGGCATAGATTTAATGGTTTGTGGCCCTTCTGCCTGAACTTCATGAGTGGGTGACTGGTTCTTGGAAACCTTTGATTTCTGGTCAAATTGACCCCTATTCTAGTGCCAGATTTTTTTCTTTGCAACCTTCTCTACCCTTGTCGATCGTGACATATTGTTGGACCCTGTGTGGATGTGGAGTGTTCATTCGTTGTTCATCCGGTCATGATCTCACTCTTTCAATCCTCTTAGAGAGCCTCTGAATAGTAGATCTATTTGGGTTCATTTTCCGAATCTCCCTCTCCAATTTTGGGAGGATTCTTGCTTTGAAACTATTGGCAATTCCATTGACAATTTTTTGAAGGTGGATTCTACATCTTGAAACCTTGGGCATACTACGGTGGCCTGAATTTTGGTAGATTTGGACATCTCCAAACCTGTCCATGGTGATGTGGTCTTGATGGTGGCGGACCTTCCTTGGAAGCAACTCCTGGACTATGAGGGGCTTCATTTTCGTTGCAGGAGGTGTTTCTTTATTTATCACTTGGCTTTTGGTTGCCCTCTTGTTCGCCGCAAAAGTGATGCTACTTGGTGGAAGAATGCTCTCACAGATCATCTTATTGTTGGTTCACCCCCTTCCGATATTTACTATGAGGAGGGTGATCTTTAGCCTACCCAAGTAATCCTACCAACTTTCTTAGTCGTGGAACCTCAATCCTCTACTATCTTTGTGCCGTCAGAACCTTTTGTTGTCGTTGTTCTGTCTGAACCTGTCTGCCCCTTGCTGAATGTCTCTATTGTTCCTTTGGTTGATTTGATCTTTGCTGCTTCGTTGCCGACTTCCTCGTTGATTGGTGACTCCTCTCTCATGGTGGCTGGGGTGTATCCGCTCCTCTCCTTTCTTATTGATTCTTGATTCTGAGTCTCCTTGGTCAGTTGTTCTACGGAAGAAGAAGGGACTCTCCAAATTTGTTGCTACTTCTCGGCCTCAGGTTCGTGGAGTCAGTCTTGACCCCTCTGTTTCTGGGGTCGCTTAATTTCTTAGTTTTTCTACAGCTATCGGTCAATTGTTTTGTTTGTTCTTATAGTTCAAGTTTTGTTTGAGCTATGTTTTCCTTTGGCCCTTTGGGCTCTATGTGAAGGGTATAGCACCCTCTAAATGTTGCTTATCTTTTTAAAAATATTTTGAAAAATCTAAGCAAGGCTAAAATTAGAGATTATTAATATAATACTAAGGGTCTTTGTTGTTATTGTGGAAAGATTCAAATCTTTGAAAGCGACTAAGCTTCTAAGTTTAGACCATTTGTATTAAATCATTAGGTTGTCAATACAACAATACATTATGTATACAAGTAGCATATTTTAGTATAGAATTTGGGAAATAAGTTAAATCATGAGCATCCTTTATTTATTGAGGTCCTCGTTCTAAATTTCAATTTTCAACTAGTCTTTATAATTTTGTTAACTTAAAATTTTGACATTCAATTTAATAATTTAATCAAATCTTAATTATTTATTCTTTAAATCCATTGTTAAAAATAAATTAATTTATCCTAACAATCATTTTTTAAAAGTTTACTTTTCCAAATAAAACTAGTCCAAATAATTAACTATTATAAAATTGAAAACACATTTAATAAAAAAATATTAAATATTAAATATAAAAAATAAAATAAAACATTGTCCTTCAACAAAGATAAACATATTATAATCAGCCAAAAAAATTATTATTTTTATTTATTTAAAGATAAAGTTACAACTCACACTATTTAAGGTTTTTCCCTATTTTAAGAACTCTACGAACGTTTTGATTCCACGTAATGTTTCAATGATGTCGTTCAAACACTTTGGGTTAATGCAAATTGTGGCCAATGATTTTAGTAGAGGGATTCAAAATATTTAAATGTCAAGTTCTCCTTATGGGTTCCAAATGATGTCATTTAAACCTTTGATTTAAGGGTAAAAAATTTAGGTGGTTCCCTGTTCTCTAGATTAATTCCAAACAGTGACTTCTATTATAAGTTTTCAATGCTCCTCTTATTTATTCACTGTTTTTTTTAAACCATATGCATAATTACAGTAGCATTATGATTGCCCTTCTTTATTAGTATAAACTTTCTATTTCAAAAACAATGTAGTATCTTCTCAAAACCTGTAAGCCCACGTTATTGGAAGATTTAACATGTTTAGTAATAACAGGTAGATAGCTTTCTGTTCTTTCTTATATATGTTTTATTAATAGCATTTCCAGCATTAATGCAACCGGCAATCCATTTTACAAGCAAATGTTACAAGCTATAACGATATTTTTTTGTCAATTAAAATAGGTTTTTTTCTTTTTTTTGGTTGAGGTTAAGATGTAGAATTGTTTTTATTTGTTTGATTATTGAATTATTTGATATTTAAGTAGAATATTATAAGAATTATTTCTTTTATAATAGATTAAAAAAATAATACTTTAGTTTCTGATCTTTACAATATATGATTAGGTTTGATCATTATTGAAGGCTGTGAAATTGAGAGATTGATATGAGATGTCAAACATCTATTATACATACTAAATGTTTTTTTTGGTTTTATTTGTGATTATTTGTGTGGTAAATATTTTTATTGGTAGAAATAATATCTTATTATAAATATTTCAAGCTCTACACAACTAAAAGTTTTAGAATATATATTCTGAAAGAACTTAAATAATTCATGTGTTGTAAAAGTGCCTTTTTTAGAAAGCAAGCACATAGTCATTATCAAATAATACTTGATGAGATCTTAGATGTCATTGTGTAGTTTGGCAAACACTATTTGGAAGAGTTTATAGGGTCTTGAGATGATTCTTAAACTTTGAGTTAGTGTTGTAGTTCTTTTGAAAATATTATGTGTCTACTAGAAATTTGTCTCTAGATAAGTTTTGAATGTGGGTGTCCGAATAGTCGGATAGCTTATGATCCCTATGCCCTACAACTTTTTAGAACATGGTGTCTCGGGAATCTCTTGATTTATCTGTCTTGTCATTTTGATGTGGGTGTAGGCAAGAGAGTATGTTGTTTTGTCAATAGAGTTCATACTACCAAGTATGTGGGTTATTTAGCCATTGTTGTTTTTGCATGTTATTTCGGTATAATGCCTTCAATACTATAATATAATGTTTGTCATCATGATCAAATAAATTTAATGTTTTATTATTATATTTTAATCTGTATAATACATTAATCCTCTTTAGGATAACAAAATTTGAATCATGATTTGAATAGTTTGATAATTCACTTATGTGATTTAATAATGAATAAATTAATTTGGTAAAGAATAATATTGATTTACTTATCAAGTTACATGATATTCAAGAATTATGTTTTGTGATACTATAAATGTAATATTTCATTCTGAGAACTAAATTTAATGACTTTGGTTTAGTTGCAAAAGGGATGATAGTTTTTGATAGAGGAAAAAAGGGGTTTTACAGGGACCTGAAACAACCAAGTTTACAAGCCAAAATAAAATAGATCGACAAATTACCCAGAGGCAGAAAGGTTGCAAAATAATAAAAAAAATAGTAAAGGACAACAACCACGAGTAAAGGGCTAGCAAAAAGCTAGTAGCAAGCAAAAAATCAGCAAGAATCCAACAACAAAAAACACAACCCAAAACTAACCAAGAGACTTTAAAGTTTCAACAACTTTTGCTTCTAGGTTGCACATTTCCTAGGCCACCTTCTTCGGGTCCTAAGTATCCAGAGGCAAAGAATCCACTCTTTTCTTTAGGTTGGCTCTAGTTCTCTTAGAAGGGCCAGAATCCTCCTGCTTGTTTTTGTTCTTTTCAACATCAAGATCCTCAATGAGCACCCCCTGCTAGGCGTTTTCCATTTTTTCCACCAAAGCACTCAAGATAGTGGCATTGTTTTTGACAATTTTGTGGTTATGCTCGAGGTTGGTTTTCATTGTTTCCTTGATCTTACCTATTTCCTTTTCTATGTTCTTGAACTTGTCTTCATTATCCTTCTTCAGACTATAAGTGAGTTCAACCACTCTTTGAAAGCATTCTGCCATAGGCATCTTCTCTTCCACAGTCCATAGAACTTGTGCTGAATTTTGAGAAGCCACTTTAGCTTCCAATAACTCTAGCTTGCTAGTGAGAACCCTATTTTTTATATTGATATCCTTAATCTCATGGAAAGCCCATTTCAAAATTCTAAAATGGTCAATTGCTCCTTTTTTTGCCATAGTGAGAATATCTTCATGAAGTTCACTATCCAACTTAAAAACATGGTCTTTAGGGTTAAGGTCCTCGAGGGAAATGAGTCTTTTTCATTGTCAGTGGTATGAAAAGAGGCGAAGGAATCCTCCTTATCTTTGGGGTCAGTCGGGTCCTCGTCCGTGGAATCCCCCGAATAGGAAACCAATTTGTTAATAGGTGGCCCCTCTGTCTTATCAGTCTCAACCTGAGAGGTACAAAGTGGAGTATTCATAGGGCTAAATTTTTTATTCAAGAGCTTAGCAAGCGGGGTATTCTTTCTTTTATTTCTAGGAGGGGGAGTAACATCCTGAGTGCATGCTAGGTCAGAACCCTCATTACCCTTAGACGAGCTCGACTGGGTGTCATAACCATCCGAGGTCGAGACCGCAATAGGGTTAGGAACCGCCAACATGTTTTTAAAGTGCTCATGAATGAGCTAAATAAGGCCAACATGTAAGACCAAATCATTCTTAGGATTTTTTCTAAACTCCTCAATACTATTATACATGGAATAGAGCAGGTAATAAGGAAAAGAAACCCTTACCTTATGTCCAAAATGATTGAGTAGGACAATGCAGTAACCATAGACTCTGGTGAATCTTCCATCCAGCGTGATGTACTCCATGAGAACCCTGAGCACCTCTCTCCAAATTTTGTTGATCCTCCCGGCATCAAATTAGCTATTGGAAACTTTAACCAACTTCTTTCTTTCCCCCTTTGACTTAGGGAAGCTAACAATAAATTCATCCGAAAACTTCCTGTCATGATAGAACTTCACACTATCAGTGGAAAGACCACTAATTTCTCCAATGAGAGTCTCATCCACCATTACCTTCCTCCTTGAGAGAATGATTTCCATATTATTCCAGCGATTAAAAAAATATTCAGTGACCTCGAGGTCAGGCCCATGAATTTTATCAATAAAAGGTTTAAGCCAACCCTTCTCGATCTTCTTCAAGACCTCAGAGTTATTCTTGTTCTTAATGTAGCCTGTCGGCCCAACTCTTTTTCTGCTTCCTCCCATAGTCGCAAATCCCCTATTTCGATAGCTCACACCATGGGAACATAGACTATAGAGCCCACAACACACCCAAAGCGCTCACAAAATGTGCCAACCCTTCCCTTATGTCACAATTATTATGCCCTTGCCAGTATATCGAATCATATCTTGGTACTTGGCACCATTCATATTAATCATCTTTAAATGTGGCTTCTCTTCTATGAGTGATATCATAGTTTATTAAGGCCTTGAAGTGAGCACCTAAATCATTACAATTCTACCATGTCACCTACTTATTCTATTTAATTCCCTCATTAGCAAAGTAGTTGGCCACACAATTAGCTTCCCTATACACATGGGATATTTTCAGTTTGTTGAATCTTGATAAAGTGGCCCTAGCTTCATCTATAAAATATTTTATGGTCCATGAGGGAGGGGAATTTCCTAGGAGAAAATCTATGATGTTTTTAGAGTCACCGTCGATCCATATGTTTTTAAAGTTCATCCTTCTATCCAACCTGGTAGGCTCTTATGGTTTCAACTAAGTGATTAGTTTGTATACCCAAGGAGATAGCCACCGCAACAATAAACATACCTTTATCATCTCTTATCACACCGCCACTTGTAGCCTTCCTCAAATTCCCTTTAGTCGCCCCATCAAAATTGGCTTTTATCCAAACCCTAGGGGGTTGATACCAAATGACACCTTCATGGTTCTTTTTAGCTGGTTTTGAGGATTTTGGAACATCTCTTTAAATTTCCCAATATTTTTCCATCTTGAGGTCACAAATCAAGCAGGCCATAGACTCCAACATATTCTCATGAAAAGGGAACATATTGAAGTTTTCAACAATTAGCCTATAAATTTTCTCGAACACAATATTTTTTGGACTTTCCTTATCCTTGAAGATTATATTATTTCACTCCTTCCACACTCCCCAAGCTATATAAGGGAAAGTCAGGGACCATACCCTACATATATAAGGATTTAAAGATGACACCTTCCATTAAATAAATTTATCTTTAATAGTTCTAGGTGAAACCCATGAGATGTTCTAGATAGAATAGAACCTTCCCCAAATAGCAGTCACATAAGGACAACAAAGGAACAAATGATTAGTAGTTTTCGCTTCTTCCTTACAAAGATAACAATGATTAGGGCCCGCTTACATAGGTTATCTACCATGAACACCTTATTTTGGAGAAGAATCCAAAATAATATGTTGACCTTGGGGGTCAAATGGTTAATCCAGGCTTTCGCCCAAAAGGGAGGAGGGATAGGAGAAGAGGACAACAAAGAGACAACAAAGGCAACTTAATAGCTACCTAATGGATTGGCCGTCCAAACCAAAATATCCTCCTAAATGCTTGATCTCACCCTAACAACCATTAGAGAGGATTGGAGCGGAACGAGGTCCAAACTGATTTGGCTGAGGTTCACCCATTCCCCATTTCTCCAATAGTCTTTAAAAAAGATCCCACAAGTAGCCTTACATGTATCAACCCATCGTTTCAAACTATCAGAGGAGATTAAAGGCTCCTTCATAATCCATCTATCCTCCCAAAACCTCACAAGATTCCTATTTCTAATGCTCCAGCCCATGCCCAAGTCAAAAAATTTCCTCCCTTTGGTCATATCATTCCATAGAGCCGATCCACGTGGTAGACAAGGGGATTCAAGAAATTTTTTTAGAGAGCCACAATTAACCAAATAATTTATTTTTAAGATTTTGTTTCATTCTCCATTTGATGAGAAAATTCTCTAAATATTTTTTTCTGGGAGAGCTTTATTCATTGTTATGATCTTTCTGATGCCCAATCCTCCTAAATTTTTTGGTCCATAGACAAAGTCCCAGTGAATAAGGGGTAGACATTTCGTTTCATCAACACCAGACCAAAGATTTTTTTTTTTGAATTTTATCAATAGCCTTTGCATATTTAGCAAGAATCTTAAACATATCAAGAGAGTAAATCAAAAGGTTCTGAAGAGTGGCCTTGAGGAGTTGAATCTTACCTGCTTGACTAAGAAGAGCTCCTTTTCATCCCGCAAGATTTTTGTTGAATCTATCAACCAAGGAGTTCCAAAAATATTATGAGGGCTTCAAACCGAAGGGCAGCCCAGGATAAGTTGATGGTAAAGGATCCACTTTGCAACAAAAAATTTAAGCTATCTTTTTCTACCTTGGCTCTGAAGTGTTGAAGAAGAATAAAGAGCTTTTTTGTATATTAACCTTTTGACCAGACGCTCCTTCATAATCATCCATAATTTTCTTAATATTCCTAGCTTCATCCATAATATATCTCCCCATCAAAATGGTATTGTTCACAAATTTTTGGTGGGACCAAACTAAGTTACTGGAAGAAGGCTTCAGACCCACCAAGGATCCTTGATCAACCATTTTTTTTAAGTTCCTCCCCAAGCATTTTGTCATGATAGTAAATAGAATTGGAGAAATGGGATCTCCTTGCCTTAGACCTCTAGAATTCTTAAAAAGGTGAGGAGATCCATTAACAAGAACAAAAATAGAAGCAGTAGAAATGAGTTGGCTTACCAACTAGAGAACTCTATTGCTAAAACCAAACATTCTCATGATTTTAAGTAAAAATTCCCATTCAACATGATCATACAATTTTGAAATGTCTAATTTAAGGAGGAAACCTCCAGTCTTAGACTCTGCGAGAGAATGGACATTATCATGCATAGTTATAATACAATCTAGAATCTACCTTCAGGGAATAAAGCCATTTTGCTAGGGAGAAATAAGGGTAGGCAACACATTCAAAAGTCTAGAGGTTAGGACTTTAGATATAATTTTGTAGAAGGAATTACAAAGGCTAATAGGCTCGAAGGCTTCAAAGTCCGCATCACCAGGACATTTAGGAATAAGGACCGAGAAGGTCGCATTGATTTTCTTGAGGATGATTCTCAATCCAAAGAATTATTTAATAGAATTCACCAGATCCTCTTTGACAATCTCTCAAAACCACTGGAAAAAGAACTTCGGGAAACCATCAGGTCTAGGGGCTTTATTGTCATCAAAAGAGAAAAATGCTCTCTTAATTTCTTCATTCAAGGAAGATCAGTTAGCATTTTTTTATCTTCCTCCTTCACAACCTTAGGAATGGCCTTAGAAATATAGTCTTGCAAGTTTTGATTTATCCCCTCACTGGCCAAAAGGAGATTGCTAAAGAATAGGACAACTTTTCTTCTTATATCGTCATCCTTTTCAAAATGGTCTCCATTGTTCACCAACATGTGGAAGTATCTAGTATATTTATCACCAACTAAAAGCCACTGCACCCTAGACCTCTATCTCCAAAAATCCTCCTCTTTTGCAATTATGTCACACATTTCCACAAGTAGCCCATTTTCTTTCTATTCATTCTCAACATTGCATCCCTCCTATTGGGTTTTCTTCTGAATTTCCTTCAAATCAATCTATAGCTTAGTCTTTTCTCTAAAGATGTTACCACAAGATTCTTTTTTCCAAAATCTTATCCTATTTTTAACTTCTCTTAATTTTTTGGCCATCCTAAACATAGTAGTTCTAGACAAAAATATCCCACCAATTCCTCATCTCGTCTCGAAGCATAGGATGGGACAACCAGATGCACTCAAATCTAAAGTGGAAATTTATTTTTGGCCAAAATATGGTCCACCATCAAACTTATGGGAAAATGATCATAACGAACCCTGGAAAGGGATTTTAAAGAAAAATAATAATTAAGAAACCATTGATCAAAAATCAAGGTCCTATCAAGTCTAACTTGAATCAACTCCTTACCCACTCTACAATTAGACTAGGTGAAGGAAGCCCCATGCAAGATCGATCAACTCTTGATTGTTAATGAAGTCCATAAGGTCCATTTTCCTCTCCATATTTACCTAGGATCTTCCAAAATTTTCATTTTCCTGCAAAGGGGTATTGCAATCTCCCATAACAACCCAAGTTTCCTTAATGAATTTCTTGTGAAAGGCAACTAGCTCTTGCCAAAAAAATTCCTAGCCCCCTTCCCATTAGAGGCATAGATATTAGAGATGATCCAACTAAAATTATCTCTAATATGAGTAAATATGGTGGCCACATGATTAAAAATTTCATACAATGGTTCACCTTTGACAAAGTTCAGATTCCAGAAGGTGACAATTTCCCCTGAAGCACCATCCAAACTATTTCCCTGAACCCCATAAAACTTAAACAATTTTAATGTTTTCAACTATCTCTTTGGGAATTTAAGATTCCTAGACAAATAAAATATCGCGTTTGTGATACCTAACAAAATTATGCAACACATCTTGCTTATGGAGGCTATTCAACCCCCATATATTCCATGACATCATCTTCATATCTTACTAGGGGAAAATTTGCAATTTTCAGGAATGGTTTTTTGGACACCATCCACTATATTCTACAAGCTACCATGCTCCCTGTACCATCAATTAGATCTTCTTCCTTGACTATTTTTTATAGCTCCACAATCTACCTTTGCTCTAGTTCTAGTAGTAACACCTTTCAATGTACTTTGTTATTTTTTTTTCTTGTTTTTCTTCTTGGTATAGGAATTAACATCTTCTTTTTCTATTTCTTCCCAACTTTCTTCCTCCTTACTTGACTCCCATTCTTTATCAAAAAGCCCTTTTTGGTCTAGAGGAAGAGTATCCATCATACCATTTTTAATTTGGGTCAAGTTCATACTTAACATCTCTAAATTCTTACTCGAATCCACCAAGGATTCCTTCACCATTTCAAAAGAATCAATAGACTCTGGATCCTAAACTGTCACATGGCTAGAAATGTCTCTACCACCAAAAGCTGATGATAAAATAGGAATCCCAATCTCCAGCGTCATATTACCTTCCTAATTGGAACATTGAAACCCTGGGAAGGAATATCATCTAGGCCAATCTCACCCTCGTCCTTCCCAAGAGTATCATTCTCAGGATTGCTATCAAGTGGCTCCTAAATCTCCAAGCCATCCTCTCCATTCTCTAGGTCCCTCTCATTATTCACCTTCCCTTCAGCTGCGAACTTTACCTTGTTGTTACCAACCTCTTGTCATTCCAAATCATCCTGAATCCCCACATCATCCTTATTTTTTAGGACTTCCAATGGATCCTTCAGCTTCCCACTGTCGTTCTCTTCAACATGCTTTTCTTTATTCTGGTTTCCCTCCCCATCAACCTTCTTTTTCCAGACTGGCATTGGTTAAGGTTGGGCCTTCTCCTTTGTATTTCTAGCATTAAGCGAAAATTTCTTAGCCCAATGCCTAGATTTTATGCATTTAAAGAAAAAGGGATAGTTTCAAACTTAATAGCTTGAACCCAAGTGCCCAACTTAGATTGTATTTCAATAGAAGATGGGAGGTCAGCATTATGGGACACACCCACACAGATTCTAGCGAACACTAATCTTCTCATAGCTATCGTCATCGGGTCAATAGACAAGAGCTCTCCAAAATAGGTAGCCAGGCCACCAAAGACATCCTCATTCCAATATTCCAATGGGAAATTAGGGAGTCTCACCCAAACTAGGATATTTTCAAAAATAAAGTCTAAAAGATCAAATTTTGTGGTCCACTTCTTAATAGCTAAGGAGGACTTGCCAATGATCCAAGGACCACCACCCCTCACTACCATAATATCCTCCTTGTAGGGTAACTCAAAAGAAAATTATCCCTTAGGCAGAGCAGAAACAAAAACTTGGCCATTAGTTCTCCACTTCTTCTTGACAAAATCCATGACAACCTCAACATTTGGTCTAGGGCCCATAAATGTTTCTACTAGAACTCTATCCATTAGAGATATATTATGATCAATGACTGGATCAGGGATAGAGATGGAAAAATTACCCTTTGTTGGCTTAGAGATGTTGCAAACTGAGGGGAAAACTAATTTTCCGCTTGGTTTGACTCCAAACAGAGATGACTACGATTTAATCTTCGCTCCTTCCCCACCAACGGCCCCCACCACATTTTTGGTTTTTTCAACCTCATGTCCTTGAGTACCTCGAGTAGGAATCTCAGTTGGGACAAAATTCCCTCTAGCTCCACCACGATGTTTCTACGGGGGTTTGTTTCTTCATTTTCATCCTTACCTTGCTTTCCGCTTGAATCTTGCATCGATTCCTCAAAAGGAATGATAGTTACTTACCATTATCTTTCATTAAAGATTCAAGTGAATTCTAGTGGCTACTTCATGAATAATTTATAAAGTTACAAAATATATTTATATCCATCAAATTTACTTGTTATTATAAATATGTTGTTAAGCATTATGTATTAGTTGATTTGTATATGAGTATTCAATATTCCACTTTCATTTGACATGTTATTGAGATACTTTATGGAAATACACCCTCTATTTTGGAAAATTGATTTAGTCTACCAACTTTACTTTCCTTCCTTGCATTGTTATTCAACTATCCTTACCATATTACAATTGTTCTTGAAACTTGGGAAATTTGGACTTACATGTTGCAAAAGGTAGTGTTCCATTATTAAGCTCTTATTGCTCACTACTGAATAAGTGGAAGCGTTTATTCATTTGATTTATTTGGTTTTCTAACACTAGTGATAAAGTGGAATATCACTCACAAGTGAATAAGTGGAAGATTTCATTCATTTATTTTATATCATTTCCTAACACCACTAATTAATTGGAATATCACTCATCACTGGATAAGTGGAAGAGTTCATTTCATTGTTTTATTTTATATATACATATCATTGTCTTAATCATTGGGATTAAAATTTCATTACATATACTATCACCTCATCATTATGGAACTTGGTAATAAGAAACTAGAGTCCAAACCATTGGCCATTAGATGGTTTCTTAATTGATGATGCTATATATGTTTTATTATGGTAGGTTGTGAGTTATGTTCTATGTTCCTAAAATTATATCATTGGGACTAGACTTTCGTTGTATCCTCTCACCTCACTATTATGGATCTTGGTGATTAGAAAATGGAGTCCAATCCAATGGTCATTTGTATGTTTTTCTTTAATCAATGTTACCCTAAATGCTGCAACTAATATTTTATTATGAAATTAAATTTTAACAATTTTATTTGAGTGGGTTGCAACCAACAAGGAACTGTTTGGGGTAATTGAACCCTAGAAAGGGTTGTATACCCTTTAACATAATTCATAAATATTATGATTATCAATAATAAGCTAAGTTTACTAGTAGTCCCTTTCCTTCTCGTGGGTTTGGCTATAGTCCATGTGGCTTCATGATTCCAATATGGTTGGGCAGTGAGCAAGACTTATAGTATGTAAGCATCATTGCACATGTATGGATAAAGATGTTGAAAATCAGTTTTCTTTGATGTTTTCTATTAATGTGTTGCATATATATTATAGTAATAAGGTTTTATATAAATTATTAATTTCAAAAAGAAAAATATTAGTAGAATTTTTTGAGATTATCTGCCCAGGTCATTACATCTTCCAACAAAGATTGTAGTTCATATTTTATTTTGATAGAATGCAATCCAGATTTAAAGGAAAGCATATGGTCTTGTTTGCTAATTGGCTTTGTAATATCTCTATATTTTTAGCTCTTCTAGTAAATATTGTTTAGAGTATGTCAATAGAGGTAGTGCATAAATTTTCTCCCAATTCATAGACACAAAATTGTGATAGCCTTATTATTTCCTTTAAATATATGTCATGTGTTCTTAATATCATAGGCTATTTTGTAGCCAACACTGGATATCAATCAAAGGGGGAGACAATTCCATGACCCAATCCATAATATCACTTTATGGTCATTGTTAATGAACCGTGATATATACTTTGTTATCAAGCTCCTCTACGTTTGATTTTTTTCAAATGTGTGAGACATGAGGAGGATTGAAGTTAGTATGAATTAATTCACTATCATATGAATCTTTTGCAAAAAAAAATTGGTAAATCAAAATTATGGAAAGAACCACCTTATGCATCTAGCTTTTCCTTTCCATGAAATAAAATTTATTCTATAATTTTTTTACTATTTCATCTAATAGACATGTCTTAATTGCTCCTTTAAAAAGTGAGACTCCCATATACTTACTTGGGAGAAAATTTTTATTGAAGTTCAATATAGTTAAAATACAAATTTCGGAGACCTCTTCTTGAGTTTAAGAAATAGATATCTTTGTTAATGCTTTGACATAAATTTGTAGTGTATTTTTCTAATAGGAGCTTCATTGAAGTGACTTCTTGCAATATTTTTTTCCATTTAATATTATGTCATCACAAAACTGCTAATGAGTAATAAGTGGAAATTCATTAGTCACCATTACACCTATCTATCTCCCTTCATTGGAAAAGGATTTTATTGCATGACCTAAAGCCTTAGCCATCATGACAAAAGGAAGGGGGGAGTAGATCTCCTTGCCTTAGAACACTTTCATAAAACCAAATGGTCTCCTATTAACCAAGATAGAACATTGTATGCTAGAGATGAATTTATATACAAATTTAATCTAGTCATGATGAAAATTTAATATATATTTAGGATGTTTATTACGTATATCTAATTGACTCTATCATATGCTTACTAACATTGAGTTTTAGAATCATGTTACTCTGATTGGATATTTAAATGGAATGTAGAGTTTCTTGCACAATAATTTGTTATATGTCATGTCTTGGCCTAGTGTGAATCCATACTACTCTTTCAAATATAACATATGGAAGAATAACTTCTTAATATTTTTCCATTGCTTTAGACACAATCTTGTAAATTGTATTATAGGGCGAAGTTGGGTGAAAGTTCAAAAAGGTAGAAAAATCCAATTTCTTTGCTATCAACATGATAAATATTGTGTTAATATTATGGAGAATTCATTTTAAATTTCTCAAGTTTATGACTACAAACCATCTATCATCACTTAAAATATCCCATTATTCTTGATAGAACAAGGCAAAAACTATATTATTCCTAGTATATTTATCTTGGTGCAATTAGAAAATACCATCTCTAACCCCTTTTTTATTATCATGGTAGTGAGCATTCTATTATTAACCTCTGAGATTATGTTTGAAATTAATTTGTACAAAATTTCTTAATCAAGTATGTTTATAAGATAGAAGAATCCTTTGATATGGGGAGTTTGCACTAGTTAGAGGATATAATAAATATGTTCAATCCTTCTTCAATGTTAGTGAAACCTTATATTTGTTTAGTCTGGTGAACTTGCCAATTTTTGGGGAAAAATTCGATTAGTGTGCATTTTCATTAAAAAAATTCCAAAAATATTTATGATTTTGGATTTCAAGCTTTAGCCCCACTTTCTTAGTTGGGGGGTTTAGAATGGTGTTGAAATCTTCACCAGGTATAACTATTTCATTTAAAATGAAAATAGAAAAGAAATTGTTGATTTCAAACCATATATTGGATTCTTCTTGTATTTGATTGGTCCATACACATTGACTTTAAGCAAGAAGAGGAGATTTGAACCGATGTGGGTAATCCGAGCTTCCAACTAGAATATGTTCTCTTTCTAGTCTTCAAATATTACTTGTTGAGGTCTCCATAATGTGTTGATAGCATGAGAAGCCCTATTGGGTGAGGCAAAAATTTCAACACATATAAAGCATTTCTTTATGAAATTATTACCATCCTCTTTAAAGATTTTTGTCTCTTGAAGGAGGACAATGTCTACAACCATCATATATAAATGGTGCTTGATTAGACGCTTTTGTTATGGGTATTAAGATCCCTAAATTTTCATGTTGCAATCTTCATTGGACCCTAAGAGAGGGGTTTCCTCCCTTAATCATCAAAAAATTGTTAATGGTGGATTGTCCTTTTAACAGTAGAATCCTCCGCAAGTTGTGCCATATTAGATTTTTGACCCTTCATTTTGCTTACTTTCATTTTGAGATCATTTCATTAATTGTTTTGGGATCCAATAATCTCATATCGTTCTCATTCTTGAATTCATTAGACAACCCTTCCAAGTCATCTGATACTGGTTCAAAATTATTTTCTTGACGCACTTCAATAGTGGTACGAATTCAAGCATAATTTGAAGGTTATTATCAAAGGTCATCGCACTAGAAGTATAGGGAGCCGAAGAGTTTGATTCGTTTGACTAGATTATCAATTCCTTAGGAGGAGAACAAGAAGCCAAAATACCTTTTGTAATATTTTACCTTTCAGACCATATGTTTCTTGGCATTTTTAACTGCCCCGGTCTTACTTTCTTGAGTTGGGGCACAAAAGCACATTGCCATAGAATGGTTTCTTCTTCAAAAATTAATTTAAAAAACAAAAACAAAACCTCTATTTCAATCGTCTGTTTCTAATTTTCGTCTCCAACCACGAGGGATATTTTCCTCGAAAGCTCCTTAATCTCTTCCACATACAGTCTCCTATAAATATAGGAATCTTCTTCTTAGATTTCTCTGTCTTAGATTGATTAATGTTCAAAGAGTCCCCACAATCTTTGTTAGGCACTCTTTCGACCAGTATTCTAGCAGGAGATTGTATAAGACATAGGGGATTAACTTACTATTGTTGAAGTTCAGTTCCCACATTTGCATGTAAAGAGGAATTTCATTCATTTTCCAAAATCCATTTGTAAGGATTGAATTCCGATCTTCCCAACAACAACGAATCCTTCAGGGAGGAATTTCAAAATAAATTTACATTGCCAGTTTTCACATTTCCAATTTGCAATGCTTTCCCTCGTCTGATTCGGACCAATGAATTGACCTATTATTCTAGACTTCTTTAGTATGTCAATTTCTACCTTTGCCTCATCAGATAAAATAACTTTGACCACATCATCACCCTCGAGTCCCTGCTCTGAGTGCTAGGAATCCTTTCGTAAAAGTTTATTCTCTAAAAAGTCTTGATTGCAAGCCATCTATTTGTAGATTTTTATGAAAAACATATGTATGTGTACGTCCTTTATTCATTGGTTTTTAGGTATATGCGAATCTATTTCCTATTTATAGATTCATGTGAGTCTCTCCTATTGGTGGTCTTCCAAGTTATACAACTTATAAGGATATCTTGTGTTAAATAAGAAGTCTCGTGATTATTTTATGCTAAAATTACTATG
Organism: Sequoiadendron giganteum; assembly: GCA_007115665.2. Lineage (NCBI taxonomy): Eukaryota > Viridiplantae > Streptophyta > Pinopsida > Cupressales > Cupressaceae > Sequoiadendron > Sequoiadendron giganteum. The sequence goes on along the minus strand of CM021100.1, from coordinate 228,073,604 downwards.
TTCTATGACATAGGATATATTTGTAATAAATTTTGTTTATGAAAATTTGATCAAGGAGAATAATCATTTATATTGATATCTATATTTATATTTTAGGTTGTGATTTTTACTTTCATGTTTGTGTATCCATTTACATGTTTAATTGTTATGTCTATTGTGTTTTTTCCATCTTATGAAATATAATAGAATAAATTGTGATGGTTTTAGGACTTGTGACTATTTTACATTTAGATTGTAGGTTATATGTATAGTTAAGTAATGTCAAGGGAGTTTATTTCAAGGGAAGTTACAATCATTTATATATCTATTGATGCATGTATAATCAATATTTCATACTCTTCATAGAGGTCTTAGATGTCTCATTGTAGAAAGGAGTATAATATTAGTTTAGTACTACTCAAATGGCATTCATTTATAAATCAGAAATTATTTTTAGAGGTCTAATAATATTGAATTTCTTTGTCATTATCTTGTTGATGGCCTATAGGATCACCCTCTATGGTGCAGAAGATCTATAAGTGTATATGAGGTTCTCACTCATGTTATTTTGTCCTTAACTACCAATGATCTAATCATGATTCATTCACATTGTTCTAGTTTGACATGCATCCTTAGGTCTCGATTGTGAGTGGAGTTTTTAAGATTGTGGATTATAATTTTTATGATCAACACGTAGAAACCACCATGTAAATATCAATGAAGAGCATCATTGTATGCAATATTCTCAACGAAAAAAAAACTTTCTCTCAATCTTTAGATTTAGATAAACAAATTGATTAGTATATTCTTCCTGTTTAAATGTATGTGATCTATAAATAAGAATGTGCATGGCCTCTATAGTTTTGAGATCTAGCCCTAGGTTAAATTGTCAATCATCTCTCATAGAAGAAATCCTTTGAATATGTGAAGTATTGTGCATTGTAAGAGAATTTTTTTATATATATCCTTGTATGCAAGATTTCCTAGGTGAAAAGTATGAGTAGGAGTTTAACCATGCATAAGAAAAACACCCACAACTCTTATGTATAAGAAAAGGTTTGGAATATAAATCCTAAAATAAAAAATCTAAAACTTAACATTCTTTTATGTGTAGGTGCTCACCAATTATAATCAACATCATTAACACAATTTCCTCCCAAAACATAAAAGAGTACATCTTTAGGTTCGGAACATGATTTATATAATTGTAAATTTACAAATAAGATATATATAATAATAATGACAATTTTAATGCTTATATATATATATAAATTAAATTTATTATTACAATTAAAATTAAGCATCTAATTTGATATTAAAAAATATTCAAATGGAGACTATTGACCTTGTGGTTTTCACTAAAATCGAAAGATTGGGATAAAAAATATTGTTTGTGAGACACTTTTGAATTGGAATGCCATTGATTGGGGGTCCTTGCCTTCAGCTAGATATGAGATACTTCTCCAATTCACTAATCATGATCAAACTTAATTTCATCTTGTTGAATACCCTTGGAAATATGAGTCATGTTTGGTTCATGCCTTGTTTTGTGAAACTAATGATATTTTGTTAAACTCCTTTGACTTTTTCTTCTTCTAATCTTACTATGTGGATGACTATCTAGAAATATCTATATTGTAAATGATTATAGACTCCCTTTTTCTTATTATGTTTTATCTTAAAAACAAACATTCACCAAAATTTTATTGAAAATATTCTTAATTGATGTATTTCTATAATAAATATTATCAACTAATATATATTATGAACTAGAATACTATACTATATTTTCTTATAATATTTTTTATGATTAAAATATATACAATTATATAAAAATATCACATGTCAAATTTTAAAATGTAGATAAATCGAAAATATTTTTCAATGAAAATTAAGTGGACCATTCATTATCATAAAAGATGGTTTCTTGTAAACAGTAGTTACAAAATAGAAATCAATAAATTTGACTCAAAAACTACATAATTGAATAGTGATATAGTACACGTGCATATTAAAGAATTTGAAAAATCTTTCTAAATAGTGTACCCATCGAAATGTTAGACGCCATGTGTAAAGCAGCCTTCTGTTTTTTCAAATACGTAACCGACTACCTTTTCTCACGCCTCACATTTTATCGTACTTTCCGCCCACGTACTTTCTTTCCACCCATGAATTCAAAACCGGAGAACAAAGTATTTAGTTAAAAACTCTTAAATCCAACGTACATGTGACTCAAGCATATCTTACGTCGTCTTCCGAAAACATCTCAAACCCTTGGTAACAGTAAAAGATTCGGGAATTACACAGAAATCGCTTATTTTAATCAAAGAGAACATTTTCACAGTTAATAATAGTGATAGAAGGTGTTTGTAAATGCCAATGTTTTGGATTTAATGTACTAAATTATGGAGTGTGATCGTTCAATTGTGATTTAGTGTCTTACTAATGTTCATCAATAGAAAAGCCACTGGACTTCAAAAAGTGGAAACTTGGAGCCCACGGAAACTTTTTTGCTCTATAAAATGTTAGAACTGTAGTATAAAATATTTTATATGAGAGCTTTGGCTACAAGAGCAATGGCAAAAAGAAATATTGTACCCTGCGCCGCCTGTAGACTGCAACGCAAGAAATGTGTTTTGGCGCCTTATTTTCCTGCAGATGATCCAGATAAATTCACAGTTGTGCAGAAAGTGTATGGAACCAGCCATATCATCAAACTGCTCAAAGTAATTTATAAGCATAGCCCCATTTTTATTTTCTGTTGAGATAGAATTTTTATTTTGCAATCATATGCATTGCTTTTTAATGTTATTATCTATTTTCCAAAATTTGTTTTCTCACTTATGATTTAAAGGTTCACATCGATTTCAGGAAAATTCACCATCAACAAATTCACTTTTAACAATTCATAGTCAACAATTTATTGCTATAATGACAAATTCGTCTGGTGGAAAACTCACCGCCATCAATTCACCAACAGTTCATGGTGGTGAATTTTTCACAAGATGATTTTGTCATGGCTATCAATTGTTGGTGACTAATTATTGGAGGTGAATTTGTTGATGGTAAATTATTGACATGAATTTGTGTGAAACTGTTCACATGATATGACATCCAAGATTTGCCACTGCTCGAGAGCCACTTGCCACTTAATTGGTTTTTCAAACAGAGCAGATCAATTTTTTAAAGATTAGTTTGTTTCCTGGATTGCGTATTGTCTGCTGGCTTACATTATGATTCTACCTTTTGCTTCACCTACATCAATTCTTGTGATATAAAATGTATGTCACAAATTTTGTGAGTAATCAGATTAGGGCTCTTCTTCTTTCGTACGGTATTGGACTTAAATCTTAAAGTAGAACTCAAATAATCTGTACATTTTTCCCCTTTAAGGGAGCAGGCAATATTTGGGCGGTGGACCATTGTGTTTTCAGTTTAAGTTCAAATAATATTAATGTATAGAGTTTAGGTTAAATTATAGTATAGTTGTTGTAAATAGAAAAAATCATATTTTTTATTTCTTATGAAAATATTGATTCATCACTTTTTTTTTCTCCAATTGAAAAGTTTGCACAGTTGCCTTCCAAAGTTGAGGGACTGTGACAATCTAATGTCTCTTAAAAGACAAACATACTAATCTGAGTCTCTAAATCATAATCATAGCTGTTGGATTTTTTATTTATTTTTTCTGCTTTACTCCAGATTGTTATTATCACATTCAGATTTTTTGTTAGATGAAGTTTTAAAACTGATGGTTACTAACTTTTTCTTTTATATTTAGCAAAACTGAAGGAAATTGATAATGACTGGATTCACTTTTGCTCAGTTTAGACACTGATATTAGTTTCCCATTTTTTTGTATAGAACTAGTAGCTATTTTTCCTTACATTGTGAAGTATAATCTGGTACTAGTTTAGCTATTTTTCCATTCCATTTTAAAATATGTCACTAGTTATTTTCCCATATTATGCATCCTAATTCTATCGTAGGGTTCTGTTATAACCAATTCTCTGTAGTACAATTTGATCAAGAGTTAGAGCTCTGCTGCCACTATACGGCAAGGAAATTTTGCCAGAAAACAGTACTCCACTTCTATCATACAGCTGGGTATTTGCCACCATTATTTTGTTGTAGTATGGCTCTTGTTTATTTATTTTATAGGAACAACATTTAGTTTCTTGTAAGTTGATTTATCGTTTATATAGATCAGTTAAGACTCAAATCTTGGATCATTGATTTGTTTCTGGAGTGTTCTTTCTTCTGAGTTATTAGCTCATTTTTTAGCAGCCCATCATTTTTCTGGGTGCGCCTTATGTCTAACACCTCCCTAAACCACAATGCAGGCATTTGGGGCTCCTAGCTTAGCTCTGATACCACATGTTGCACTACAACTCATATGGATCAACTAAGACTCAAACCTAAGAACTTCTACTTGCTATCACCCCCTCTAAACCATAGTGCAGGTGCTTAGGACCTTTAAGTTTAGCTTTGATACCATATGTTTTTGAAAAGTTAAACAACATTTACAAGGTGTTGTACCCTTCACAACAGACCAAGAAGGTCAAAGAACAACATAGTTCAAACAAAACTTGAACTATAGGAAAAACTAGAAACAGCTGACAGACAGCTGTAAAGAACAAACAAAACAACAAGGGAATTAAGCAACCCAGAAACAGAGGGGTCAATGCTGACTCCACGAGACCTAGACCGAGAAGCAGCAACAGCAAGGGATGGCCCCTTCTTCTTTCAAGTGACAACCGACCAAGGAGGTTCGGAAACAAGAACCAATGGGGATAGGAACGACACCACCCCAGACATAGGAGAGGAACCAGCAAGCAACGAAGGAGGCAGCTGATGAGCAGCAGAAATTGAAACATTCAGAGGACCAAAAGAGGCGTTCAACAGTGGATGGACAGAGACTGACAGTACAGCGTCAGCAGGAGAACAGTCAGGCACCATTAGCCCAGCATCAACAGAATCAGAAGAAACATGCATAGTCAGCCCAGCGTCAACAGAAGGCACCACAAGTGGAACCGCGGAAGGGAAGTCCGGGAGAGGAACAACAACATCAACCCCCACAGAAGAAACATCTGAAGGAGCACCCACCGTTAGGTGATCTAAATGAGCATCCTTCCACCAAGTCGCAACACCCTTATGACGAGCATGAGGACAGGCAGAGGCCAAATGGCCCACCGAAAAACACCTCCGACACCAAAAGGGGAGACCCTCATAGTTAAGAAGCTGCTTCCAAGGCCTGTCCTCCACCAACAAAACCACATCCCCAAAGAAAGGTTTGGAAATGTCAAGATCGACTAACATCCGAGCAACCGTGGTGTGCCCAAACTCTCTAGTTGTAGAATCCACCATTAAGAAATGACCAATTGTATTCCCGATGGCCTCGAAACAAGAATCCTCCCAAAACTATAGAGGAAGGTTTGGCAGCCGAACCCAAACCGGTCGGATGTTCAACGGCTCCGTAAGGGGGTTGAAAGCACGTGACCAAGGCCTTATGGTTAGCAAATGAACACCCCACATCCACCCTCTGTCCAGAATACAATTTCACTCAAGTGGGGAGCCAAAGGTGGCAATGAAAAAACCTCTAGCACTAGGGTAGAGTTCGATTTCCCCAGTAACCAAGGGCTTCTAGGAAGCCGCCACCCAGCCATGGAGGTCCAGGAGGGAAGGCCACAAATCGTTGAACCTACAGACCACACTCGTTTTCAAGTAATACTCCTCATTTTCCACTATCTCAGGGCCACAGATCACCACTAGGGAGTCCTGAGCACAGGGGAGAGACCAATGAGAAGGAGGTCGAGATCCAGCTTGAGCAGCATCAGAGAAGGTCTTTGCCTTTCCCGCAGAGCACCCACCAATCGGAGGACAAGAGGCAAGAACCGAGTCCCCAATCCCACCCACAGTCGAGACTGGGGGAGGACAGCCCCCAACGGAACACTCCACCACTCCCAATGAATCAGTCAACACAGGAGAAGCCCCAGCCACAGGGCACGGAACAGGAAAGGAAGAAGGAGGACGCTGGGAAGCAGAGACACCACCCACGGAGTCAGAGCCACCAACTCCACCAGAAACCTCCACACCACTCGCCAGCAGCACACTGGCCCCATCTGCAGTAGCCACAGTCATAGGCAGACTTCGATCCACCACAGCATCTGTCGACCCCACAGTAGCTGACCCATCTGCCCGTTGCAGGGAGCACACATTCACGCAGTTTCTCTCGCCCACAAGCATTTTGAATTTTCCAAGTTGAACCTTCTGACACCATATGTTGAACTACAACTCATATGAACAATACAGGGCTCAAACCTAAGACCTTCTATTTGGTAATGCTCACCCCCCCCTCCCCTCGCTCTGTCCCCCAAGTCAGAGTGTAGATGCTTGAAGCTCGTACCTTAGTTCTGATACCCTATATTGAGCTACATCTCATATTAACTAGTTAGGACTCAAACCTAAGACTTTCCATTTGTTGTTGGAGATTTTGTACCAAATGAACTACTACCCCATCTTTGACCAACCTATTAATTTAACTTATTTCCAACATTGTAATCATACGACATACATGAAAAGACATCACCATAAATTTTTTTATTTCAATATGGTACCCTGGTATTTTTACTTATTCACAACCCTCAAGCAATAACTTTTGTCATTCGGATCTTGCAACAAGTTCTCATTCTACAGCCCTCTGCAATAACTATATACCCTTTCTTGAATTCTGAATTTGGCAAATGATGTTGGGAATCATTTCAACAAGCTGGTGACTAGGGAGAAGATAAATCCTTGGCGACTGAGGGTAATGGCGAAAGTTTGTACATGAGCGGAAGGTGTGTGACAGGCAGGGATGGGTTTTGCAAGCTTGTCAAGTTTCACATCAGTTTCACAAACATAATCTTTCCAGCGTAAGCCATCATCTAGCAAAAAGGAATCAAGCATGCATTTAGAGCTAACAACCTCTTTGTACGGTCCAGCCCAATTCCTTAGCTCACTCAGTTGCATGGGAACTACACACACAATCTATGTACCATGTACAATATTCTAGATTTACTGATGATCAAGGGGTACTTACAAATTTTTTCTTTCTACTTCCTTACAGATTTCCATAAATGTATTCGATTTTAAAAGTGATATTGTATAATCTAACAGTTTTAGAAACTTACTTACAGATGTTCATACATTTAATTCATTTTTTATTAATTTTCTTTAATTAGAGATAAAATTAAAACCCACCCACCCACTACTTATGTTCTTCGTATTTTAAGAACTCTCTACAATGACTTTTGTGACACCACCACCTGTAACATTGTAGTTTCCCAAATGCTATCCCTGAAACACTTTGGAGTTATTGCAAATTGTTGCCATTGATTTTGGATTAAAGTTGCAAAATCTCTAAATGTAAAATTTAGCAGACGTCCGAGTAGGTTATTCTTTCTAAAGTGTACACGGCTTTTCCATTAATTTTACTATGGGACTCATATATTTATGCTATGTTGCTTTAGGGTCTGGAGACTGAGCAAAGAGCAGATGCAGTTAATAGCTTGGTGTCTGAAGCAACTGCAAGAGTGAAGGACCCCATCCAGGGAAGTACCAGTGTGCTTAATGAACTGCAGAAGCAAATAGACGATCTGGAGTCTCAGTTGGTGGCCAAGAGAGAAGAGCTCATGAATATGCGTTCAGAGTATGATAAACTTGTATTCCTCCCGCTTAATGGATCTCCAGATGTTCAAGATGTTGTGTATCGCACTGATACAAGTGAAGAACTCATGAATGAAAATGTGGACCAACTGCTACTGTGGAATCCAATATGGGATGTATAGATTTATGAGGCTGAGTTAACTAAGCTGTTTTACTAATGCCATATACATAACTGCTGTTGCAGAAGCCGATATGGGATGTATAAAAGAATTGTTCATTATTCTCTCAAAAACTTTAAGCCTACACTACTGTAAGGAATAATATATTGAATAAGCTCATATTATTCAGATACAGATAAATAGGTTTTTGTTGTATCTTGGATATGCTCCGTTGATAGCATTATACCATTGACGCCATTAATGCAACCAGAAATGTGCCTTTATAAGCTGCTTCAAGGCAAAGTTAGATCTACAAATATTAGAAGAGTTTTTTTTTTTTTTATAAATCAAACGGTTTAGTTACAAGAACAATTTTTAGTACAAAAGCTTTATAAAATAACATCTTATTCATATTTTGTATTTAATGACTTAATTGATTTTCACTAAATATGATTAGGCTTGTACATTTTGAGGTTGTAATATTGAGGGAGATTGTCTATGAGCTTATTTTTTATTTTTCATAGACGATATGGGACATCTATTTGAGATGAGATTATTTAAGCAGCAAACCAAGGTGTTGATACTTTCAACAAAAGCTTCAAGCACAAAACAAAATAGGCCACCAACATGCCACTAATAGCACACAAGAAACACTTAAGGTTTGTAGTCTTTAGCATACTTTCCTAGCCCTTAAAAAATTATCAACACAACTAAAACAACTCCAAAGATCAACAACCACTAAGATTCTCAATGAAAACAAAAAAGAAATCAAAGTTGTTTGCAACCAATAGCCAACAAACATCAGAATTGGAAAAATGCACACCCTAAGCCTAACACAAGAGTGAGAGACATGCTTAATAAGACCTTTCTTCCTATACTGAACAATAGTCCAAGAAAATCCATTATCCTCACCACCAAAGAAAAGAGAGGTGGAGGAGAACCCAAATCCATGGCACTAGAGGGGGATAATCATAGAGGAGAAGATGAGTAAGCCACAAGTCACACACCCAAAATCTCCTAAAGGACCAACAAGGGAATGGGGACTAATACCTCAAAAATAGGAGGCCCAACCACAAAAATAGCCTAAAGAACAGGGGAATATTGAAGAATAGGTGAATGAAGAATAGTCGATGTAGCACAAAAGGGAGGAATAGAGGCCTTTGAATCAAATTCTAGCTTAGAACCCAACACCATGAGAAGATCATGTCAATGAGAATTCTTCCACAAGGATGAGGACCTTGAAACCATCTTGTGAGAAGAGGTTGCATACAAGTGACTTGTAGCAAAGAATCTTTGACATTGAAAACCGATGCCTTCATAATCCAAAGGTTGGCTCCATGAGTGACCCCCCACATGTAAAACAACCTCATCTAGGAGAGAAGAGGACAAGTCCAACTTCGCAAGGATCCAAGCATAAGCAGTATAGGAGAATAAGGTAGTAGCATTATCCACTATAATAAAATTACCAAACAAATTTCCAAGGTTCGAATAAAAGGAGTAATAACAAAAATGAAGCAAGAGATTAGGAAGGCGGATCCAAACCAGAAGTTGGTGAAAAGACTTAAAGAGAGGATTAAATAAGGCCACCCAAAGCTTGAGAAGAAGAGAATGTTGTTCCTAATACCAAGAGATGGAGGCTAAAATAACATCATCATGATACACTAAATCAAAAGCAACCACGAAGAACCCCTTAGCATAGGGGTAAATATCAATAATTCCCTCCATAACAAGAAGCCAATTCTTAGAGACCTAAAGGTTTGAATCACTGAGATGAGGCCATAATCTTACAAACCTTCAAATAAGCCCTTCTGAGAAAAAATATACATTTCTATGGACCTCCTCATCAAAAATCACAATAGGAGGGGAATAAGCAAGGAAAAAAGCGGTTGAAGGAGGAGTAGAACAACTAACCACCAACTCACCCAATAAGGGAGAAATCCCATAGAAAACACTAGAAAAATATTTTCTTGGATAAGATGGAAAGTATCTCTCCAAAACCCCACCTTGAAAGGGAGGAGACATGGGGAAACAAGTGAAAAAGGAGACGAGGGCACCGACCCCCTCCGAATGCACTAGAGACCAACCATAGAAGTCTTGTGAAGAGGCATATCCACAAAATGAAAATGAGGTGAAGAAAAAAGATGAGAAACACCCACAATGATAGGATTATGGGGAATATTCCCATTCCAATAGAGCACTAAATCACCAATAATAGGCTTGGAAACACCCACATCAGTAGGTAAAAGACTAGGGGTGGGAGACAAGTCGATCACTAGATCCATGAATGAATAAAACCCAACCAAACCGTTAGCTATAGGAAAAGAATTTAAAAAACATCTGTGTAGGAAGACAAGTAGGAGGAACTATAGGAAGTTGTAGATATGGTGATTGTTTTTTACTTTCTTGTTGTCTCCATGATTATTTGCATGGTTAATCCATTTTATCAATTATAAAATAAATATATTACACTTAAATTAATGTACACATGATACTATATTATTTATAAGTATTACACCACTAAGAATCCTCTTAGAATATATAATCTATAAGTTAAGTGCACCAAGTTGTGACAGAAAAAAGACCCTTAATATGTCACTTTGTTTTATGAAATCAGTAAAGTTTGATGTTCACGAGAAAATGAAGATAGCTATACTAAAAATTTGAAGATGCAACAATAACGTCAGTTGTAGTGCTCTGAATCTACTTTCTAAGCTACTAATTTTTTTTAAAGAATGAAGATTAAGGGTTTCAAAAAGGGAGGCCACCAAAAGTGGTCTTGTTTTTATCAAAAAATTAGCATAGTGTCTATTGTAGCCTCCCTAGAATGTTAAATTTTATTAGAATTTCAAAAATCCAAATGGTTAGAAATTAACTAACACCGTTTAGTTTATCATAATTTATTCAGCTAATTTTTTAATGAATATATAATATTTTACAAAGTTTTGAAGTGGACACATCCTGAAAAGCTTAAATTTGAGCATGCACCCCACCCCCCCTCCTAATTTTTTTGAAAAATAATCAAAAAACATTTTTCATTGCGTGTAGAATGGATTCTAGTTTATAATAATGTAATTTGGTTCAAAATTTGATGAACAAGTAAAAGTCTATATCAAAACTAGCACATGTTGGTTTCTAAAAAAAAACAGAGGCACTAATAAGAGAAGTTATAAATGAAAACATTAACATAATAAAAACATTAAAAAGTTATATGCTTATATAGATAAAAGATAGACCAACATCATCATTTTTTTTTTAAACTTGCAAATTGAAAGATGTGCAAAATTGACAGTTAGCATGACCAAAAAAGTGTGAAATTTTATTATAGTTTCACAAAATCACGTCCTTGAAATGAAATGGTAAGCGAACACTGGGTTGGATGCCAAAGAAAAAATCCAACCTTGTGGGCTGGTATTTCTGAAGGAAATCAATTTGGCAAGCACCAAATTTGGCATTGGGAAAATGAAATGTAACATTTGGCAAGTGCAAAACTTTACACTCACCAAATTAAATGTAACATTTGGTGAGTACCAAATTTGACGCTCACCAAATATGGAGCTCGCTAAATTGATTGCATTGATAAATACTAAATCCAACTTTTGTTTTTCTTTCTCTCTCTCTCTCCTCCACTTTGATAAGGCTTAGTATTTACAATTTATTATCAATGATGGATACTCGAGGTTTTATCTTTCATTTCCTCTTTGCCTCCTTCCCTCTTAACCAATATTTACCCTATTCTCCCTTAACCCTCTCTAGTCCTCTCCATCCTCTCTACCTTGCCTTCCCTCCTTAACCACATCTCCATCCTTTCCTCCGTACCTTTCTCTTCTTCTCTCTCCCTTTGTTACTATTTCTCACCTATTTCTTTCCTTTATGTTGATCACTACCTCTCCCTCATACCCTCTCTCTCCCCATCTCCAAGTCTCTTCATTCTTGTCTAATTACCCACCTCTCTCCCCCTCTATCTCTCACCTCATTATTTTATCTCTCATCTTATCACTCCCTCCTCTCTCTAGGTCATCACCTCTTTATCTCCTCCTCCCTTTGTCTCTAACTCCCTCCATCCCTTGTTAGCCCTCTACCAATACTTTTGTTTCTCTCTCCCTCTCTTCTCTCCCCCCTATCTAGGTATCTCCCACTCTCTCTGTCTCCCTCTCTACCTTTCCTTCCCCCATCCTCATCTATATCCTTGCCACCCTACCTCTCTCTTCTTCTCTCTCCCTCTATTATTGTTTCTTTCCCATCTCTCTGCTTTCTCTTGATCACTACCTCTCCCTCCTATGTACTCCCTCTCTCTCCTTCACTATGACTCTCCCTCCTTCCCTCTTTACCTCTCTACCTATCCCTCCTTGTCTCATTACCCATCTCTCTCGTCCCTCTTTCTATCTCACCCCTATCTCTTCCCTTATGTCTCTCACCCCTATCTCTCCCCTTATGTCTCTCACCCCTCTCTCCCTAGGTTGTAGGTATATCACCTCTATATCTCTCCAGACTCTCTAGTTATTTCCTTCCCTCCCCACCTCTCTCCCTTCTCGTTACCCCTCTTTCTCTCTTTGTAAATTTTTATCTCTCATTTTTTCTTTCTCTCTTGTCACCTCTCTATTGGATGTTGTGGTTGTGTTGCTGATATTTGATTTTCATTGATGTCAAAATTATTATCATTGATGTCTTTAAGACAATATATGTTGAAGATATTGAGAAAATTGTAATAAAATATGTTGAAGGTTGTCTAGGAAGCAGTGAAGTTTAGTATGATGGGAAGTTTTGTATGTTGATGATCAAAATTTTCAGATTAAAGGGTTTGTTGTCAAACCTATCTAGCTTATCTACCGAAAGTTTTAGAGGTGCACATGAAGATTTGAGCAAGTTATTAGTTTGTGTGTTCCTACAGTTATTCTATTACTATAGTTGGTGTTCCTAGAAGAAGATAATGTGATTCTGGTAATCTGAGTTGTTGTGTATGCTCTAGTGGTGTTTATTGATGTTTCTATATCATGCTTTATCTATGTTGCACATCTGCATTGATCGGTGTGCTCGCGATTGATGATTTTCTCTTATGTGTTCATGTTTTTGATGTTCATGGCTGAAAAGGTGATTCAAGCGTGTTATGGATCTTTGAGGAATAATATTGGAAGGTGTTTTATGTTCGAGGATGTTTTTATGGGTCTTCATTATGTTGAGACTGACTTTGGTTGATTCACATTAATAATCTTTATTGTTTTGGGCCAATAGTTTGTATTCATCTTATTATTTTGTTGAAGTCGACATGAAGCAATGTAATTACTTGTTGCAAATATATATATGTGATTGTTTATCTCATTTGAGACATGCAAGATGCGAAGTGTGTGAGTGCTATGTGTGAATAAAGTTCAAATCATTCGAAGGTAGAGTAGAGTGTGAAGAAGAGTGAAGAAGAGTGAAGAAGTGTTTATGTGCTTAATCAAATTCTTTAGATGGATTTAATATGAATGTTTTTGTAAGACAGTGAGTCTTCCTTTGTATTTGAGTAGTGAGCTCTAGGCAGTGTGCCTGAATGCATGTGCATTCCCCATTTTTTCTTCTTATACTTCTAACAGAGTATAAACTTGTGGATTAATCTCCACCTTTGTTTTTCCCCTAACAGGGTTTCCACACAAAAATCTTGGTGTTATGTGTGTTCCTGATGTGTTGATTTATACTTTCATGGTTATTATTCAGATATGAGAATAAGGGTTAATAAGTTTAATAAGTTTGAAATTTTGTGACAACTGATTCAACCCCCTCTTAGTTGTCTACCCTTGTGTTGCCAACAACTAGTATCAGAGTGAGTTCCTTCAAAGAATTTTAACAACTTGAGGTGATCTAGGATGGTGACATATAAGAAGGGTAGTCCGAGATTTGATGGAACAAACTATTTTTTGTGGAATACTCGATTGGAGTGTCATTTGAAATGCATTGGTGAATCTTACTGGAACATTACATGTAATAGGTATGTTATCCCTCAAAATGGTCCTACTACTATTGTTGAGATTAAGGATGTTGAATACAATATTAGGGCTAAGGAAGCATTGTTGAGTGCTTTGAATAATTCTGAGATGACGAATGTTATGGAGTTGAAGACTACCTATGAAGTCTAGAAAAAGTTGGAAACTTTGTATGAAGGTGATGCTAATGTGAAAATTGCTAAGCTACAAATTTTGAAAGAGAAATATGAATTGTTGAAAATGGATGATGATGAGAATATTACTACTTTCATGCAAAGAGTGAATGAACTTGTGTGTTGTATCAGATGTGTTGGTAGACAGTTGGATGAATTGGAGATTATTACTAAAGTTCTTAGATCCTTGCCTCCAGCATACAAAGTCAAAGCTACAACTACTAATGAGCTCAGGACTGTGAAAAATGTAACCAAAGATATGATGATTGGTAAAATTACTTCTTTTGAGTTGAGTGAATTTGGTGATGCCCTTCCTAATATAAAATATGAATTTAAAGATAATACCTCCATAAGAGACAAGCATAGATTTGATCCAGGTGAAAGTTCTGCTAGAAAGGTATTCAGGTATGAGGAAGAAATGATAGATTAAAGAAGAAGAAAGAGAACTGAATGGGCTTGAAGCACTTATTTTCAAAAGAGAAGCCATAGGAGAAGGTAAGTCTAAAGAGAAATTTCCTATTAAATGATTTTCCTGCAATAATGTAGGTCATTTTTCATCAAGGTGTCTAGAAAGAGTTCCAAAGTCAAGACCTTACAAGCCTAAATTTCAAAAGAAGTGTTATTATGATGCTGATGATGGTGTGATAGATGATGAATCTAACAAAGGGAATGTAAGTGAAGATGATTTTGTGTTTATTTCTATCAAGGAAAATAATCACGTGTCTACTAAATATGCTAGTTGTACAAATGTGGGGAAAGCCCTAGCTGCTCAAGTTGAAGAGAAGGATGAATGGGTAATTGATAGTGGATGTTCACATCACATGATAGGTGATAAAAGTAAATTTGTAAGCCTAGAAAAACATGATGGTGGTGTTGTAAGATTTTTTGATAACAATGGTGGTATAATCTGTGGCAGAGGATTATTTATTTTGATGGTAAGCATAATACTGATGATGTCCTTTATGTGGAAGTTTTGACGCATAATATTTTGAGTGTTGGAAAAATGGCTGATAAGGGATACAATCTTCAATTCAAGGATGGAAAGTGTAAAATATTGGGGAGTTCTGGAAATATGATTGCTTCAGGTACAAAAACAAAAGGTAACATTTTTCACTTGAATGTTGCTAGTAAAAGTTGTCTGATGGCTCAAGTTGATGAAAGTTGGTTGTGGCATAGGAGAATGTGTCATATAAAATTTCACAATATTATCGAGATAAGTTCTACTCATGCGGTGAGAGATCTTCCTAAGTTGGTAAATCCTACTAATTCCATATGCAAGGAATGTCAGTTAGGAAAGAAAACTAGAGTCTCATTCAAAAGCAAACAACATTGTTCAAATGGAGTATTGGAGATTGTGCATACTGATCTATGTGGTCTTGCTAGAATAAGAAGTCTACAAGGAGATAGGTATTTCATGTTACTTATTGATGATTATTCAAGATTTTCAAGGCTAAGGTTGAGACAGAGACAAGTCTGAAGATTAAGTGTCCGAGATCAGATAGAGGTGGTGAATTTACTTTTGGTGAGTTTAATTATTTTTTTGAAGTGCATGGGATGAAGAGACAATTATCTACACCGTAGACCCCTCAGTAAAATGGATTTGTGGAAAGGAAGAACAAGATAGTTCTAGATGTTGATAGGAATATGATGCTAGAAGAAAATGTCCCTCATATCTACTGGAGATAAGCTATGAGTATTGTTGTTTATATCTTCAGCCAGGTATAAATAAAAGGTGATACCGGTAAGACTCCTTTTGAGCTATGGACTGGTCATAAGCCTAAAAATTAGATATTTAAAAAAAATTGTGAGTAAATGTTATATCAGAAGAGATGAAGATATAGGAAATTTTGATGCTAGGAGTGATGAAGGAATCTTTCTTGGTTATTCTACTAAGAGTAAGGCCTACCGGTGCTACAACAAGAGATTGAAGAAAATGGTTGAAAGTGAAAATGTTAAGGTTGATGAATATATTGCTAGACCATAAAAAAAATGTGGATATGATTAAGATGATCAAAATACCAGTTTAGTGAGGGTATGTGCAGGATCATGATGGGCCAAAAAGTGGCATTATGTAAGTGATATGCTGCCTCATGTGGCTGATGACTTTTTTTTACCCAAAATTGATGAAACGAAAAGGGTTTTTAAAAGATATTATCAGTTTTCCACCAATATAAATTATGCTTTACTTTGAATTTAATAAATAAATATTATTCATTTTCTATTTGGATTATGACTATAATCCTGATTGATAGGTTGATTGAAAAACATCTATAGCTTTGAAAGGGTATCACATTTTTTGAATCTGAAACATGTGTCACATTCTATGCTTCACATAATATAGGATTAAAAAGAAAAAAAGTGAATTTTATGAAGTTTTGACCAAATTAAGGTCACCAAACATACGAGTTTTTATATTTTTTTAATGTTGTAATAGAAAATTCATAATTAATTATTTACTTGGAAAAAAATTACAAAAAAAATGCATCACATCGGGACATGAGTCCTCTACTTATTTCTAAAATATTATAAAAAAAATATTATCATTTTATTATTGTTAGGGTGGTTAGACAAACACCTACTTCTTATTTTTTCCCTGAAATTTAAGTACTACTACATTGAAATTTTAAAATTTCACCAAATATTTTTATTATTATTTTAAATAAACCTAGTAGTTTAGAAACTACATTCAATTTTCTATAGATTCTATTGTTACATATTTTTAAAATAATATAGATAACTTAATCAAATTTTTACGTCAAGTTGCCTAACTATGATTTTCTGAATTTTCATTGCCACTAAAGGGCTTGTTTTTTCCATAATGATCCTGCACATACCCATGACTCAAAATCAAGTTCGGATCAATCTGGTGAATGAAGAAGATCAAGAGAGAGGAGAAACAAGTGAAAGTGTAGAAGAGAAATGAGAAGAGCTAGAAGTTAAAGAACATTCTAAGACTCCAAGGTATGTGAGATTAAATCATTCAGAAAAATAGATTATAGGTGATAAGAACAAAGGTGTCCAGACTAGGAGAAGAATTGCTGAAGATTATTGTTTGATATCAAAGATGGAGCCAAGTAATGCCAATGAATCATGCAAAGATGAACATTGGATTGAAGCAATGAAATAAGAGTTACAACAAATTGAGAAGAATGATACATGGATTCTTGTTCCTAGACCTAAGGACAAAAATGTAATTGGAACTAAATGGATCTTTCAAATTAAATTGAATGAACAAGGTGAAGTTATCAGAAATAAAGCAAGATTGATGTGTAAAGGATATTCAGAAATGGAAGGAATTGAATTTGAAGAAATGTTTGCTCATGTTGCTAGAAATGAAGTTGTAAGACTATTTCTTTCTTATGTTGCTTACAAATATTACAAGGTTTATTAGATGGATGTCAAGTCAACATTTCTAAATGGTGAACTGAATGAATAAGTATATGTTGAGCAACCTAATGGATTTCAATTGATTGATCAGGGAGATATGGCTCGTCGGTTGATGAAAGCATTGTATGGACTCAAGCAAGCCCCTAGAGCTTAGTATGCCAGATTGGACAAGTATTTGTTGAAGATTGGATTTAACAAAGGTACTATTGATAGTAATTTGTATTTCAAGATTGATGATGATAAAGATTTGATTGTGGAAGTCTTTGTTGATGATTTGTGCATGAAGTTTTCTAATGATATACAAAATGAGTTTGAGATGTCAATGATTGGAGAGATGAAATTAATTTTGGGATTGCAAATTACTTAGTTAGATAAATGGATTTTTATATCTCAGTCCAAGTATGTGAAAGAATTGCTAAAGAAGTTTGGTATGGAATATTAGAAGCTAGTCGGTACACCCATGGTGACCAGATGTAAGTTGACAACAAATGATGATTCTTCGAAGGAAAAACAAAATATATATAGATCAATTATTGGTGGATTACTTTATTTGATTCAAACTAGACATGATATCATGAATGTTGTATGTATTGTTGCAAGATTTGAAGCTGATCCTAAGGAATCTCATGTGACTTCTATGAAATAGAATTTAGATACGTGAAGGGAACAGTTGATTTTGGTCTATGGTATCCTAAAGATGATGATCTTACTTTGAGTTGCTTTAGTGATGTTGATTGGGTAGGAGATGTGAATGATAGAAAAATTACTAGTGGTGGCATATTTTTCTTGGGAAAGAAGTTTATTTCATGGTTAAGTAAAAAGTAGAATACCATTTCTTTGTCTACTATAGAGGTAGAATACATTGCTGCTACTAACAACTGTACTCAAGTAGTGTGGATGAAGCAGATGTTGAAAGATATTAGAGCTGTGTATGATGAACCTATTGCCATATTCTGTGATAATTAAAGTGTAATTAATATTTCTAAGAATCCAATGCTGCATTCAAAGACCAAGCATATATTTATCAAATATCACTTTTTGAGAGACAAGGTGAGTGATAAGAAAGCCATATTAAATTATGTGCCTACTAAGGAACAGATTATAGACATATTTACCAAGCCATTGCCTAAGGATACTTTTGAGTATCTCAAAGGGAAGTTAGGAGTGATTTCCCCTCCTAATCAGAACTAAGATGCAAGACTTTGCATCCGTTTGTGCATTCATAGTCATATCTTGTTTCAGATTGATGTTGTGGTGGCTGCTACTCAAGATGAGTAGTTAGATGTTTTAGATATGTGGTTAAGAGCTTATGTATACCTTTTCCATTGATGTCAAAGGGGGAGAAGAGTCGTGTGAAAAAGTATGAAAGGGGGAGAAGAGTCATATGAAAAAATGGGAATTATTTGAGGAGAAGAAGTTAAGAGAAAAGAGTCAGAACCTAAGGGGAAGTAAGTGTTGGAGTTAGTTGTGTTGATGGTATTTTTCACATCATGTGTTTCCATCAATTCCAAAGGGGGAGATTGTTGTATTTTGTGGTTGTGTTGTTGATATGTGGTTGTCATTGATGTCAACACTATTAGCATTGATTTCTTTAAGACTGTATATGTCGAGGATATTGAGAAAATTTTGTAATAAAATATGTTGAAGTTTGTTTGAGAAGTAGTGAAGTTCAGTATGATGGAAATTTCTATATGTTGATGATCAAAATTTGTAGATTAAAGGGTTTGTTTTTGATCCTATCTAGGTTATCTACCAAAATTTTTAGAGGTGCGCATGGAGATTTGAGCAAGTTATGAGTTTTTTTGTTCCTACAGTTATTCTATTACTGTAGCTAGTGTTCCTGGAAGAAGATAATGTGATTCTAGTAATGGGCATGTGAGAGATCATGATGGGCCAAAAAGTGGCAATATCTAAGTGATATGATGGCCCATGTGGCTGATGACTTTTTTTACCCAAAATTGATGAAATGAAAAGGGTTTTTAAAGGAGATTCTTAGCTTTCCACCAATATAAATTATGCTGTACTTTGAATTTAATAAATAATTATTATTCATTTTCTATTTGAACTATGACTAAACTCCTGATTGATAGGCTGATTGAAAAAAATCTATAGCTTTCAAATGGTATCATGTTTTTTGAATCCAAAACATGCGTCACATTATATGCTTCTCATACTCTAAAGAGGGGAGAGGTAGAGAGTGTTGGCAACATAAGGGTAGGGAACTAAGAGGGGGGGTGAATCAGTTGTCACAAAATTTCAAACTTATTAAACTTATTAACCCTTATTCTCAAATCTGATTAATAACCATGAAAATATAACGTGACGCTCACTATTAACAACTCTACCTCTCCCCTCTTCTTTTTCCCTCCCCTCTCTACATCATCAACTCTCTAACTTCTTCCACATGCGTCTCACTTGCTCCATGTCTATCTCTCCCTCCATCCCTTGTAACTCATCTACCAATACTTAATTTTCTCTTTGCCTCTCTTCTATCTCTCACCTCTCTCTCCCATTTGTAGGTCTCCAAATCACTCCTTGTATTATTACCCAGCCCTCTCATCCCTCAATATTGATCACCCCTATCTCCCCCCCTATGTCTCTCACCCCTCTCTCCTTAGGTTGTAGGTCTCTCTAGCTATTTCCCTTTGAAACATAGAAAAATGGGGTTTTGATAAAAGAGGGGTTCACCAAAATAATAATAAATAACACTATCTTCCACTATTTCATTCAAGAAATGATATCTGAACAATGAATTTATTGTCAACCAAAAGGTGAATAAAATTAGGGTATGAATCTGCAAAAAAAAAAATTATGCAAAGGATGGGGGTATGAGTCAAACAACACTTTGGGGAGAAACATTAAAACTATCAAATAAATTCCAAAATGCAAGATATAAAGTGAGAGGAATGTACTCAAAACTAATGGAGCCAACAATTAAAATGTGGATCTGAGAAAGGGAAAAGGATGTGTACCAATCACCAAAGTTCCTTTTTGAAGCTCAGTAAGGACTCATTTGCCCTATGGTGAGTGGGTCCTGGCTAGGGCTCTATAAAAATGCTTTCTAAGTTCTCTACTTCTATGTCTTCACTCCCAAGTTCTTGAGTTTCACAATCAGAGAGCTGGAAATAAATCTTCTAGAAGAGTTTCCATGAAATGAAAACTTTCCTTGCAACTTTGACAACTTTGACAACTTTCTTCAATTTTTCTCTCCAAAGGATCTTCAACCTAAAACTTGCAAATACAAACACAAGAGGAGAAAAATGTTATTTTTGGTGATGGGGGGTTTGCCTTGGTCAAACCCCATTTGAGTATTTAAACTTTAAAATGAAATCAAATAACATTAAGGAAATGATGAATGAACAATGCAATTTCACAACTCACCAAGCGCTTGATTAAACCATGGAATGCAAATATGGAACTATCATGAAGTGGCCTCAATGGATGTGGATCTTGATCTTCAAACTTGATTTAAAATGATGTCTTTGAATGCTTGAATGGATCATGAACTCTACATAACCATATTAGCTCAAAAAACATGAATTAATTTGACAAGATAATGGATCTTGATCGCAGCTGCAGTAATTCTTCAATAATTCTACTCTTGAATGCCTTGAAATTCTCTTGAATTTATCTTGATCTCATAAAATTGCTATTGGAATGCTCTCTTAAAAATTCTATCTTTCTTGAAAGTCTTCTTCTAGGTGAAACATAGTGAAATAACCTTATATTTATATGTAAGTAACCATAATATCTTTAAATTCAAATATCACAAGATGACATTTGAATATGAATTTAAAATAATTAAAATATCCCAAAAAACATACCAAAAAGTAATTTCCTAGGTCTAAGTGATAATCCATTCGACCCATTCACCCTATGGCGAATGGGTCCTAGGTTACTTACCTAAGACACAATCTTCAAGGATGAGTGTTATGTTTAGGCATTAATGAATGTCGGGTTTCCTCTTTGGAAATTGCAATTAATTAGGCTTGGATTTGAATTAAAGGGGTCAATTAAGGTCTGAAATATCAAAAAATAGGTTGAGAGATTGATAAAGACCTTTCACCACAATGAATTAATACCAAAGAACCTATTTCCCTAATTTTATTCAAGGAAATGAGGTCCAAAATAATGAATTGACTAACAACCAAAAGGTGAGTCAAATCAAGGTATGAATCAACCAATTTCCTATTTATGTAAGGACAGGGGTAAAAACTCAATAACACTTTGGAGAGAAAGATCATTAAAACCGTCAAACAAAATCGAAAATGCAAATGAAGGACAATAATCAAATTTGACAGAAATATTAATCAAAAGGAAGATCTGGAAAGGGGAAAAGCATGTTTACCCTTCACCAAAAGTCACCTTTTGAATCTCACTAAGGAATCATTCACCCTATGGCGAATGGGTTCTCGCTAGGGTTCCTGGAAAATATTTTTTAGGTTCTCTTATGCTATGTCTACATTCCCACCTTCCTAATTTTCACTGTCAAAAAGCCAAAAATAAATTCTATAGAGGATTTTCTATGATATGACAACTTTTCTTGCAACTTTGACAACTTTACAACTTTCTTTAGTTTTCCTCTTCAAATACTCTTCAACCTAAAATATGCAATCACACATCAAAGAGAGAAAAATGTTTTTTTCTTAAGGAATAGGAGTTTTCCTTGGTAAGACCCCATTTTGGTAATTAAACCTTCAAATGGTATAGAAAATCATGAAGGAATGATGAATGAAATACACTATGTAACAACTCACCAAACCTTATTTGAACCTTGGTATACTATTCTACAATTAGCATGAATTGGATTCAATGGATGTAGATCTTGGTCATGAAACTTATCCTAAAAGAATTCCCTTGAATACATGCATAGATCTTGAACACAACACCACCATATTAGCTCAAACAACATGTATGATGCAATAAATCTTTTACATGACAATGTAATCTTGATTACTGCAATAATCTTCAATAATTCTGCTCTTGAATGCTCTTGATCTCATAAAATTTCTATTAGGAATACTCTCTTGAAATTAAAGGATCTTGAAAGTCTTAGGATGGAACATAGTGAAATGGTCTCTTATTTAGACATATCTTAAGATTAATTCCCAAAGTTCAAATATCACAAGCCAACATTTGAATGTATCTTTGAAATCATTGAAAAAATGCCAAAAACATAATTTGAATTTAGGTCATTGGTGCAAGTGAGGACCCATTCGCCCTATGGTGAATGGGTCCTAGGCCACTTGCTTAGGACATAGATTGCCTAATGTTAAACCATATTTGATGGCATTTATGAATGCCAAGTTTTATCCCTTGGAATTTTCATTTAATTAGGCTTGGATTTGAATTAAAGGGGTCAATTAAGGAAAATTAACCTCAATAAATTAATAAAGCCCTAGATTAGTATGAAATTGTAAAGGCGCGCCTTACACCACCAAAAACAATGCACAATTGAGTTTTTTTTTATTAAAAAGGGCACTAAACTTAATGTGAATATGTAAAATATATATTACAACACTAAATTAAGGCATCATTAAGCTCATTTTATTTATTATTATTCATTCTCAAATTAAGTGTGAAAAATAAATATTTTTTCCTACACTACCTCTAGTCCCCACTTTAGTGTGAGGATGAGAGCAAGCAAAAACTAACACCAAAGTAGAAATTCAAGACACTTATGTATGTATCAATGAGAAAGATACACAATCATACAACATCAGAGACCAAGAAGATCAAGCCTAGATGGTCCGATCGACACGAACCACATTTAAGCCTTTAGCTTTTCTAATGTCCCTGTTTCATCAGTGATCCTATCAGTTGCTCATCAGCCTATTCTAGAGTCCCATAGGCTCGTTGAGGTGAATCAAGGGGTTCCTTACTTGGAGGTTTTGTGTTCTTTCATTGGTGTTTACTATTTTTGGCAGTTGACAGTTGTCAGTCTTCAACTCATCATGTCCTGTTGGAGTAGTTGTTCTAAGTTGAGATTTGGCCTTTTAAAAGCATTATTTTAATGAAATTCTTCTTTTCAAGGAAAATTATTCTAATCTTAAGTTGACCCCCTTGGCCTAAGCTATTAACTTAAGCTGTGTTTAAAAGAGGGACTTGAAGGGGGACACCTTCATGAAGAAATTTAATAACTTTTATTAAAGTCTCTTTCACCATAAATTGGATGCCCTTTTGGAGAAGATTAATTATTTTTTGAAATTAAAATATGTCAAGGATTTTGGCGTCCCATATGAGGAAATTGAAGAGTCATCCCATCTTCTTTAAAAATGAGGCTTTGCTCCAGGATTTGTTATCTCACATTTATGTTAAAATTATGCTACTGAAATGATTACTCATTTTGCACTTCAAGGAATGCTGATCTCCTACTATCAACTCAATTTCATGTTTACAAGATAACACCTAATTGATTTCAAGATGCTTCTCAAATCAAACTAGCAGATAGAGCTTCAAAGTGGTAAATTTTGATGTGATTCCCAATTTTCATGTTGCTGATATCTACACAATTGAGGGTCAAATTTGTTCACAACTTTTTGTATGATTTTAATATTGTTATGGGCATTCAATAATATCAATTCTAAGGTCATGGCGACCATTCTTAGGAATTTCTAGATTTAATTTCAAAGTATATGATTTATTCTTGTTGAATTGGCCATTCCAAGGGTCGTACCATTCAAAGGGCATTGGGAATTGTGCAAGTTAAATAATGGTTGTTTTTCGATGTTGTTTCTTCACCATGGCATGGGCACCTATCTCCTAGAGGTGCATTGCATTTGAATTCACTTGATTCAGAGGTATATTGCTAAAGATATAAGCATTTCATTGATAATATGGTTGCTGATTTATAGTTTCAGTTTGGTGTTTTAATTATCAGATTTCAATAAGTTCAAATTTTGGCTCTTATTCCAGTTTTTGAGAGGTTTAAACCTTGAAGATTCATCCTCCTTTAATTTTCATTGAATATGCTATTGTAACACTGGTAAATTGTAGATTTCTTCCATTGTAGGGCTATGATTTAGTAGTACTGATCCGGTCATTGTATTTACTGCATTTACTTGTGAAATTTAATGCAACACTTTAACCCCTAGACAGTTTACCACCAGTGTAGAGGAATTTACTTCGTTCTATCATATATCACCCATGGTTAAGTGGAGAATTCCCACTATTAAGTAGATGCCTGCCTCAGCAGATGAAGTGTTTAGATTGTAATCTTTTCCCCCCACTGTTTGGTGGTCGTGTGGAAATTCTCTCATGGCTGGTTATCCGCTTATTTTCTTTCAATTCAACAATTATCACTCCACCGTATGTTAGCACCTCGCTTGATAAAGGATCTTGAGTGCACATTCTTG
This sequence comes from Sequoiadendron giganteum, assembly GCA_007115665.2. Classification (NCBI taxonomy): domain Eukaryota; kingdom Viridiplantae; phylum Streptophyta; class Pinopsida; order Cupressales; family Cupressaceae; genus Sequoiadendron; species Sequoiadendron giganteum. The sequence continues at coordinate 228,048,945 of CM021100.1, read as the reverse complement.
GTGTTGAGTTTAGACTCTCTCTTTCCATTGTAATATATGTAACTTTGATTTAGTAGATCCTAGGGATCCTCTGACCATATGCCCACCCCTCGCCCTTAAGTGGTTTTAGGGTGCATTCTTGGTTAGATTTATTTCATCCAACATTTTGGGTTGAGATAACCTTTACGGGTACTTGGTTACCTTGTATTTGTTATTGAAAATAAAATAAAATTGAGAGAGTATATTTCAGTGGTATCAGAGCATAAGTTCCTACCATCCTGTGACTTTCAGCCATTCGGTGGTTAGATGAGTGATAGAGAAATGAGATACTTCATTAGAAATCAGGCTAGATCTTAGATATAGTTCCCACCAGTGCTAGAAGCAGAGACATTGTCAGAAGCTTTGAGAGAGACAAGTAAAGTAGTTGAAAGAATGTCTAAAGAGCCCAAACTTTCAATGGAAGAAAAGGATGCCAGAGTGGAAAAGAAGTTGACAACATGTTAGAGATGATGGAACGTTTTCTAGCTAAATTGGATCAACAAGCTAGTCATAACAATGCTTAGCCTCAACAAAATCAAGTTGGTGAAAATAGTGGTAACAGTGGTGTTAATGGAACTTATGGTCCTGATGGCCATAATGGTTCAATGGTAAATGGAAGGGATAGAATTATTGGAAAAAATGTTACAATCACAAGAGGGTCTTCATCTAGACCTCTTCTCCCTACATTCACTCCAAGAGAAGAACCACCACCAGAAGTTGGGATACCTTTTGCTAATGATGATATACAAGCATATATGGAGTATATCTCTTTACCACTTGATATGAGAGATGCATGGACCTTTGATCAATTCATGAATCAAAGAAGTAGAATAAATGGTGGAAGGAATGAACATTGTCCTCCAATGAATCATAGAATTTATTTTCAACAAGCTTTGGGAAATATCACCTTGGACTATTTTGATGGTAGTAATAAGTGTCGAGCTAGGGAATGGGCACAAAAATTGGATAACTATATTTCACTTAGACCAATGCCAGAGGAAGATGCAATAAAGTTTGCCACATTGCACTTGGATGGAGTAGCTCACGAATGGTGGACTCACGATTTGGTTACTCTTGGCCATAAACTTATCTGTACCTATGAAGATTTTACCAACAAACTGATTGAAATATTTGATACCAAAGATCCTGAGCTCAGTTTTCGAGAATTGCCGCAATTGAAACAACAAGGATCTTTAGAAAACTATGTAGCTGATTTTCAAAGATTGTTAGTAATGGTGCCCAACATTACTAAGAGAGGACTTGTGGTACTATTTGCTGAAGGATTAATGGAGCCTTTGATCCACTGACCTTGGATGAAGCAATCAAGAAAGAAAGGAGCATGGAGTTGGTTGCTTCCAGGCCAAAATTTCATTCTAAACCTTTCAAGAAGGATAAAAAGAAGTTTCCACCAAGTCAACCCAATAAGTATCCCGAAAGGATATCGTATGAACTTCGTGATCAGCTCAGAAAGGAAGGATTTTGCTATACCTAGCATGAACCTTGGTCAAAGGGTCACCGTTGTTATGGAAAAAGAAAAGAACATCAAATGGAGGGTTATTCTGATTATGGATCAGAATCTGATCCATTTGATCAACAATATGAAACAACAAGTAGTGAAGATGAAGAATCTCCAAATGAGGAGCTAGAGATTGGAGATGGTAGTGCCTTTTCCCAACTATGTAGTTTCCAAAATAATCAATCCTTTCGATTTTGTGGAGTGGTTGGTTCTCAAATAATTGTTTCTCTATTTGACACATGAGAAAATCATAATTTCATTGATGAAGGATTAGTTACAAAAAAGGGATTGAAGACTAAAGAGTTCAAAGGATTCAAGGTAATGGTAGCAGATGGTTTTACCATATCTTGCACAAGGAAAATTTCCAATCTTTCCATGCAATTGGGAAATTATGAGGTAAAAGATGACTTTTATGTTGTTGGCATTGGTGATATTGATGCTACTTTGGGAGTACAATGGTTGCATTCTCTTGGAGAGATCACCTTGAATTTGAAATATATGGAATTGAAGTTCCAAGCTGATGGAAATTTTTTTTTTTTGAGAGGTATGTCCAATGGAGGACCTCAAATAGTGTCCTTCAAAAGAATGGAGAGGATGATCTATCATGATCAAGTTGAATGGGCAGCATAATGTATGATCTTACCAGCTGATCTAGTTGAAGAGAAAAGGCAAGATTTTTGGTGATTTACCTGATATTCAAGCTCTAATTTCTAAGAAGAGCAAGATTTTTGGTGATTTACCTCTGGGAAGACCACCTAAAAGGGGGTCTGAGCATGTGATTCATCTATAAGAGGGTGCAAAGACGATCATCACTACTCCATACCACTATCGAAAGAAGCAAAAATATGAGATAAAAAAGACCATCAAAGAGCTCTTGGAGGTGGGGGTTCATTTGGCCAAGCAAAAGCCCTTTTGCTTCAGTAGTAGTGTCAAGGTCAAAAATAAATATGGTACAATGCGTAAGTGTGTTGACTATCATGCATTGAATCAGAATACCATCAAGAATAGATATCCTATTCCTAGGATAGATGAGCTTATTGATGAGCTCCATGGGGCTATGTACATCTCAAAGATTGATCGATCTAGTTACCACCAAATTAGGATGAGAGAAGGGGATGTTGAAAAGATTGCTTTTAGATTCTACTATGGGAATTTTGAATTCCTTGTCATGCCATTCAGTTTGAAAAATGCTCCAGAAACATTCCAATCTTGTATGAACAAGACTTTCAGGCAGTAGTTGAGGAAGTTTGTGCTTATCTTCTTTGATGATATTCTCATTTTCAGCAAGTCTTGGGAGGAGCACCATCAACACTTGGAAGAAGTGCTTAGCATTTTGGAGGTAGAATGTTTGTTTGCTAAAGAATCAAAATGTGAGTTTGGGATGACAGAGCTTCTCTATCTCAACCATATTATCAGTTCTAAGGGGGTCAAAGTTGATCCTGAGAACATTAGAGTCATCATTGATTGGCCACCTCAAAAGAATGTGACTCACTTGAAGGGATTTTCGGGCTTGTGTGGTTTTTATAAAAGGCTTTTCAAGGGGTATTCTCACATGGCAGCCCCTATTACAGATATCACCAAAAAGGGATCTTTTCTATGGAAACATAAAGCACAAGGAGTGTTTGATAAGTTCAAGAAAATTATGAGTTCATGTCCAGTATTGGCCTTTCCCAACTTCAAGAAGTCCTTTGAATTGCAATGTGATGCTTTAGGTGAATGAGTGGGAGTTGTTCTCATGCAAGACAAACAACCTATTGTCTTTGAGAGCAGAAAATTGAGAGGAGCAGAAAAAATATATTCAATTTATGACAAAGAGATGCTTGCCATCATGCATTCTTTGTCCAAATTCCGTCAATATTTGGTGGGAATTAAATTTGTAGTGAAGACTGATCATAATAGTCTTAAACATTTCATGCACCAAAAAGATTTGAATGAAAGGCAGAAAAAATGGGTAAGAAAACTTCAGGACTATGACTTTGATATTGAGTATGTCAAAGGAAAGAACAATATAGTTGACGATGCTTTATCTAGAAGACCTCATTTGTAGTCACTTTGTGAGCTTTCAGCAGATTGGGAAGAGTTGATTGCTGCTGATTATGCAAAACATTAGTTCACAACCAGCATTATAGAAGGTCACTTGAATGATGAAAGGTACAAGTTGATTGATGGGTTGATTATGTCCAAGGGTAGGATCTTTTTGGTACCCAAATCCAAGCTTAAGAAGAAGATTTTTTAGTCTTTTCATGATGTTCCTCTTGCTGGTCATCAAGACATGTTCAAAACTTATAAGTAGATAAGAGATAGGTTTGCTTGGAAAGGGATGAAGGAAGAGGTAATGAATTACATAAGAGAATGTTCTACTTGTCAAAAGAATAAAAATGAACATTCTTTTCCAGCTATTTTGTTGCATCCCTTGCAAATTCTGAATCAGAAATGGGAGAGTATTGCTATGGATTTCATCACTAGTTTTCCCAAGGTGCAAGGGCGTGATTGTATTTATGTCATAGTGGATAGATTAAATAAATTTGCTCATTTTTATGCTATCACTACTTCATTATAGCAGCTCAAGTTGCTAAGCTATTTTTCAGAGAAGTTTTTCGTTTGCATGGTTTTCCTAAAACCATTGTCAGTGATAGGGACAAAAGGTTCCTAAGTGCCTTTTGGCAGGAGATATTCAGATTGAGTGGAACAGTGCTCACCCCAAGCACTAGTTATCACCCACAAATGGATGGGCAATCCAAGATTGTCAACAAATGGTTAGAAGGCTACCTTAGAAATTATGTTTCAAGGCAACAAAGATCTTAGGTCAAATGGCTTTAGTTGGGAGAATTTTGTTATAATTCTTCCTATCGTATGTCGATTAAGATGTCACCTTTCATGGATCTCTACAGTTATGATGCTCCTAACTTTGTAGACTTGGTATTTGGTGATAGTAGAGCTCCATAGGCCAAGAATATGTTACAAAAGAGTCAAGACATCCTAAAATCATTAAAATAAAATCTGCAACAAGCTCAAAATCAGCAAAAGTTATACGTTGATCAATAGCGTGTTGAGCAAAATTTTGTAGTTGGGGATATGGTTTATTTGAGACTCCAACCCTATACACAGTCATCTCTCAAGATGAGGGGTACAGAAAAGTTAAAGCCACATTTTTATGGGCCATTCAAAGTTACCAAAAGGATTGGTGAAGTGGCGTATGAGTTAGAGCTTCCAACTGATAGAAAATTTCACAATGTTTTTCATGTGTCTCATCTCAAGAAGGAACTTGAGCAAAATGTGGTGGCTACTTCAGAGTTACCTCCATTAGATGAAGAAGGGTAGTTGGTGTTGCTTCTAGAGAGATTATTGACACTAGGGAGCGATGATTGAGGAGGTGAACAATCAAGGAGTATTTCGTGAGATGGAGGAACTTGCCTACTAAAGATGCTACATGGGAAGGTGAACATATTTTGCAGCATCCAGCTTTGCGGTTGCTTGAGGACAAGCAATCTTGAGGAGGGCGAGCTATAATGTCCCTATTTTACCAATGATCCTATCAGTTGCTCATCAGCCTATTCCAGAGTCCCATAGGCTCATTGAGGTGAATCAAGGGGTTCCTTGCTTAGAGGTTTTGTGGTCTTTCCTTGGTGTTTACTATTTTTAGTAAATACCATTTTTTGCAGTTGGCACTTGTCAGTCTTTAGCTCATCATGTCATGTTGGAGAAGTTGTTCTAAGTTGAGATTTGGCCTTTTAAAAGCATTATTTTAATGAAATTATTCTTTTCAAGGAAAATTATTCTAATCTTAATTTGACCCCCTTGGCCGAAGGTGTTTACTTAAGTTGTGTTTAAAAGAGGGACTTGGAGAGGGATGCCTTCATGAAGAAATTTAATAGCTTTTATTAAAGTCTCTTTTGCCATAAAGAGGATGCCCTTTCGGAGAAAATCAATTCTTTTTGAAATTAAAATATGTCAAGGATTTTGGCATCCCATCTAAGGAAATTGAAGAGTCATCCCATCTTCTTTAAAAATGAGGCTTTGCTCCAACATTTGTTATCTCACATTTATGCTAAAATTATGCTGCTGAAATGATTACTCATTTTGCACTTTGAGGAATGCTGACCTCCTAGTATCAACTCAATTTTGTGTTTTCAAGATAAAACCTAATTGATTTCAAGCTGCTTCTCAAATCAGACTAGCAGATAGAGATTCAAAGTGGTAAATTTTGATGTGATTTCTAGTTTTCATGTTGTTGATATCTACACAGCTGAGGGTTGAATTTGTTCACAAATTTTTGTATTATTTTAATATTGTTATGGGAATTCAATAATATCAATTCTAAGTTCATGGTGACCATTCTCAGCAATTTACAAATTTAATTTCAAAGAATATGATTTATTCTTGCAAAATCACCGATTCCAAGGGCCATACCATTCAAAGGGCACTGGGAATTGTGCAAGTTAAGTAATGGTTGTTTTCTATGTTGTTTCTTCACCATGGCATGGGAACCTATCCCCTAGAGGTGCATTGCATTAGAATTCACTTGATTCAGAGGTATATTGCTAAAGATATAAGCATTCATTGATAATCTAGTTACTGATTTACAGTTTCAGTTTGATATTTTAATTATCAGATCTCAATAAGTTTAGATTTTGGCTCTTATTCCAGTTTTTGAGAGGTTTAAAATTTGAAGATTCATCCTCCTTTAATTTGCATTGAATATTCTATTGTAACACTTTTAAATTGCAGATTTCTTCCATTGTAAGGTTGTGATTTAGTAGTACTAATCCAGTCGTTGTATTTACTGCATCTACTTGTGAAATTTAATGCAACACTTTAACCACTAGATGGTTTACCACAAGTGTGGATGAATTTACTTTTTTCTCTCATATATCACCCACGGTTAAGTGGAGAATTCCCACTATTGAGTGGATGCCTGCCGCAACAGACAAAGTGTTTAAATTATAATCTTTTCCCCCCACTGTTTGGTGGTCATGTGGAAATTATCTCATGGCTGGTTATCTACCTATTTTCTTTCAATTAAATAATTATAACTCCACCATATGTTAGCACCTCGCCTGATAAAGGATCTTGAGTGCACATTCTTGGTGTTGAGTTTAGACTCTCTATTTCCATTGTAATCTTTGTAACTTTGATTTAGTAGATCCTAGGGATCCTTTGACCATATGTTTTCCCCTCCTCCTTAAGTGGTTTTAGGGCACATTCTTGGTTAGAGTTCTTTCATACAAATTTTTGGGTTGAGCTAACCTTAACATATGCTTGGTTACATTGTATTTGTTATTGAAAACCAAAATATTTTGAAAGAGTATATTTTAGCTTTACGCTAACTTCAGGGTAGTCAAACCTCAGGTTGTCCACTAGGTGAGTATCCCAAAAGGGTGGAAAATTAGAGAATCATATTAGGCTCCCATACAATATCAAATCTATCCTGCTGAAAAATTCAATAAGGTGCCACAAGGCAAGGGTCCACAAGAAAACAAGGTGTGTTATGGTAGGTTGCCTTGAATTTAGGGTTTGAGCTTCACATGGCTTAACAAGTTATCTTATGCTAAATAGCTATGAATAATGCAAGGCTCCATAGGAAAGCAAGGTGTGTTATGCTGGTGGCCTTGAATTTATAGGTTCAAGCTTCATAAGGCTTAACAAGATGTGTTATGCTAAAAAATTATGAACAATAGATCGTGTAAGGTCTTCTTCTTAGGGAACATTGCCCCTAATGTCTCCAAGAGAGGACATGTCAAGAGTAAAAGATCTGCAACTTAGGGAATGTAGTGCGTCGTATCACCACTAAGAGGAAAGTTGTACGCTAAGAAATATATCACACTCTTGGAGGACATCAAACACAATGGCACCACAAAGAAAAGGATTCATCATAAGAAAAAAAAAAGACACACCATGAAATATGCAAAATGTCAAAAGATATTATCGATCTATGCCCCCACTTTAAAGTAGCTGCTAACATCATTATTGTGCAAAATTTCCTTAAAGTAGCCAATGTTCAATCCTAATACATGAGAGATTCCTCATAAAGCCCTACGCCAAGTCATATGTTTCTGAAATGAAGTTGCATCATGAAAAAAAGGAAGTAGGGGTTGCCCCCAAAAATACATAAGCGATATATGGATTCAAGGTCAATATATCTTTGGTAGAATGTTGGTATAGAGCTTAGAAACATCATCATTCCCCAAATACTCATAGAATTGGAAGAATGACACAAAGAGGGGAAAAGAAAAGGAAAAACTTTTTGGGTCAACATGGAAGAGACGTAAATGTCTCAATGCCTTGTGCCATCCCCCAAAGGAAAACATAAGAAAATAGAAAAGATAAGATATTTATGACATAAAGAAGAATGTAGATACATAAATAGGAATGGACAAAAAGAGAGAGATAGATACATCAAATGAAATAGTATGAGGGATCACATTACACACATGTAATCACATTAAGAAACATGAAAAAGACAATTAAGAAAAATACTAGAAAGGAACATGCGAGTCAACCTATTAGCAGGTCATCCACATCCCAATCTTGATTGCTATATACAAAAGGCAAACAACAAGCCAAAGGGACAACATCAAGTTATGAAATAGGACAAACACCAAGTTCAACACTCTTTTTAGGAGAATTTTCATTTAAGCTCATAGAATTGGAGAGAAATGAATTAAATTCATTATGTACTTCTTCATCAATATTTGCAATATCAATATCACCATCTATATTAATCACAACAGTAGTTCAAATGATAATATCTCTAGAAGGTTCTTATTTATATTATGGTGAGGGTGAAGAGACATCATGCCTTGTGGGAGATAATTTTGGATTTTGAATTTCTATGTTTCTCTTTTCTTCTTTAGTTTGTAACATATGAGAAATAGCACGAATTCTACGCCTACGCATAGCTCTATCATTTTAGTTTTTTTTCCTTCTGATTTCAATTTATGATTTTTTAGGAGTGGGTTTGTCAACCATAGGTTTCTTTTCTTCCATTATGGGAGGAACAAAAGGAATCATAGGAGGTTTCTCAACCACTTTCTCTTTAGCTTTGTAAACTTCTTTGAATTTAGGTGGCACAATAGGATTGTTTTGATTGTCTTGTGGTCTCTTATAGGAAATAGTAGGAGGATTTGTCATAGGGTGCTCTTGGATATTTGGGAGGGCTTTTGGTTCAATCATGGTTTCATCAAGGATGGGTGGCTCAATCATAGGTTGAGGCATATTTCTAAGGGGTAATTTTGTTATACGCTTTGCCTTAAACTTTTGATATGATTTAAAAAAGAAGTCTTCATGGGGTCTAATAGGTTCAATAGGCTCAGACCAAAAGAAATCCAATGAAAAGTTGCCATAACAAGACACAGGATTAAAGTCACTATGATGCAATATATGGATATCATTTCCAAAGAGAAATTTTGAAAATTTATGCAAAACTGATGGGACAAAATTCATGTCGCAAAGCCATGATTAGCCTAACTTCATATGAAATTGGTCTAACAACGAGATGATGTTGAATGAGTCATTTAATGTTTTTGGTCTGACTTTTAGAGGGATATTTATCAAGCCAATTGCAAGGCCAGGGAAAACATTATGTTTTTTGATCCATGCTTTCAGTATTTCATATATATCTTGATAGAGTTCATGCACAAATAGGAATTCTGTTAGAAGAAATAAAGGAATGAAAGAAAGATCAGAATAACAATCCAAGAAGTGAAGTGCAAGAAGAGATTTACCATAAATCAAATGAGAGATAGGTGCAAGATCAACCACCAATACCAAGATAAGACTCCAAGCATCCAACAAGAGCCAAGAGATTTTTGTAAGGGGAAAAGCAAAGAAAAACCCCTTTGTGAATTATGAATGAGGCATGAAAAGCCTAAAGAGAGAGAGAAGAATATGAGCAATAATTGCAATACAATATGATAGAACTACTATGAAAGAGGAGAGAATTGTAAAAATTAGTGTGTAGTGTGTGGAGAAATATCTCTTTTAAGTAGAGATGAGTGAAAGAGTTTGCATGTAACTCCCTATGTGTAAGACTGCCACATTCATACTTAGTGTGTGCCAAGTGTGAGCATCCTCATAAGGAGGAATAACCTATTTTCCTTATTAAAGGAATTACAAAAAATATGAGTTGTCCTCCCACTTGGACTAGAGGACAAAATTACATGTAGAGATTCCTTTAGGAATATCCTAAAATAAATAAAAGAGGATACCTTGGTTTATCCTCAATTTAAATAAAACAACCAAGGAAAGATTACTAATTCTAACACCCCCCTTTAATCTTTACTTTGGGTGATTACATCAATGGGTATCAAACCTAAATTTTTGCAATGAAATTCAAATTTTTCTCTAGAAAGAGGCTTTGTCAAAATATCTGCAACTTGATCTTCACCCTTGCAATAGATGAGGGACACTTGCTTTTCTTCAATTTGTTCTCTAATGAAGTGGTGGCGGAGAGAAATGTGCTTTGACTTTGCATGGTAAACCGGATTCTTTGCCAAGGCTATTGCAGTTTGATTGTCACAAAATAAAGGTGTAGGTTCTTGTTGAGGTAGACCCAAATCTTCAAGTATTCTTCTAAGCCATAGAGCTTCTTTAGAGGCATGAGTACAAATTTTGTATTCAACTTTGGTAGAACATAGAGAAATAGATTGATCTTTTTTACTTTTCCAAGATATAGCACCTAAACCAAGAGAAAAACAATACCCAAAAGTAGATTTCCCATCATTGGGGTCGAGAGTTAGATAATTTAAACTACCTACAAGTTCTCTATAAGGAGTAGCATCTATGAATGGAGATTCCATATCTATCATTAACTTAGTTCCTAATTCACATGGAATTGAAACATGATTAGAATCATTCATATGAAATCTATCTAGAAGATCTTTAGCATATTTACTTTGAGAAATAAAAATACCCTTAGGGGTTTGCCAAATTTGCATTCCTAGAAAATAATGTAAAAGTCCTAAATATGTCATTTGAAATTTTTGATTAAGTTGGAACTTAATATCAGAAATTAAATGGTTAGAACTAGAAGTAAGAATCAAATCATCAACATAAAGAATGATAATAATAATGTCATGTTTACTATGCTTGATATACAAGTTAGGATCATTTTTACTTCTTTCAAGACCTTGAGAAATAAAGAAAGCATTAATTTTTTAATACCACTCTCTAGGAGATTGCTTTAAACCATAAAAAGATTTATTTAGTTTGCATTCTAGATGTTCATGACCTTCTTTAATAAAATCGGGAGGTTGGGATATATAAATTTATTCATGCAAATTGCCATTTAAAAAGGAACTTTTAACATCCATTTGGTGAATAGGCCAATTCATTTTTGAAGCCAAAGCAAGAACTACTTTGATGGTAGGAATTTTTGCAATAGGGGGAAATGTCTCATTATAGTCTAAAAATTCAATTTGAGAGAAACCTCTTGCTACTAACCTAGCTTTAAACTTACTAATTTCATTATTGGCATTCAGCTTAGTTTTATATAGCCATTTGCATGAAACTAAATTTTTACCATGAGGTAAGGGAACTAAATCCCAAGTATTATTAGAAATTAAAGTGTCATATTCTTCTTTCATAGCATTTTTCCAATGAGGTTGATTTTTAGCTTGAGAAAAGGTTTGAGGATCATTAGAGTTCATAAGAGAAGACATTAAAGCATAATTACAATAATTAACTCTCCTAGGTCTAAGACCACCCATTCTAGAAATATAATCATCACCTTCATTAAGTAAATCTTTAAGCCATTTAGGATTTCTCTTAGAATTAAGAAAAATATCACTATGAGGAGTATCATTATCATCATGATCAACATTATTACTATGAGGAGTAGATATATTATTACCATCATCATCATCATCATCATTATTAGTATTACTAGTAGGAATAGAAATTGATGCATTAGGAGTAGGGTTTAGAATAGGAGGTTGGTCCTCCACAATCTCAATAGTTCCTCCTTTAAATTCATCATCATTGACCTTGGAGCAATCATGGACTTCATTTTCTGCAATGCAAACATCTCTTGCAATATGCACCTTGTTAGTAGTAGGATCATAAACTCTATAACCTTTAGTAAATTCATCTTACCCAACAAAAATAAATGTAGGAGATTTAGAATCAAGTGTTTGCCTTTTTTGTTTGGGTGTGTGAACATAAGCAATAGATCCAAAGATTCTCAAATGTTGTAAATTTGGTTTTCTACTGGACCACTCTTCCTCGGGAGTTATATCTTGCAAAGCTTTAGTAGGAGTTCAATTAATAATATAAGTGGCACAAGCCATTGCTTCAACCCATAACTTGTAAGGAGTATTTTTTACATACAACATACATCTAGCCATTTCCACAATAGTTATATGCTTCCTTTCCACCACACCATTTTGTTGTGGTGTATAAGGAACAGTAAGCTCATGTTTTATACCAAAAGATCTCAAATAAGAATGAAATGCATTGTTAACATATTCAATACCATTATCTATTCTAAGAATTTGAAGCTTAGAACCTGATGCCTTTACACAAACATATGAAATTCAGAAAATATATCAAGAACTTGAGCTTTACTATTGCAAGAAATAGATCCAGATTCTTCTAGTAAAGTCATCAACAAAGGTAAGAGCATACTTTGAACCTTGAGTGGAGGTGTTCTCCATTGGTCCCAAAAGGTCACTATGAATCAAATGCAACTTATGAGATGCCCTCCATGAAGTACCATGAGGAAAGGGCTCCCTTTTCATTTTGCCACTCATGCACCCTGTGCATGTAATTTGAGATGGAACAATATGTGGTAATCCTTCAACCATGTTAGATTTGAGCAATCTAGAAATATAATCAAAATTCAAATGGCCAAACCTTTCATTCCATACATTGAAATCAATATTAACTTTCAAAGAGTACCTTGATGAGGCAAACTCATAAAACTTAAACAAATTATCATGATCCAACTTAGCATTAGCAACAACATGATCATTCTTAGGATCAATAATGTAACACATGTCCTTATGAAATTCAACTTTGTAATCTTGACATAATTGAGCAACTGAAAGAAGATTAGATTTAGACTTAGGAACATAAAGAACATTGTGTAATTTTCCATTTGGAACATTAACATCACCAAAAGCATCAACTTTGTAACTATGATTATTAGCTAATTAACTAGGAATGTTAGTTTTATCATGTTGCAAATAATCAAACACTTCTCTATGAGATGTAACATGGTGAGAAGCCCCACTATCAATAATCCATTCTAATGCATGAGAAGCTTTACAACAAGTAGTAAAAGCACTACGAGATTGATTATCTTGAGATTTGAAGTTATTTTGATTATTGTTATTCATAGGCTTCTTATCATTATTCTTTTTAAAACAAACATTAGTTAGGTGACCATCTTTGCCACAATAAGTACAATGAGGTTTCTTATTTTGTTGATTACTATAAATATTATTATTTTGATGAGCATTATTATTATACGAGGGCCTAGAATTAAATCTATTGTTATTATGATTATTATTATTTTTATGAGGATTATTATTGTTATGATGATTATAATTATTATTACGAGAATTATGATTATTATGAGAAGAATTATGATTATGAGATCTATTATTTTGATTTTGATGTTTAGACACAAAAGCATGTTTAGAAGATCTAAGAGTACCAAATTGCAACAACTTAGCTTCCTCTTGACATAAAAGATTTTGAAATATGCCATAAGTTAATTGAGGAGCTAAAGTAGGAATAGCAAGTTGTGAATGAATGTTAGTAATAAATTGTTGAAATTCTTTAGGAAGACATTTCTTAAGAATAATAGTAATTAATCTAATATCACTTAAAGTAAAATTCACACCATTTAATTGAGTCTTAATAGAATCAAATTTAAGCAAAAATTCATCCATATTTTTAAAGTCAATATACTCGAGGTCTTCCAAGTTGTCTTGGAGCTAAATCTTACGTGATTCAGTGGAGCTATCATAGGTTTGTTGCAAAATGGTCCACGCTTGATGAGCATTGGTGCAATGTCCAATCAAGACATACAAACCATGAATAACTGAAAGACCAATTAATCCAAGAGCTTCTTCATTTTTAACTTGCCATGCATCTTTTTCAGTTTGAGAAGCAGAGGCAGCTGGTTCAATAGTTGCATATATAGCAACTTGGAGTAAATGTTTAAAACAAAAAATGAAAGAGACGTGTGTTTTCCATTGATGATAGTTAGAGCTATTTAACTTGATTTCTGGAATTAGAGTAGACATGACTAAATAATATTCAGATTTGAAAAAATTAATTTAAAAAAAGACAAATAAACTAAAAATAGCAAAGGAAGAGAAAGGATTCCCTGCAAAAAACATTATATAATGAATAATGATTAAAAAAAAAGGAATCTAACTAATATTAGAGTTGCAATGATCAAATAAAGTAATGATGAAAAACTGATATAAATCAGAAGAATGTTATGATGAAAAATCTGCAACAACAATTATGTTAGAAAGAAAAAGGAACATGCAGGCCGAAATAAACTGTCATGGAAAATATAGTCTCGGTGTGGGGGGCATAACTCTTAAATGAACTGTTGGATCGCACTAAGTTTAGGATATGTTTGAGATAACCTAATTATATATAATCTGACCGAAGAGATCTCTCGAATGTGTATGGGTTCAAAAGATATGGGCGATGGAGTGAGGTACTGTCAAAACAAAGATTAATACAGAGATATCAATAGAGATTAGAAAAATAGTGAAGATTCAATCGTTTATGAAGTTAATCAACTTATAAATGATAATAAACTCAGAGATGCATGCAATAGGAAGCTGAAACTACTACGCTTTCTGGTTTATTGTTTTAATAGAACCTGCAAGAATGTTAGAATAGGCAAGAATGATAAAAAATGTAAATGAAAACCTACAGAGATAAATGAGAATAGCCTGAAGAGATTTAGAATAGAACAAATGAACTAAATACAAACCCTTGCGGTCTCCCGACAGAGGGTACTATTAGATCTAGATAAACAAAACTTGAAATGAAGAAATAAACTGGGTTTGGTGGAGAACTGTCCAAACCCAAAAAAATTCAAAAAATATACTCTTTGACAGCAAGCCTTCCAAAGAGGGTTAGAGAAAACAAGTATGAAGAAGAGTATGGAAAAAAAAAGTTAGAGCTGCAACAAATGTTAGATCTATAAGATAAAACTTGAAAAATCTTGCTCCTTTGAATGTCGCCTTCCTACAAAACACTTAAACAAGGATTAGTAGCTAGCTCTGATACCATGTTAGAAGAAATAAAGGAATGAAAGAAAGATTAAAATAACAATCCAAGAAGTGAAGTGCAAGAAGAGCTTTACCATAAATCAAATGAGAGATAGGTGCAAGATCAACCACCGATACCAAGATAAGACTCCAAGAATCCAACAAGAGCCAAGAGATTTTTGTAAGGGGAAAAGCAAAGAAAAACCCCTTTGTGAATTATGAATGAGGCATGAAAAGCCTAAAGAGAGAGAGAAGAATATGAGCAAGAAGCTTAATACAATATGATAGAACTACTATGCAAGAGGAGAGAATTGTAAAAATTAGTGTGTAGTGTGTGGAGAAATATCTCTTTTAAGTAGAGATGAGTGAAGGAGTTTGCATGTAACTCCCTATGTGTAAGAGTGCCATATTCATACTTAGTGTGTGACAAGTGTGATCATCCTCATAAGGAGGAATAACCTATTTTCCTTATTAAAGGAATTACAAAAAATATGAGTTGTCCTCCCACTTGGACTAGAGGACAAAATTACATGTAGAGATTCCTTTAGGAATATCCTAAAATAAATAAAAGAGGATACCTTGGTTTATCCTCAATTTAAATAAAATAGGCAAGGAAAGATTACTAATTCTAACAAATTCTTTAGTGATCACATTCTCTACATAGATGAGATCAATTAATATCCATTAGAAGGCTTGCCATTGATTCTTCCAACTATGTAAATAGGACCATTGGGTGCATGTTTGATTATCTTTTTGTGAGAAATTAATATCAAGGGGCATTTTTGTTTGGCCCATACGATGTTTAGCTTGAATACAATTGATCGAGGTATGTATATTAACATTCTCTTGATATTTGAAGGTCTCATTAATGATGTCAACACGACCACAAAATAATTGTATCCCATGTTTACTCGTAAGTATCTTTCTTAGGTTAGGTAGTGTAGGAGCCACATCGAGACTCACAAGATTTTCAATTTGTTCTAAGCCTTCATCTATTCTTCTTATCTCTTCTTGCAGGATATTAACAACATCACAGACATTGGTTGTAGGATAGGAATTCATTGGAAATGAGGTATGCAAGTTATGATCCATAGTAGGTTGATTATCAACACTATTAGAAAGAGAGTTAGAAAACCCCAAATCCACTGTGAATGGTGTAGCACATGATGAATTTGTTGGCAATGGTATTATTTTTCATTGATGTCAAAGGTCATGGAGACAAGGCAAAGGTTTGATGTAGTTCATGTTGATGAATGTTGGTTTGGTCGCTTTACAAGGTGTTTGTTTTTCTCAAGGTATATGAAGTTTACTTTATTGCAATGGAAAAAATCAATAATAAAATGTTTGACATCAAATGATGCTTACATTATTAAATTTTACAAAGGAAATTTGTCAAGTTTATCATTGCATTGATAATAGTGTTTCATTTGTTACCTTTGAGAAGGTTCTCAAGCTTCTTTTTTTGGGAACATGATTATGCTTGTTCATCATAGCACATCATGGTGTGCTAGGCATGAAGGATTTGCCAATGGAAGTTAGGGTTCAAAGACATTATGGTCTTGATTTGACAATTCCGATGATATGGTGACTGCCAAACTTTGGTTTCAGGTAGTGGGTTTGTGTTCTTAGCTTCACTAGTCGATTATAACTTGTGTATCTCGACTTGTATTTCTTACATTATTGGCTATATTATTCCAAAATATGGAAGGATTTTGCAAATTATATTTCAAAGGTTTAATGGGTCAATGTCATGTTTCTATGGATTTAAACTATCACTAACACCTCATGTGTCTTGACCTAGAAAATATTGGAGAGTATCTTGAAATGGACTTGATCTTCAGTGATAGGTATATTTATGGTAGTTATTACCATTCAATGATGCATTTAGTTATGAGCATATTTACAGTTTATAAATTATTCTCAGGCAACATTTTTTTGTTGGTTGATTATTATGTTGAAATCACTTGACCATATGTTATGAATGCAAATATGAGATTTATACTCAATTAAGAGTTACTATTAATTTTATGATTAAAGCATTGATGAGAAATTTGTTATGAACATTGAAAAACACTTTAAGTGCAGGTTGTAATTACATTTACACACTTAAAGATTCTTGAATGTCAAATGAAAATGGGACAATGAAGAAACACTTTGTAATGAAATAGATATTATACTCTGTGTTTTTATTTTTTGAATATTTTTGATGTGAAAATATTTTTCTAGTGAGGCAATTGTATTTTCTAGTGAGGCATACTTGCAGCTAGTGAGGTTTTGTTGCCAGTGAGGCATGTTGTGTATCTAGTGAGGCTTTTCTAGTGAGGAATGTTGTGTAGCCAGTGAGGATTTTCTAGTGAGGCATGTTGTGTATCTATTGAGGCATATTGTGTAGCTAGTGAAGCATATTGTGTGGCTAGTGAGGCTTTACTAGTGAGGCACAAAAAGTAGTCAGTTAGGCTTTGTAATCAGTGGGATTTTATTAATCTAGTGAGGCAATTTTCTCGAGTGGTTTTTAATCCCTATGAGGGTTTTCCACTCATAAAAAATACTATGTTATGATTCTTTTGTGGCCCATGTGATTATCATGATCCATGCTTTTTAGTCTTGTTGATTTCTTTATCTACTTTGCAATATTTGAGTTTTCATGTTGTTTAAGGATCTGCTATTGGCTATCACATTTGGTTACACTCTTGAAATTGAAAATTTAATGATTACAAAGAGATTATGTGTTTTGAAAAACCATTCAATTGAAGTTGATTATTGAAACACTGATTCAGCCCCCTTCTCAATGTTTCCCATACTCCAACAAGTGGTATTAGATTCATACCCTTGCCAAAAGTTTAACAGACTTAGGGGATTCCTGGTGGAGTACTCGTTATAGAAAAAAATAAAAGAAATAGAGGAAAAATAAATACCCAACAGAATGTTGAACAACAAACACCACTTAAACCTAATACAAAAGATGATTTTTCAGTGAAGAGTGTAGACACAGAAGGAGATCACTTAGTGAGTGATTTTGAACAAGATTTCAATGAGAATGAATGTGAGATTGATATGGAAGGTGAACTCATCTATGCTCTTGATGAGATTAAGAAACTTAGAATGGAGAACCAAAGGTTAAAAGTGTAGTTACAAGAGGAAAAATAATCTATTACCAAAACTCTTTCAGCCCTTCAAAATGCAAAAAAAAACTTAGATACGAAGGTTCAAGTTGCTGAAGTTAAGAAAATAGAGGAAGAATTCAATAAGTAGCTAAAGGCCAAAGAAGTTGATTGTGAAAAGTATGAATCTAAGATAGTATCTTTTAGAGATGAATTAGGAAAAGCTTCTTTGAAGTTAAACAAGATACTCCAATATGAAAAGAGTACTGAGTGCTTATATGACATGCTGAGCAAGAAAAAACATCCCAAGGATGTTACTGGTTTAGGATTTATTGAAGGATAGAATTCTAGAGTCAAGAAAACCTAAGGGGTGATCCCACAATACTGGTTTACAATTTTTGGGCAAACTGGACACCAGACTATTTTTTTAAAACTAAATATTCACTTTCAGGCTCTTATAGCGGCTAAACCGTGAGGAATTTGAAGATGATGAAAACTAATGATTTGTGACATTTTGTCTATAGATTCTAAATATATTTTTTTCAATTTTTTTGGAATCAGGTAGCACTTATTTTTCCATCTCCTTCGAAAACTAGATTTTTTTAAAACCAAAATTTTTAAGGAGTGATGCTCACTATATACAACATAACATTTTTTGTATGAAGGATAAAATTATATTTTTTTTGAATTTAGATTTTTAACTATGATATCTATCACTTTAATTTGGTTTTATACAATTTTATTGAATATTTTTTCCTTAATCAAGTTTTGAATTCAAACCAATTACAATTCAGACATAGGCGGACCATATACAACATAAAAAAAATTGTATGTATCAAAATTCAATTTATTTCTTACTAGATCAAGGACATCAATACCTAGCCCGAACATATTTTTTAGAATTTTATTTTGATAATCTACTATTTTTCCACATGTGCAAAATAGAGAGCTTGGTTTTCAGTGAAAAACCTATGCTTAATCAAACTAAAAAAAAATACATAATAAAACCAAAACATATTAAAATTATATTCGTTGGATAGATCATTCTGAGGACTACCATCATCTAGTTGGGTCTATGAAGTCTCCTCCATTTTCATACTCAACCCGAGCTTCGAAGGGAAAAATTTTGGAGATTTTTGGTGTTAGGAGGGGAGAATGGGGGAAAAGGGGGGTTCTAGTGAACCCTTAGGGGTTTGCTCAAACCAAGGTTCATTCAAACCCCCTTTCCACAGGCATTTTTTTGCTTATTTTTTTGGGAAATGTGAGACTTGACATTAAATGGGTTCACTCGAAGGGGGCTTCTATCGAACCCCATTTGGGTTTGGTCGAACTAGAAGTTTGCTGAAACCCCCAAAAACCAATTTTTTTTGCATGGGGTCATTTTTTGCAACTTTTCCTTCCTCACTTGAATTTTAAACCACTTGTGTGTTCACCCGAAGAAAGAAAATAGATCTAAGTTATCACCCTGCTGCCCCTAAGACTGAAGAAAAGAATAAATCAAAAGTTAAGATTGCTGATAGTAGACAGTTCAAGGACATCAACAGAGGAAGAATTAAAGCCAAATGGTTCATAGTATGTCCACCTACTTTGCAATTTCAATCAATGAGGCACAATTATTCATTTCTTGGTTACTATTATTCATGTAATGGTTATGGGCATAAAGTAAACTATTGTAGAAGAAGGTTTAAAAGGATTGAATATGCATTCTCTAGGAATATGAATGTAATATGTTATAAGTTCCATAACCATGGTCATGTTGCAAAGTATTGTAGAACTAGGAGGTTTGTGAAACAAGAGAGAATAAATGATTCCTCACATAAGAAAAATACAAAGTTACAAGCTTCTGGTGACAAGAAGAAATCAGAGAAGAAGGTTTGGAAAAGGAAAGAGATTGAGAAATTTTGGAGGAGGAAATATGAACAAAAATAGAAAGAGCCTAATATTGTGCATGTTGCAAAAGAGACTTCTATAAATGCATAAAATTAGCATGGAGTCAGGGGGAGATGTTTAATGACATATCTTTTACTCCTAGGTGAAAATAAAGGAGTGCTTAGTGGTTTGTGTGCATGGATCTTTCTTTACATTTTGAATATGTTGGTCATACAATCCATACATAGAGGATAATGGCATCATGAGTTCAACTGAGCTTCTAACAGTGGTTTCTTGTGTTTATTGGGTTGAGAAGATTATTAATGCTAGGAGAGATAAGTGTATAATAGTGGATCAATAAAAGGTTTGGAAATTGGAGTATGAAGTATTTTAACATCTTGTCCAATTTGTATAATGATCATTGATTTTTACTTCAGTGCTAGGTGGAGATCTCCTTGTAATTAATATCTCATCACTTGCTTGTGTCTATGGTTATATTCTTCATGTTATTGACAACTAACAATGATACTGGAGTATTTATCTTGAATAAGTTAGTGGATTATGAAACAATACTTTACATAGTTACATCTACTTAAACAATTTATTGACTAGGTCAAATGCTTAAGTGTAGATGGATATGAAAAGGTCTGATTCAGAAAGTAAGAGGACAGTGTTAATGTTGCATTCAATGTGGTGTTATTACATTTCAAGTGACGTCATTTGATGACCAGGACCATGTCATTTCATTCTCAGTACAATGATGATTCATTTTCCTTTAGTGTGTTTTTATAATGATGCCTTTATCATTTAATGCACATACAGGTGGAACATACATGTGGACATCTAGTACACATATAGAGCATATTTTCTTTGAAAAACATGTATTATGACTACATTTAGTTCACATATAGGTATTCTAATAGTTGTTACATGTATTATGACTATGATATGACATTATTTTCATGACAGTTGCTTCCCTAATGATTGCATAGTTTGCAACTCTTACTTCTATAGCAACGTTACAATGTTAGAAACAATGCAATAAGTAGTTTTATTTTGTAACAATGATCATTTCATTCCCATGAATATTTTCTCCACTTCTTTTGAATTGTGTGAAATGATAGATGCAATATGTAATGAAAATAATTTTTTTGAAAAGGAGTGAACACATTTGTTTGAACATTGTAGTGATCTTGGATAGTGATAAGTATATGCACATGCTACAAGAACAATCTTGACAATGCTTTTTTTTTCTACACAAGATTTCAGTAAAGGAGAGTACATGGACAATGAAAGTAAATGGATATTTGTTTGGACAATTTTTCTTTTTTGGTGACTATGAATTAATTTTCTCATGTGCTTGACTGTTGCACAAAGTTGAGTGTTGCATGTGGACAATAATTTTTCCCACTTTGAAGTGCTTTGGCACTTTTTCTTTGTTATTTGAACAATGAACTTCAGAGATAGTGAGTATGGGACAATAAATTTAAACTTGCAATCTGCTTGATCTTGCTTACACAATCTTGCCTTTTGCAGTGATAGTATGACATTTTTTGACCTATGCAATAATATTTGTAAAGTGACTATGATTTGTCATATGAAATGATAGTATAACACATTTTATTGGTTTCTTTTTTGAGCATGACAGTGAAGTGTGACCAATTATCTTGATCACGGTCTTTGATAGTGAATTTTCTTTTGATCTTGCCTTTTCAATAGTGGAAATGGTTTGGAACAGTGATGTTATTGAAATATGAGCCTTGGAACAATGATCTTGAAACATAATCTTTTTATAGGGAGAGTAATTTACTTTAAAGTCAATAGTGCTTTGATTTGTAGAGTCCTAAGTCTTGAACATGAAATCTACCAATGTCTTGAACATGTGATTTGCTTAAGGTTCTCGCCACTTTTCCTAGTTACTTTTCTTAAGACACTTGTGATTATAGTTCTCTCTTGGAAAATTATTGAGAGTAATTGTTAGTGATTTTGTGACATTTCCACACAATTCATTGACTTTGTGGATGATCAATTTATGTAACAGTGAGATAACAGTGATTTTATTTTTATAATATTGGTAAAGTGTAATTGTGGATAGTGATTTCTACAATGACTTGTGTTTAGTGTGTTTGCATGGATAGTGACCTATCATGGGACAAAATTTTGGATATGGGTATGTGCAGGATCATGATGGGCCAAAAAGTGGCGATATGTAAGTTATATGATGGCCCATGTGGCTGACGACCTTTTTTTTACCCAAAATTGATGAAACAAAAAGCATTTTTAGAGGAGATTCTCAGCTTTCCACCAATATAAATTATGATTTACTTTGAATTTAATAAATAATTATTATTCATTTTCTATTTGAATTACGACTAAAGTCTTGATTGATAGGTTGATTGAAAAACATCTATAGATTTCAAAGGGTATCACATTTTTTGAATTTGAAACATAAGTCACATTCTATGCTTCACATACTATAGGATTAAAAAAAAAAAAATGAATTTCATGAAGTTTGGACCAAGTTAAGGTGGTCAGACGTACGAGTTTTTATATTTTTTAAAAAAATTAATAAACAAATCATAATTAATTATTTACTTGGAAAAAAATTACAAACAAATATGCATCACATCGGGACATGAGTCTTCTACTTATATCTAAAATCTTATAAAAAAATATTATCATTTTATTGTGGTTAGGGTGGTCTGATAGACACCTACTTCTTATTTTTTTCTTGAAATTCAAGTACTACTCCATTGAAATTTCAAATTTTCACCAAATAGATTTTTTAAAAATAAAAATAAACCTAGTATTTTAGAAACTAAATTAAATTTGCAGCAAATTCTATTCTTACATAGTTTTGAAATAATATAGTTAACTTATTCAAATTTTTACGTCAAGTTGTCTAACTCAAATTTTTCTAAATTTTATTCCCACTTAAAGGCCTATTTTTTCCATGATGATCCTGCACATGCCCATATGCTTTCAATTTTTTTTTAAATGATCATATGGAGAGTGTTTTACTTGGGAACCTACACACTTTGGACAGTTTCTACTTGAAAATTTCTATCTTGGATTTATGAAAAGTGACAATGATTATTGTGATCAAATTGTTGACAGTTGATAGAGACTATGAAATTATCTTTATGTGATATGTGATGATAGGCTTGATGCTTTGACAATATGAATTCTTTCTTTTGGATAGTGTTCTTGCACAGTGTTATTATCACTTCCACTACATAGTGGTGGTCTTTCTTGTGCGGGGAGTTGTATGTGCCACTGGAGAAAGCTATTGTGTTTTTTTATTTTTTCATGATTGATTCATGCATAGTCACAAAGGATGCATCATGGTGCATTGGTTTTGGTAATTATAATGCATTACTATAGATGGCATTTGATGCATTGGGAATTTTCATGATGTATTGATGACTCCTTTATTGATTTAGTATGTAGTTGAAATGGCAGTGATATGCATAGACAATATTCTGCATTTTTTGTGGTCTAATAGTGATTTGACCTTACTTGTGACAACATTTCATGAGGATTATCCACTTGGTATTTTGGTACATGGTTCATTTACACAGGTTCAACAACTAGTATTTATTTTTTGTTTTGGTAACACTGTGATTTATCGTTGGTTATGACTATTGTTACTTGTTGTTTGGTACTCTTCAGTTGGTAACATTGTTGGTGGTCCTTTTTGCTAATATTGACACACTGGTGTTGGTAATCTGACCATGTTCATTTGATATTTGGGCTAATATTTCAGTTACTACATGGCTTGCACTAAGGACGGTGGTAGAATTATACAATTGGTATTACAATTGATACTCAATAATAGATTTGGAAATAATTGATCACATTTCTCTATTTGATTTGATATAGTTGTATTGGTTTCTCAGACAATCTTCTATTAGTTTTTGTTGTCCTCGACCTTAGTCATTATTTTCAAAGGGGGAGAAGAGCAATCAGATATATAGGGAGAACTAATTTGGTTCATTAATTGATTTGACATGGCTTATTAATTGGGTTTTGACATCAATGCCAAAGGGGGAGTTTGTTGGCATTAACATTATTTGTCATTGATGTCAAAGGTCATGGACACAAGACATAGGTTTGATGTAGTTCACATTGATGAATGTTGTTTTGGTAGCTTTACAAGGTGTTTGTTTTTCTCATGGTATATGAGGTTTACATTATTGTGATGGACAAAAGAAATAATAAAAAATTGACATCAAATGATGCTTACATTATTAAAGTTGAAAAAGGTAATTTGTTGGGCACATTATTTCACAGATTATAATGTTTTATTCATTGTTTAATAATGATGTAATGGGTTTATCATTGCGTTGATAATAGTGTTTCATTTTTTACCATTGAGAAGGTTCTTGAGATTATTTTTTTGGGCACATGATTATGTCTTGTTCATCATAACACATTGTGGTGTGCTAGGGCACTGTAACATAGATTTTGGTATCCCTAGGGTTCTTTAACACTTCTAGGATTTTTCACCTAAAAGGAGAGGGGGATACCAAAATGCTAATGTTAACATTCAAAGATTAATGTAAAGGTGGATGTGAATGTGTGTGGAAAGTGATGATCTAAATGAAAAAAATTGAAAAAGAAATGATTTCTTGATGCTAACCCTAAGAAATGCAAAGTGCTAGAAAACACAATGTTGTATGCAAACATGTATAAAATGAACCATGAAATACAAGTAAACTATGATATAAATGAAAAAGGAGAATGAGGTGCACCTAGAATATGAAGAGGGATAAGATGGAGGTATGAAATCTTGAAAAACTTGATGCAGAATCCAACTGGGACACTTGTGCCAATCTAGGCGACTTAGTCTAGTTTTTGTGAAAATCTATT
Organism: Sequoiadendron giganteum; assembly: GCA_007115665.2. Classification (NCBI taxonomy): domain Eukaryota; kingdom Viridiplantae; phylum Streptophyta; class Pinopsida; order Cupressales; family Cupressaceae; genus Sequoiadendron; species Sequoiadendron giganteum. Next base: position 228,024,328 of record CM021100.1, on the reverse strand, counting down.
TGAACAAGTTTCAGACAAAAGGGTACTCAAATATATAGAAAACCCTTTTAATGCCTAGTAGTGGGATTAATTCACCATTGATGGGGACTTAGTCCACTTTCAGGTTTTTGGGAAATATGAAGGTGCAAGCTCTAGCTCGAGGTGTACACATTTTCTCTTGACCAACTTCGAGACCCGAAATTGCAGAATTTGGTCTATAAGTGTTTTCCAAGCTTATTTTAGGGCTCTGACCACTTTGAAGAGCTTTGAAAAATTGTGGAATAATTTTCCACCTTTTTTCTTTTCCAAATCTACACACAAGACCTGAAAATCACACTAAGAGGGAAAACTTGTTAATTGTTAGGGCATGGGGGTTTTCCTTCATCAAACCCCTTTTAGAGAATTAAATCAAATGAAGAATAAGACAATAGAGCATGAAACAAAGGAGTTAGTACATTCCCATGATGATTTTCCTTGAGTTATTGCAACAATGGATGAAGGTTCAACCCCTTGGATGTTATGGAAAAATGTCTTGATGACTTAGAATACTCAAACCCTAGTTTGGTTGAAAAGAGTGATGAATAGAAGAAGAAGATAGGAAAAATGAGATTTAGAAGATAAGAGATGTAAGAGTTGAAAAATGATGGGAAAACCCTTTATTTATACTTGATTTTCCCTAATTTCCCAAAAATACCTCATCACAGGATGACCTTAGGGTTTAGAAGATAATATCCTACCAGAATTTTGAGTTAATTTTGATTTTTATGCCAAATTGGACTAAGTCGCCCAAGGTGGCGACTTATTCCACTTGGGAAATTTTAATTGGATGTTAGGAATTAAGATGTGATTAATGTTATTTAATAGGATTATCTTCTCAAACACACTTAAGTAGGGCCTATAAGTGCATTAAGCCATCCATTTAACACAAGAAAGGGTGAATTTGTTGATGGAAAGCCTAGGAAAGTGTGAGTGTTTGTTACAAAACCTTACAACACTTAGAAATAAGGCCTGGTAAGAGGTAAAAAGGGGTTATTTAGATGAAATATGATAGAAACATCTTATAAAAGTGGTAAAATGTGTTACAACAGTTCACAACACATTTGGAAGACACCATTAGGTTTTTATTGATTTGCATGCGTTCAAGGATAATTAATGTTAATGTGTTGGCCACATTACAACATTAATCTTGGCAAAATCAGGCCAAAATCCATAGGAAAGGCCCAAATGAGTGAAAAATGTCAAGGATACATTTTTTGTGACACATTTAGCCCCCACTTTAGTGAGAGGATGAACTTGCTTCAAACTCATACTAAAGTAGCCAAAACATGCATATCGATAGGGATCCAAAATGTAGTCATGTTAGCAAGATGAGATGACTATAATCAAGTGGGATTATCAAGTCCCCAGAATCAAGATCCCACGACAAACCAAACATTAGTACAAAAGATCACACAAGAAAGTGATGTGAAGGAATGAAAATAAAGGTAAATTTGAATCAAGCTTTGACTGTTTGTCCAGCTAGTTGTGGATCAGATCTAGGCTATTTTTCTAGGAAGATGTGTACTCACTCTAAGTCAATGAAACTTTAGGTTGTCTGTTAGGTGAGAAGGCAAAAAAGGTGTGAAACATACACTCATGGATGGTATGCACTCACACACACAAAAATGTTGCTACGGAGAAAGTCATGCCACTGGTTGGGCTTCCTACCCAATCCATACCAAATTTATACCTCCTGATAACTTTGATAAGGTGCCACAAAAGAAAATTATTTTGGAATGTCATGTAAAGATTTTGTTAAAGGGTATTTTTCTTAGTTCATGTGAGGTCTTCTTCTTAGGGAGAATTTTGCCTAATGTATCCAAGAGAGGACAAGTCATGGTGTTAGATCATTATCCATGGGATGCTTCATTCACATCAGGCCATTTCAGTTGAGCGTACACTCTTGGAAGGCATCAAACCCAATGATACCACCAAGAAGAGGACACATCACAAAAAAGAAAAAAAATGCCATGGAATTTTGTAAAGAGATGTTGTCTACGTATGACCTCACTTTAAAGTGTTCGCTACACCGTCACTATGAGAAATTTCTTTAAATTAGCCAAGGATAAATGTTGAGAAGTCATGAGAGCCAACTTGGAAATCCCCATGCCAAGTCATATGTTTCTGAATTAGGCTACATCATGAATAAGGTAGTATGTCAAATGCGATTCAACTTAAGAAATCTCGTCCACATCCCAAACTTTCTTGTATATGTTTATGAAAGGTTAAAAACTAGTAAAAAGAGATAATGGCAAGTGACATACGAGGATAAGGCTATTGAACTATTTTCCCCCACTTAGTGCAAGACAAAGGTGAGCCTAGAATGGATGATGGTATGTGGCTCCTTGTGATGGATGTGAAACATGCAATAGTGAGTATGCTATGATCCTACAACTATTTCATGGCAAGGAGTACCAACTAATGTTATTTTTGTGGATAAGTAAACATTGTTTCAGAAAAGTTGGCCTTGATTATATATACTATGATAGATATGTGAGAAATGTCATGATAACTTGGTTGGTGTGAGAGGTTGTTCTTAGGTGGGTAAAGGATGAGTTCAAGGTTGTTTGGAGTTTGTTGCTTGTGTGATGGTGGGTAAATAATTAGAGGATTCTTAGGATGGACCATAGGGTATGTAGGAGTTTCATCGATTGAGGGGGATCGAATGGACACTTGCATTTGAATAACCTCAGTGGTCCTGGTTTGATGTATTTTGAAGAAATACATATCATTTTCTTGCACAATAATAGTATGCCTAGAAGGAGAGTTTGTAGGAGAACCACAATCTGAATGTTCTTTGCATTCAAGGATTGGGCCTTCTAAAATGACTTGATCATATGTAACCTGGAATTATCAATGGTTTGATTATCTTATGTATTAATAGTGGGGATATTAGGAGAAGGTGCTAGTTGATTGTCTAAAGTCTCTTTCTCTTCTGTCTTGATTTCTACCCTACTAGGAAAGTGACAATCAAGAGGCTCATCACATGTCATGGTTTCATCACAAATAGGGTTGACATCAAGGGAAGGAAAATTATGAGTTCTATGTGTGTCCATGATTGGATCTTCTTGTTCAAATAGACCCTTCCAAATGTTAGGAACATTAGGAAAGAGAGAAATAATTTTAGAGCTCTCAAGCATTGGATTCCTTGAAACCAATATATCCTTCTCACAAATGTGTTTTTCATGATCGTTCATGACTATATCGTTATTCATTAGAGTACTGTCACAAATAGGGGAGGTGTTGGGAGATGAATGGAGACTAGGTAAAGGGGTGGCAATGAATTCATCTTATATGGTTATAGTATCTTCCCAAGGGGAATGAGGAGAAGAAAAAACAAGACTTTCATGATTTTCAATGATTGTACCTTCATTCACCAAGATTCCTTCATCATTAAAAGGAAAGATATTAGGAGAAATGAAATTATGATCACTAGGATTGTCTATGTTTTTATTCTTTACTAACACATCATTCTCACAAATAGGGGAGATAGGAGGGGTGTAAGTTGAAGACAAGTGTCAATGTTTTCATTCACTAGACTATCATTGTTAGTGTAATTAATTATTTAATTACACTTTATTAAGTTTACTTAGGTAATAATTAGTTTACTTAATGAATAAGTAAGCTTTATTAAGTTGATTTTTTTTTAGGTCAACATTAGGGTTATGCATACATTTCTTTTATAAAGCAATTCATCTCATTGTAATTTCTCAATTTTAAATAATATCAATTTGCACATCTTCATGCAAAGCTCTTGTTTTTTTCTATTTTTCTCTTTTGTGGAAGGCTTTTCTAGTTTGCATGTCTAATCTTGGTTTCTAACATGGTATTAGAGCCTTGATATGTAGCTCCTTCTCAGATTTTGGAGAAAATCATTATAGAGCATGTTCGGGGTTCCTCGAGGGTTTCATGCCTTGAGCTCATTTATGCAGCATTTTGGATCAGATCAAGCATCTCCATTGGATTTAGATAACTATAAAAATTTAGGATTGGCTTTTATTCTACTGATTTTGGTCATTGTTGAAGAAATTTGTGTGGGTTTCAAGCTTGGTGATTTTTGCAAGCTCTCAAAGGTAGCCAAATTTTCGGAGCATTTTGGGCACAAACAGAGGTCACCATCACATTTTTAGTGGAAAAAACCATAAGAACGCCTTTCGTTTCATCAATTTTGGAGTAGTTGGTTTCTGAGGCAAATTTTTTTTTCTAGGCTTTTCGAGGCATGGATTTTTTTTATTTTTTTATTTTGAAAAAAACACTTAAAAAAAGGCGTTGCCAGAATAAAATGGTGGGTGCCACCATGATGCCACCTGGTGGTCACCGGGAGTGGCGGCCACCAATGACGCCCCTCCAATCCATCACCTGCCTCCTCAACCCCCGTGAGCCCCTCCTGCACCTGCCAGAGTCCTATGGGGGACTAGGCGCTATGTTCCCAGCCCCCGATCGGCCTCCCATCACCTGAAAATTCATATGGATGACTAGTGGCTCCACCCCAGCCCCCTTCCCGCCAGCCCCTAGTCATGCACATGACTAGGGGCCTATTTGTTTTAAGCCCCTTGGGCTGCCTGTAGGCCATATTGGCCTTCCTAGAGGAGCTTTCACCAAATCGGGCATAACATTTGCATACAATATCAATTTTTCATGAAAGAGATAGCGTTGAAAATGTGATTTCGACATTGATCCAGTGGTGAAGGTGGTTTTCCCAATTTTTTCTCCAATTTTATTTTGCAGGTCCTTGAACTCAGATGTTGTTTTCACTCCGGAGGGTATATCTTTTGACTCGGTGATCCTTTTTTCACCATGCTCATAGCATTGGAAAGCTGGTTTAGTCCTCTACATATATATGAGGTCCATTTTTATTAGGGATTCTATTGTGACCTTTGGTTTTTACATACACTAATTCTTATTTTATTGCACTAGGTTTACTTTTTCTCTCTCGTTTATGCATGTTTAGCATTCTCTCCTTTTGCAATCATTGGCTATTGTAATAAATGAACTGATATAAAGTTCCATCAGGGGGGTTTCTTGCATAATAATCTGATTATATTGTAGTTTTACTTTGATCACCATATTGATTATTGATTACAACTCACATGGGTTGTATCTGGTTTCTTAGTTTCTTTTGGCCACATCTTGCTCTTGCTTACCACATATCAAATTCACATCAATTCACACTTCAAATTGAGAGCCTATGTTATTGATCTACATTAGGTCACATCTTAGTTTGAGGGCCACTAAATTTTTGGTTAATGTTCCAGAATCTTCATGGTACTTGCTCCTATGGATTAGTTTTAGTCACAGTTTGGCATCGACATTGAGATACATGGCTTCCAGATTCTTTCATCATATCATTCCCTCTTATGGGGGGCATCTTTTTTCATCTACTGTTGCTTCACAGATTTCAGGGTTGTTCCCATTTGTGTGTTTTCCAGTGTTCTGTGGCATTGGGTTTGTTGTTGGATTATTATGATTCTTCTATGGTCTCTTGTAAACATAAGTATCTTTCCTTGTTTTTCGTATTCTGGTTTGAGTGTTACTCCATAGTGTTCTTCTAGTGCTTCTTTGTAGTAGGTCATCTCATTGAGAGGGGGTTTGTCCCACTGGGTTTTCTCCTCTTTCTCTTTCATTGCATTTGTACATGGGTACCTGATTAGGACTTGTTGTCATGACCCATTCATTCTTTCTTGCATTCATCTCAGTTTTAGGTGCATTCCTTTTTAGTCTCCCTAAGTTGCACTTAAGGAAGGGTGTTGGTGTAATTAATTATTCAATTACACTTTACTAAGTTTACTTAGGTTTTGCTTAGGTAATAATTACTTTACTTAATTAATAAGTAAGATTTATTAAGTTGAGTTTTTTTTAGGTCAACATTAGGGTTATGCATACATTGCTTTTATAAAGAAATTCATCTTATTGTAATTTCTCAATTCTGAATAATATCAATTTGCACATCTTCATGCAAAGCTCTTCTTTTTTATTGTTTTTCTCTTTTGTGGAATGTTTTTCTCGTTTTCATGTCTAATATTGGTTTCTAACACTCATAACTAGGGAATACATTGAATGAATGATTAGCATGTTTATGGATTAAAATTTTCTTTCCAATTTTGGAAAGAATTGAAACTAAATTTTTTGGAATTTAAAATGCAATGTAAAGACTTAAAATGCAATGAAATTTTCAGATTTCAAGTAAGGTAATTGATTGATCACACTATGCAATGATCTGAAAATAAAATGTTGTGAATGCAAAATTGAATATGTGCAATGCAACAATGCATGAAATGAGCTAATTTATGCTAGATCTAATGGAATGCACGTTACAGAAAAACAACTAATCGATACAGATAGGTAATGGGAGAAAAAAAATCTAAAAAATAGTGTTTTCAACTTTTTAAAAGGTTGTTTCAAGGGCATAAAGGGACTAAATCGCTCAAGGTGGCGAATTACTCCTGTTGGGGATTTTTTTAGAATTTGTAGATTTTTTGATTGAATTTGATGGTTTATGTGTTGTAAGATGCAAACCTAAGATGGAAATGTTGAATCTCATAAATTTTTAATGTTTTAAGATCCAAAAATGCAACCTATATGCACTTTCACTAATGCAAAATTCAAAACCCTATAATGCAACCTAACTAAAGCAAAATGCAATGCAAGATAATTCTATGGAAATGATGAACTCCAAATTAGACAACAAGGGTGTTTGAAGGTCGGGTTCACCAAAATGTAACTTATATTTTCATACCACCTAGGGTTCTCTAACACTTCTAGGGTTTTTCACCTAAAAGGAGAGAGGGATACCAAAATGCTAATGTTAACATTTAAAGATTAATGTAAGGGTGTATGTGAATGTGTGTGGAATGTGGTGATCTAAATGCAGAAAACTAAAGAAGAAATGATTTATTGATGCTCACCTTGAGAAATGCAAAGTGTTGGAAAACACAATGTTGTATGCAAACATGTATAAAATAAACTATGAAATACAAATAAACTATGATATAAATGAAAAATGAGAATTAGATGTACCTAGAGTATGAAGAGGGATAAGATGAAGTCTAAAATCCTGAAAATCCTAATGTTGAAGCCAACTGGACACTTGTGCCAATCTGGGCGACTTAGTCTAGTTTCTGAGAAAATCTGCCAGAACAAATTTTAGACAAAAGGGTACTCAAATATATAGAAAACCTTTTTCAGGCTTGGCAGTGGGACTAATTTTCCATTAATGGTGACTTAGTCCACTTTTAGGTTTCAGGGAATCTGAAGGTGCAATCTGTAGTTCTAGGTGTGCACTTCTGCTCTAGACCAGCTTCCGAACTCGAAACTGTAGAATTTGGTCTATAAGTATTTCTCAAGCTTCATTTAGGGCTTTGACCACTTTGAGGAGCTTTTAAAAATTGTTGAAGACTTTTCCACCTTTTTTCTTTTCCAAATCTACACACAAGACCTACAAATCACACCAAGAGGGAAAACTTGTTGATTGTTAGGGCATGGGGGTTTGCCTTGGTCAAAAACCTTTTAGATAAATAAATAAAATAAAGAAATAAGATAATAGAGCATGAAACAAAGGATTTAGTACCTTTCCATGATGACTGACCTTGAGTTGCTACAACAATGGATGAAGGTTCAACCCCTTGGATGTTTTGGAAAGATGAATTGATGACTTAGAATACTCAAACCCTAGCTTGCTTGAGAAGAGTGATGAATAGAATAATAAGATAGGAGAAATGCGACTTGGGAGATAAGAGAAGTAAGAGTTGAAAAATGAGGGGAAAACCCTTTATTCATACTTTATTTTCCCTAATTTCCTGAAAATACCTCATCACAGGTCGACCTTAGGATTTAGAAGACAGTATCCAGCCAGAATTTTGAGTTAATTTTAATTTTTATGGCAAATGGGACTAAGTCACCTAATGTGGTGACTTAGTCCACTTAGGAAATTTTAAGTGTATTTGAGGAGTTAAGATGTGATTAATGTTGTTTAATGAGATTGTCTTCCGAAACACACTTAAGTGGGGCCTATAAGTACATTAAGGGGTTAATTTAACATAAGAAAGGGTGAATTTGTTGATGAAAAGCCTAGGAAAGTGTGAATGTTTGTTACAAAACCTTAAAAAAAAATTTAAATAAGGCTTGGTAAGAGGTAAAAATGGGTTATTTAGATGAATTATGATAGAAACATCTCAGAAAAGTGTGAAAATGTGTTAGAACACTTCACAACACCATTAGGTTTTTGTTGATTTGCAAGCATTCAAGGCTTAATGTTAATGTGTTGGCCACATTACAACATTAATCTAGGAGTAATTAGGAAAAAATCCATAGGAAGGGTCCAAATGAATGAAATATGTCAAGGATACATTTGTTTGTGACATTGGCATGAAGGTTCTGATAGAGGAAGTTAGGGTTCAAAGACATTATGGTTTTGATGTGACAATGTTGGTGGTATGGTGGCTAATAGATGTTGGTTTCAGGCAACACGGGTTTGTTTTTTCAACTTCCCGAGTCAACTATGACTTGTGTATCTCGACTTGTCTCTCTTACATTATTGGTTATATTACTCCAAAATAATTAAGGATTTTGCAAACTATATTTCAAAGGTTTAATGGGTCAATGTAATGTTTCTATGGCTTTAAACTGTCGGCAACACCTTGGATGTCTTGACCTATCAAAGATTGAAGTTTATCTTGTAATGGACTTGATCTTCGGTGACAGGTATCTTTATGGTAGCTATTACCATTCAGTGATCCATTCATTTATGAGCATATTTACAGTTTATGAATTGTTCTTGAACAAATTTGATATATTGGCTGATTATTATGTTGAATTTAATTGACCATATGGTATGAATGCAAATATGAGATTTATAATGAAATTATTTGTTCTTTTTTCTTTTCCAAATTCAAGTGCAAGTGAACAAAATTGTGTTGGAATTTTCTCACCTCCAATTGCTTCTGGACCATTGGGGAAATTCCCCTTGCATTGTGGCTCATTTTCCCTCTTCACCTACCGCTTCCCTCGATAATTTTCCCCGAAAAGGTCGGTGACATAATGGCTTTTCTCGCCCTTTCTCTCAGTCTCCTCCTCATGGCTCCCGCCCTCCTCCGTGGGCTGACCTAGTGTGGACCTTTGGAGGGGTGGTGGGTGGTGGTGACGGCACTTTTAGGTGGACCATTGATAATGATCCTAGTGGTGGTTCTAGTTGGTTGGATACTATGAAATAGATTCTACTGTTAGACTTTACAATCTCACCTAGATGCGAGGATAAAGAAAAATAAAAACAAAAGGAAGATGATGTCAGTTGGGGTCCTCTTGATGTCACTCTAGGCCCCTCTAATGTATGGGGGAAGATACCAAATGATAGTGATCTTGTGCCCTATGTTGGCACTACTATGACCACCTGATGGCCTTTTATTTTTACATGTTTGTATTTTTTTGCTTTCTGGGCTTGACCCATGTGACTCTAAACTTCTAGGCTCTACCCATTTGACTTTCAAACTATGCCTTTTTACCACCCACCTTTTTTTTTGAATATGTATCTCAATATTTATAATTAATATAGGTACATGCCTATTCATCAAAAGAAATTAAAATATAAAACTAAAGCTAAAGCTTAAAAAAAAGGAAAAAATTATGTGGATTATACATTCATTGACTATGATTTCCTCACTATAGTCATAGTCACCTTGGTTAAAACATGTATGTAAAATGTGGAAGCATATACATGGTGCAAGAAAATACTTGACATTATTCCTCAAAGAGATTTCATCCCATGGAATGAAAATATTGTAGGATATACAAATAGTGGATTCTTAATGCTATAGTTGCAATAAACCTTATTGACTAATATACAAATGGATTTCATCAAATGGAATGGAATGTGCATAGGATAGAAACATAACCATTTTCTTGAAAAGGGATATCAATGAAAATTTGTATGATAGGTGTTCTATTGATTTTTCTTTGAAAAATACCTCAAAGAAATGAGGTCTCAATGTGTGCCATGATTGCGAGGTATGCATGAGATGAATTTGTTAAAAAAAATTGAAGGTAGAATTTTTTCAGCTAGAACTCACTCTAGATCACCATAATATTGAAAGAAAGGGAATACTCCATTAGATGTATAGAGGACGTACCAAATCCATGGATGGAATCAAAGGGGATTAAGAGAAGTCTATTTTGAGAATGGTTTACAAGTACTTCAAGGAAGATAGGGTGTAAAGGAAAACCTCGTGAACCAAAGAAAATAGGGTGTGTCCACCTTTTAGGATATGGAACACACAAAGCAAAGGGGGGGTAAGGTCCTTCCTCCTATTTCACTCTAGTTCATTGAAGAAAACCCTAGAGATCTCAACATAATTACCCAATTAGGAAAAGAGATTGCTACAATCTCTCCTTAGGTGTGATTAAAGAAGGGGTTCACCAATAAGAAAATTATTAGAAAGAAGGAAGTGACTACAATATGAAAGCCTAGCTATGTAAACTACAAAATTAAACTTTAAATCAGAAAAAAAAAACTAAGGCTAAATAGAGAAATACCTCGAAGACTGGAGATTCCCGAAATAAGGTCTGCAATCCTGAAATTATGAATTTTGATGTGAATTGGTAGTCACATGCTAGACTAGTCTATTTAATCCCAGTTTAGTGTTTCTGGTTGAATTTTACATCTGCAACCGGTAAACTAGGATCCATAGGAAATTTCTAAAAATTGGTATATTGGGACTGATACACCCAAGGTGATGATTTAGTCCTAATATTAGGGCTTTTCTGAAACTTTGTAATCCTGTAGTGATCTTCTATAGCTTCTCCCCCTTTTAATCCTCGAGTCTAAAAGTTAGAATTCTCTCCTATAGGTGACTTTCCATGACTTGATGACAACTTCTTGAAAACTTTGACAAATTTCTTCATTCTTGCAACTTTGTCTTCAAAGGATCTTCAAGCTTAAAACACGTAGATCTACAATCACACATGTAGATGAAGAAAAATGTTGATTTGTTAGTGGATAGGGGTTTTCCTTTTTCAAACCCCATTTTTGTAATCAAACCTTGAAATGAAATGAAAAAGAATGCATGAATGATGAATGAAAAATATGCAATGTGTTAGAAGTTTTGGTTACATTGCTGATATGTGGTTTTCATTGATGTCAACACAATTAGCATTGGTGATTTTGAAGGTTGTATATGTTGAGGATATTGAGAAAATTGTAATAAATATATTGCAAGCAATCAATGAAGCTAAGAAGGTTAGAGTGATGAAAATTTATGTACGTAGATGATCAGTAGGTGCACATTAAAGGGTTTGTTCCTAAGCCTATCAAGTATGTTGTTCGAAAGTTTCAGTGGTACGCATCAAGAATTGATGAAGTTATGAAGTTTTGTGTTCCTACAGTTATTCAACTACTGTAGCAGGTATTTATGGAAGATGAGATTGCAATTCTAGTAAAGCGAGTTCTTGTGTATGTTCCTGAGGTATTCATTGATTTTTCTAGACCGTACTCTATCAGTGTTGTATGTTCACATTGATCAATGTGTTTGTGGTTGAAGATCTTTTCTTTGTGTGTTAGAGATTTCATTTTCTTGTCCGACATGATGGTGGTATCATGTTGCAGATCCTTATGGATTAATCTTGTATTGTTTGACATGTTCGAGGATATTGTTTGTAAAGAATGAAACTCTTTAATTCAAAATATTGACAATACTCTTTAAAGGGTAAAAGCACAAAGTTGTGTCACACTTTATAAAGGAAACAACCAATGCTGATCCAACTTTTAAAATTGAATCACTAAAAAGTAGCATATATGTTTTGAATTTTTAAATGATGTAAACTGGTAAAATATATATTTTTCAGTATATTTTATGTTTGTATTTTTTATAAGAAATTAAAAAATTATTTTAAACTAGTTTCTCATAAATTAACATTATAATTTAGTTGCTGATAAAATGCTGAAAAATGAAGTTGCACGGGACATCAAACTTTTCATAGTAAATTTTATTTTTTTTCTTTCAAATTTTTTGTGTGTATTTATAACTTGAAACTTTAGTGCATGGATATTTTTTTTTCGAAATTTGATAAATATATATTTGTATATAAGTATTAAAATGTGGGTGAATAAAAAATAATTGTTTCCATCAGATGTCAACATTCATATTAAATATTTATCTAAAATGGAAAAAAAATTATACTATCTTGAAATAGATTCCTTTATCTAGTGCATCATATTTTTTCAATTTTTTTTAATAAGTTTTAGTATTTTTCCTTGGCATGGTAATCAACCTAACATTTTTTGCTGATAACCTACTTTTAGTATAAATATAAATATAAATAATAATAATAATTAAACTATAAAAATAAATATTATTTTGAAAACTACATTTATGGATGTACAAAAGGGTATTTTTACATTTTTAAAAAAATGTTATTTACATGAGGAGGAGTTATTAAAACTTCAAGTTTTTCATTTTTTTGGTAAATTGGACTCAAAGTGGTGCTCCATATATTTTTAGCCAACAATTTTAGTTGAATAAATTTTGGAAGTATCTAACTTAGCTAGAATGAATCTTATTAGGTCATATGTTTGACCAAAATTGTTTTTCAGTTAGAAATACTTAAATTCAGTTGTGCTGAGATGTTGGCTGAAAGTGTGACACAACTTTGTGCTTTTACCCCTGAATAAATTAATTTATACTCAAAAAAAATTTGAAACTTCATTCATTAGACTTCATAAAATCCAAACGATTTCAAAACAATGACTTAAAGTCGATAAATTGATTCATAATATTCCCAGTTGAATTCATACACATGTCATCTTACATGACATTGATAATAATACAAAAGTAATTGTAATATAGTTTAAAATTCGAGACTTAGGCTTTATGTCACCTTAAGCTCTACAATTCATAATTTAAAGAATACAATAATACATAAATGAAGATGGCATCCTTTGATCTTCAATCCAATAGCATATCTTCAATAATGAAAATGAGAACAAGGATCAGGTGCATTTTTCGCCCAACCTCGAAGCTTACACTTCCCTAGAATTCATTAGTCATTCAAAGAATACCCAACCCTGCATGAATCGCTTAGCAAAAAGTAGTCGACATGAAAGATGGAATCTAGGGCGTGCCTAGTATAACTAATAATACCACAAGCATTTTCATTTTTCTAATTCATTTAAGAAATAAGAAAGTTCGATACTAGGATATGGTAGAGATTTCATTCATTCCATCTATTTCAATGGTCCTTAAGTTACTTGGCCAACTAAAATGTCATGCACGACAAATAATAGCATTTTTAGAAAAGCAAAACTACACTCTCTAATAACCCATATTCGGCACCCGTCCCGAAAGGTAACTTTCCAAACACATGTCATGCACATTCATTTATCAAGCTTGCATGGTTCCATTCAAAATTAAAATGATATTTCACTAACATCTTAACTGCAATCTTGTTTCAAGCAAAATATGGTTCTAAAGCAATTTTTTCATTGTTTAAAATCATAAATAACATTAAATTAATATTTAAATCAAATAATAAAATAAACAAAAGAAGGAGTATCTCAAGTATGTAATCTAAGTACATATTAAAACCGGAATAAATGAGCACATGTTCTTTCAGTTCATTTAATCATTTAAATTAGGTTCACTTCGAAATAATCATGTTCTAATTCATTTCATTTCCAAGTAATTCATATTTTTAATTTACTTGTTTTATTTTATGTTTTTCACATTTCCAGAAAATAAAAATAATAACTTTTCAAAAACATGTTTAACAACTCATTTTTACTTTTGTTTCGTAGTAATTTTCAATTTCATTTCCATAGATTTATCTAATTTCATTTTTACTCTTGAGCATGAATCTTTACATAAAATTATTTAATCTTACATTCTGGAAAATATTTAAATTTTGATTAATTTAATAACAGTATCTTTTATGTTTCAATCGTTTAAAAATTTAAGACTTTCTGACAATTTTGGGTCTTTCTAAAGTTTTTTCGAAATCTATATAGCTCTAATAATTTTACTGTTTTCTATTTTGATCTTATCAAATTTACTAATTAGAATCTCCAAAAAAATAAATAAATCTACTGTCTTTTATCATTTTTTGTTTCTAATTGTTCAATACTTTTCTGGTAAAAATAGTTTGATGTTAAATCTTTTTCCTAAATTTGACAACAACAGTTATTTTCTTTCCTATTCAAAACTAAATTACAAGTAAAATAAAAAAGAATTTAACTCAGTATTGTATTAATTTTGAATTGGTTTTCAATTCGTCTACCTGGTAATTTCCTAAATCTAGAAATGAGCTTTTGTGTCTTGTTCTGTCAATTTTTGTTCTATGCTCTTTTCTTCCCGCTGCTGATGATTATCTTCTGTTATCCCCTCTGCCATACCTCTTCCCTCCTTCTTGCAAACTCACCTCCTCCTTATCTCTTTCTACTATCCATATGTATGAGAGAAGGTAGGGTAGACTTTAAATGTTGATCAGTCTCCTTCCTTCCTATGCGTGCATGGTGATAGGAGGATGAATTGTATTAAAATATGTTCTCTTAAACCTTTCTCCCTTCCTCCTCCGCTCTGGCCATGCACTTTACTTCTCTCTGGTGCCTCCCTAATACTTCTCTCCCTCTGCTGGTTGTGTGTCTCTCCCTGTCCTCCCTTTGGCCACACCCTGTCTTCAACATTCCCCCATGTGCCTTTCCCTTCTTTCTTTCCCCCTATTGCCTCCCTCCTATTTCCCTCTATACTGGTCACCCCTTATACCTTCCTTATGCATGTGGAATTAGAGAGGAGAATATGATGCTCTCTTTCCTTAACCTGTGCACACGGGGCAAGATCAACAATTTTTTTCTTAAAAAATTCCCAGACCTCTCTCTCCAAGCCATGCACAGGAATATGAGGGGATGAGCAATGTATTTTCCTAATAAGAAACAATATTCCTCCTCCTCTGTGCGAATGTGTTAACAAAATGAATCCAATCCCAATATGTAAACGAAAATATCTCTTTGTTTTGCCTGTCTCATCAAAAATGGATTTTCACTCTTTTTTTTTTTTTAATTCGAATTTCATTCCTAATTGATATTTTTCATGTAAATATGTTGGAGTTATTCCCAAAGAAATATCCACTTTCTTAGCTTTGATCTCCAGTTAAATATTTCAAACTCCAAGTTCCATTTTTATGATTGCATTCAATTTTTGATTGAAAGATATTTTCTTCTATTTGTAAACTGCTGATTTGAATTCAATTTCTAATTTGAATGTATGCTTGTTTTTCCAATATGTTTTCAATACCTTAGTTTTAGATATTTGTTTAATTTTTCAACAAATCTTTCGAATATTAATAACACTAATTTATATTTTAATAAATTTTCACAATTAAAAATCTATTCTATTAATTCGAAATAAAAGCATCATTATTTTTAAGTAATAACAAAATATTGACATAAGGAATTTAATTATTTAAATAAGATCAATTTTATCACAAAATAATCAAATCGTCATTCAAAGCAAACATATATTATTTCACATATTTTTGAGAAATCAAGTAAACTTTATTTAAATTTTGCAAGTGTAATCATCATGAAATAGATTAAAATAATAACTAAGTGTGTACATGAGATTCCATCATCCTCATAAATGTCTAATGGCTAAAACAAATCTACCTGATCAATGTTCTTGCCTTCACTCACATTCACCTATTCCTACATTCACTTGCACTTGATTTCTCATGAGCAATGACAAACCCCAAATTTCATAAAAAATGAATTCAAATCATTTCACTAGAATTTAAATCTCAATTTCAATAACCGTCGATTTCAATTTCAATTTCAATTTAAATAATCATCTAACATAATTATTAAAAATCTGATGATTAATTATTGCATTTAAATAAATGAGAAAAATCAGTACGTGACATTGTTTTGGGTCCTCACTATGTTCTGATAGATTTGTGGTGGTGCGCATTAAAATTTATTTATGTACTAAAGCCAATAGTTGTAATTTATTCTTTATTCTTGGTCGACAGAGTTGTTGATGTAAATCCATGTAGCGGATATATAAGAGAGATTTTTTTCTCATTTTGTGAAGTGCTCCTATATGCTCGGTGTGTGTATGTGAAAATAAATATCAAATTATTCAAGTGCAAAGTAGCATGTGGAGAAGTTTGAGCGAAGTGTGAAGAAATATTTCTATGCCTAACTGAAACTATCATTAGGATTTTGTAGAAGCTAATTTTTCAGTTTATCCTACTTAGATGGTTTTAATCTGATTGTCTTATGTAAGGCAATGAGCCTTCCTTTGAGTAGTGAACTCTAGGCAATGTGCATGAATGCAAGTGCATTCCCTATTAATTTTTCATTATACTTTATACAGGGTATAATTGTGGATTAACCTCCACCGTGGTTTTTTCCCTTAACATGGTTTCCATGTAAAATCTTGGTGTCAAGTGTGTTTTCGATGTGTTACTTAATTCTTGCTTTCACTGTTATTCATTAGATCTAGAATTAAAAGTTAATAATATTGATTAAGTGAAAAATTATGTGAAAACTAATTCACCTCCCCCCTCTCAGTTGTCTCTTCTTGTTTTTCCAACAATTGGTATCAGAGTAGGTTCCTTTGAAAAAAAAGCTTAATAGCTTGAGGTGATCCGATATGGCATCTTACAAGAAGGATAGTCCTAGATTTGATGGAACAAACTACTCTCTATGGAAGGTTAGAATGGAATGTCATTTGAGATGCATTGGTGAGACTTTCTGGAAGATTGCAAATAATGTATATACTATTCCTCAGAATGGTCCATCTACTACTAATGAAAGCAAAGAAGCTGAAATAAATACCAAGGCTATTGAAGCATTGGTGAGTGCTTTGCCAAATTCAAAAATGATAAATGTTATAGTTCTGAAGACTACACATGAGATCTGGAAAAAGTTGGAAACATTGTATGAAGGAGATCCACTAGTGAAAGTTACAAAGCCACATAGTCTAAAAGTAAAATGGGAGGACATGAAGATGAGTGAAGATGAGAACATATTTTATTTATCTCAAAAGGTAAATGAATTGGTGTTGAGCATTAGATGTGTCGATGGAGTCTTGGAAGAAGATGAGATTGTGGCTAAGATACTTAGATCTGTGCCTCCTTCCTATAGAGAAAAAACTCATGCTATTGATGAACTCAAGACAGTGAAAAATGTGACAAGAGACATGCTGATTGGAAAACTTGCTACCTTTGAGTTAATTGAATTTGGTGAATCCTATCCTAAGACAAAATCTGCATTCAAAGCTACTATATCCATAAAAAGCCAATAGATATATGATCTGGGAGAAATTTCCAAGAAGACATTCAAGTATGAAGATGAGATGAAACATATTGAAGAAGAAAGAGAACTAGAAGAGCTAGAAGAACTAATTGTGAAAAGAGAAGCCAAAGGTCATGGTAAGTACAAAGGAAACTTGCCTATTAAATGTTTCTCTTGCAGTAAGATAGGTCATTTTGCATCAAGATGTCCTGAAAGAGTTTCTAAGTACAAACCTGAGAAGACTTGATTTCAAAATAAATGTTATTATGTTGAAGAAGGTGTTACTGATGATGAATTTGATAAAGAAACTAGAAATGAAGATGGATGGTTATTTATTACTATCAAAGAAAATGGTCAGGTGTTCACTGAATCTATTAGTAATTAGAATGTTAAGAAAACTCTTGTACGAAAAAATGAATAAAAGGATGAGTGGGTAATTGACAGTGGATGCTCACATTGTATGACTGGTGACACAACTATGAGGGTGGTGTTGTAAGATTTGGAGACAACACTTCTGGTGTGATTTGTGCTAGAGGCACTATTTATTTTGGTGGTAAACATAATACTAATAATGTTCTTTATGTAGAAGGCTTAAAGAACAACTCATTGAGTGTTGGATAGATGGTAGACAAGGGATACAATCTTTAGTTCAAGGATGGTAAATTCAAGATAAGGGGAAGTTTTGGAAATGTGATTGCTTCAGGTACAAAGACAAGAGGTAATATTTTTCACTTAGGTGTTTCTAGTGAATTTTTTTTAATTGCTCAAGTTGATGTAAGTTGGTTCTGGAATAGGAGGTTGTGTCATGTGAAATTTGATAAAAATTTCAAAATAAGTTCTCAAGTAGTCAAAGATCTTCCTAAAATAGTGAAGCCTACTAACACTATGTGCAAGGAATGTCAGATGGGAAAGAAAAATAGAAATTGTTTTCGAAGGAAGCAACATAACTCTAATGTAATACTGGAATTGATCCATACTAATCTATGTGGTCCCTCTAGGATTAGAAGTATTCAAGGTGAAAGGTACTTTATGTTTCTTATTGATGATTATTCTCGGATGATATGGGTTGTTTTCTTAAGAGAAAATGATGAAGCACTAGAAAAGTTCAAAAGTTTCAAAGCTATGGCAGAGAATTAGACAAGTTTGAAGATAAAATGTTTGAGGTTAGACAAAGGTGGTGAATTCAACTCCTAGGAATTCAAAGACAACTATTTTCTCCCCAGACCCCTCAAGAAAATGGAGTTGAAAGAAATAACATAATTGTTCTAGACACTGCTAGAACCATGATGTTGTCTAGAAGCAAATGTTCCTCATTTCTATTGGAGAGAAGTTGTAAGCATTGTTGTGTATACTATCAACTGGGTAAATGTCAACAGTAATTCTGGTAAGACCCCTTTTGAGCTATGGTTTGGTTATAAGCCTACTATAAAATACTTCAAAAAAATTGGAAGCAAATGCTACATCAAGAGAGATGATGATATAGGAATTTTTTATGCTAGAAGTGATGATGGAATATTTCTAGGTTACTCTACTAAGAGCAAAGCTTATCGATGTTTTCATAAAATATTGAAGAAAATGGTTGAAAGTGCTAATGTAAAAGTTGATGAAGATATTGATAGATCATCTAGATGTAGTGTATATGATTCAGATGATCAACATGATAGTAATAACAATGGAAATATTTTTCATACAAAAAATCAACTTCAAATTGTTCCTGTGAACCAAGGGAATCAAGAAGCAGAAACTAGCAGAAGTGCAGAAGAAATAGCACAAGAACCAGAAGTCAGAGAAAGTCCTAAAGTTCCAAAGTATGTGAGGCAAAATCATTTTGATAGTCAGATCATAGGAGATAAGAAGCAAAGGTGTGTAAACTAGAAGAATAATTTTGGAAGAGTATTGCCTAATTTCCAAAACCGAGCCTAGCAATATTAGTCAAGCATGCAAAGATGAATATTGGATGGAAGCCATGAAAGAAGAACTAATACAGATAGAGAAAAATGATACATGGGATATTTTTCCTAGACCTCAAGACAAAAATGTGATTGGAACCAAATGGGTATTTTAGAATAATCTGAATGAACAAGGTGAAGTGATAAGAAATAAAGCAATACTGGTTTGCAAAGGGTACTCATAGATGGAAGGTATTGAATTTGAAGAAAATTTTTCCCCTATTGCTAGAATTGAAGCTATAAGATTATTTATTGCTTATGTTGCTTTCAAGAATTACAAAGTCTATCAGATGGATGTAAAGTCAGCATTCCTAAATGGTGAGCTAGAAGAAGTCTATGTTGAGCAATCAGATGGGTTTCAACTGACTCACAAAGAGAACATGGTATGTCGATTGAAGAAATATCTATATGGAATTAAGAAATATCCTAGAGCTTGGTATGATAGATTGGATAAATACTTGTTGAAGCTTGGATTCAGTAAAGGTACTACTGATAGAAATTTGTATTTCAAGTTAGATCAAGATAAAGAATTGATAATTGAAGTCTTTATTCATGACATTATCTTTGATTGTGATGATGACTTATGTATGAAGTTTTCTGATGAAATGAAAAGTGAATTTGAGATGTCAATGATTGGAGATCTAAAAGTCTTCTTAGGATTGCAAATCACTCACTTAGAAGATGAAATCTTTATATCTCAGTCCAAGTATGTAAAAGAGCTACTAAAAAAGTTTGGCATGGAAGATTCAAAGCCAGTTTGTACACCTATGGTGACCAGATGAAAACATACACAAAATGATGATTCTCCTAAGAAAAATAAAACAAGATACAAGTCAATGATTGATGGATTACTCTACTTGACTCAAACCAAGCCAGATATAATGAATATTGTGTGCATGGTTGATAGATATCAAGTTGATCCAAAGGAATCAGATGCGACTACAATAAAAAGGATTTTTAGGTACTTGAAAGGAATAGTTGACTTTAGATTATGGTATCCAAAGGATAATGATCTTACTTTAAATTCCTTTATAGATTTTTATTGGGCAAGTGATGTTAATGCCAATAAAAGTACAAGTGGTGGTGTGTTCTTCTTAGGGAATAAGTTGGTATCTTGGCTAAGGAAAAAGAAGAATTCAGTTTCCTTATCTACTGCTGAGGTAGAGTATATTGTTGCTGCTAACAACTGTACTCAAGTATTGTGGATGAAGCAAATGCTGAGAAATGTCAAAATTGAGTATGAAGAACCCATTGCTATATTCCCTGACAATTCAAGTGCCATAAACATTTCTAAGAATCTAGTGTTGCATTCAAAGACAAATCACAAATCCATCAAATATCACTTCTTGAGAGATAAAGTAAGTGACAAATAAGTCAGAATAGAGTATATACCTACCAAGGAGAAAATTGCAGATATTTTCACTAAGTCATTGCGTAAGGGTAATTTTGAGTACCTCAGAGGTAAGTTAGCGGTGATTTCCCCTCCTGATCAAAACTAATGATGCATGTCCTTGCATCATTTTGTGAATTCATAGCCATATATTATTCTGGATTGATGTTGTGGTGACTACTACTTAGGGGGAGTAGTCAGATGTGCTAAATATGTGGTTGAAATCTTGTGTACCTTTTCCATTGACGTCAAAGGGTGAGAAGTGTAATGTGAAAAACCTTTGTAGAACAAAGAGGGAGAAGTGCAATATGTAAAAGGGATATTGTTAGAAGGAAAGCTAGTTGGGTTGATGGTATTTTTTTTCACATCATGTGTTGCCATCAATGCCAAAGGGGGAGATTGTTGGATGTCGTGGTTGAATTTTTGATATGTGTTTTTCATTGATGTCAACACTATTAGCATTGGTAATTCTAAAGGCTATATGTGTTGAGGATATTGAGAAAATTATAATATATATATTGCAGGTAGCTAGTGAAATTGAGAAGGTCAGAGTGATGAATTTTTTTGTACGTAGATGATCAGAAGGTGTGCATTAAAGGGTTTGTTGCTAATCCTATCTAGTATGTTTTCTAAAATTTTTAGTGGTACGCCTCAATAATTGAGGAAGTTATGAAGTTTTGTGTTCCTAAAATTATTCAACTACTGTAGCATGTATTTCTGGAAGATGAGATTACAATTCTGGTAAAGAAAGTTGTTGCATATGTTCCTCAGGTTTTCATTAATGTTTCTAGATCATACTCTATCAGTACATCTGCATTGATCAGCATGTTCATGGTTGAGGATATTTTCTTTGTGTGTTCGAGTTTTCATGTTCTTGGTTGACATGATGGTGGTAGCATGTTGTGGATCCTTATGGATTAATCTTGTATTTTTTGGCGGGTTCGAGGATATTGTTTTGGGTCCTCACTATGTTGTGACCAACTTGTGTTGGTGTGCATTGAAATTTATTCTTTATTCTTGGCCAACAAAGTTGTTGATGTAAATTTGTGTAGCAGATATATAAGAGCAATTTTTTTCTCATTTTGTGAAATGCTCATGTATGCTCAGTGTGTGTATGTGTGAATAAATATTAGATCACTCAAGTGCAAAGTAGAGTGTGAAGAAGTATTTATGTGTCTAATCGGAACTATCATCAGGCTTTTGCAGAAGATAAGTTTCAGTTCATCCCACTTAGATGGTTTTAATCTGATTGTCTTATGTAAGGCAGTGAGACTTCCTTTGAGCAGTGAGCTCTAGGCAGTGTGCTTGAATGCAAGTGCATTCCCTATTCATTTTTCATTATACTTTTAATAGCATATAATTGTGGATTAACCTCCACCGTGGTTTTTTCCCTTAATCGGGTTTCCACACAAAAATATTGGTTTTGTGTGTTTCTGATGTGTTGCTTATTTCTTTCTTTCACTATTATTCATCAGATCTGGAATTAATATTTAATAAGCTGGATTAAAATATAAATTTTGTTACAATTGATTCACCCCCCCTCTTAGTCGTATCTTCTTATTTTTCCAACATAATGTTTCAACTCACCATACCCTTGATATGAAGGATGCCATCTAGTTTGAAATGGCTAGCATGAATGTAGATCTTGACTCTTGATTGAATGTTTGAAACTTTGTCTTGAATCCTTGCTTGAATCATGAAAACATACATCACAAATGTTAGCTCAAAAATACACATGATGCTTGAATCTTGAATGTACCTCCAAAATGATTGATAATAAACTCTTGAATAAAATTTTAATGTTCTCTTGAATACTCATAAGATCACTTGAATTCACTAGGAGAAAATATGTGAAATAACCTTGCATTTATACTTGTTTATGCCAAATTTCCTCAATCAACAAAAAAAATGAATCATGAGTACTTTGCAAGAACCGGTGCCTTCATCCCAAGCACAGAATCACAACCAACCTATATAACCAAATAAAAATTTAACAATAGCAACGTATAATTTCAAGAGATATTACATTATAAAATTCCCCTATCACATTCATGACTTATACTACTTATCAATATCCTAACACTTGATTATTATTAGTTAGTAATATCATCCAAGCATTTACATTAATTCATTGAATCAATAAGAAGGAATGAAATCAAACATCTATTGGTAAACAATGGAGAAAAATAACATCTTGGATTACTTTAATTCATAACTCATAAAACAAGCACAAGGAGAGACAATAACCATGAAATTAGTATTTCTTAGTAGATATTTTGCTATGTTTTTATCCAAACTACATAAATAATTATGAACTCTAAAGCTTAAGGTCAAAACTCTAAAACATGCTTAGTATTCCTCTTACAATTCACACTGTCAATTGCATAAAACAATGAACCCCTACTTTCTAGCCCTGTATTCCTTCTTATAGAAATGAAGGAGAAAAAACAAGCCTCGGGCTAGGAAGTACACATGTAAAAACCCTATTGGACCACTATATCAAAGATTCTCCCATTCAAGTACAACACACACCCAAGAGGTGGGAGACATGTGTGAAGAAATGAATGTAGTCCTCATTCATTGCAAGATATCGGGTTCAATCTTCAAAATTGGTTCAACTGAACAATTACCTCAAAACTTGTTCCCATGCACAAAAGTGAAAAGAAGGAAAAGCATGAAGAAAGAAAAAAAAGGAAAAAGGTAAGACCACATCTGCAGCCCTGTCATCAAATCAACTTTGAAAAGATACACTATATTTCTTGATACTTTAACAAAAGCCTATTTTTTACTAAATCCAGGCTATGTAGTGCA
The DNA here is from genome assembly GCA_007115665.2 of Sequoiadendron giganteum. Taxonomy (NCBI): domain Eukaryota; kingdom Viridiplantae; phylum Streptophyta; class Pinopsida; order Cupressales; family Cupressaceae; genus Sequoiadendron; species Sequoiadendron giganteum. The sequence goes on along the minus strand of CM021100.1, from coordinate 228,000,885 downwards.
TTCCCATCTATTTGTTATTCATCATGGTTGTAGACCTTCACAATTTCAAATCACTATCCAAACACCTCTAGTGCTAAACCTTCACTCCTTCCAAGTAACCGCCCTTCCATGCAAGGAATTCTTCTTCAATAGGCCAATCAAAATTCATTACTTCATTAGCCCTTTTCCTATAAGGTGCATACTTGGTGACAATTTAGTTAGCTTCTTTATCACATTCTAGTAGAGCAGTCTCAACATGGACTAACATATCCATATTCAATGTTAATGTGTCCATATCAAATTTTTGACAATTTTTTATAGCTTGATCAAAAATTACATTGTTTACTTCACTTCTCCATTCCTGTAGAGTCTTAATGCTGTGATCATCCCTTAAGATGGATGGAAGAAGGCCATGATGAGATTCGTGGAAGGATTTTACCAATTCCTTTATCATGTTCTCCAATTTTTCAACATTCCCTTTGTATCCCTCAATCTTATTCACAAGAAGCATATTAGGCTTAAAATTTTTAGGTGGATTGGATCGTACTTAACCCCAATTCCTATCAATATCAATTATTGTTTTCTAGGGATCCAGACTTCCATGAGTACAATGGATATTTCTCTATCAATATAAAAACTTTTGATGGCATCAACCATGGATGCATAACTATAGTGAATACTATTAATTTTTTTATTCAATTTTTTATTCACATTTTCTAGTACCACTACAACAATCCTCATATTTCTCTTAAAAGCATCTTTATCGTGACTTTTACATTTTTCCATGTATTCATTTAATTCCTTAAGAAAATCTTCCCTTTTGATATCCCCTTCCACTTGTGTCCCTTCTGATATACTGGGTTCTACTATAGAAATGGGTGCACTTCTCATATTATATCACACAATTACCCATGAATTACTTACATCAACAGTAAAATCGGAGGATATGTCTTCTTGTGAAATAGTGGGGGAGTCAACATCATTTTGTTTGAGCTTTCCAGGTTGTAACTTTTGCAACACATCTTCCAGTAATGAAATATTTGTATGTAATTGCATATTATCTCTCTCAAGATCAACATACTTAACCAAAAACAAATTCAATTATGTTTTGAGTTTATCCTTCTCAGCATTCATAGATTCCACACTTGCCCTGGTAAGTTGTGCAACATGAACAAACAAATTTGTAGCTTCTAAGGCCAATTTTCTAGACACTCTCTTTATTATTAGGCCTCCACAATAATCAGGTGTGGGTTGAGCAATATTTGGCATTCTTGTGCTTGGGGCTAAAGACCATATAACCAAGGCTTATGACTCTTCATTGAAAGAAGACCATTGTAATGAAAGTGCAACTTCTTCTTTTGTTTCATAGAGTGGTCTATCACATTTATTTATTGTGACAAAATCTATGGATAAAGCTAGATCCCACTCTAGTAGCAACAAGATGCCACTTGTTCTTACAAATTCCTGACCTTCTTTTGCAGTCACGTTTTGGAACTTGGCTCTCATCTCATTTAACACCTTTTTCTAAATGACAGCATTAGGAAATTTTGGATGAAGGCTCCTTTCTACAACCACATTGTTTGCATACTCATCTCTTTTAGCCCTATATCCAAAATCCGAAAAATCTTGAGTCTTCAAAAATGAGTCATCATCCAATAATTTGGGACATTCCTCAATCCACATGTCATCACTTCCATTGATCCCTTTGAGATCAAAATTACTCAATATTTTTCCCAATTGATTGGTTTCCCTTACTATAGAAGTAGTTTGCACTCCTTCATGTATTTCTTGCTCTAATACCAAAATATCATCATCAAAGCCTTCATCATCATATTTCACTAAACTAGTGGGCACAATATTTTGTCTTTTCAATGGTGGCTCCCTAGGTGGTATTTCATTAGGTGGCGGAGAATCAAAATCCACAATTTTGGAATCTACCAACCTCGGTGGAGATGGGGGTGGTACTTCTAGCATAGGAGAAGGAGATCTATCTTCCTCATGTTGAGTGGGAGAACAAGCTTCATTAGATTTCCTTGCCTTACCCTTTCTCCTTATAAAAAAGTTTATTTTTGGTTCCTCAAGGGCTTATGATGTAGAATCCTCTCCTATCTATAACAGAGATTGCTCCACTCTATTCTTTAGAAATTGGAGCCTTCCATTTATCTTTACTAACTACCCCTTTAGTTTGAAGGTGGCCTACTATTGAATCAAAATTTCTTGTTACGTGCTCCAGCTTTTGAATTATATCCTTAGCCTCAAGGAGAATCCTAAAATTAGGCTCTTCCTTCTTTATTTTCCTTTGTATTTTATTGAATTCTATCCACCTTTCCAACCTATTTTCCTATTCGACACTATCTAATATATTCCTTATTACATATTCTAGATAGTGGAAAATGTGGACATATTTGTAGCTCTTGTTTCTCTCATTCAACCAGACCATAAAACCTTTAGGACCATATTTGACCCTCTCAATTGTCTTCTACATGTGTGATATGTTTTGAGCACTTCAATGATATTGTTCAAACCTCCTTTGGTCATTAAAAAATTAGAGAAACATGTGTATGAAGGAAAGGAAGTTCCCTTTCCATGATTCAACAAATGTTCATTTTCAACATTTCCCAGTTAACACATAACCTCAAGGAAACCAATTCTTTCTAGCAAAAACCTTGGCAACAAGTGAGGTGCTAATTTAGAACCATATACTCTTAAGATAGTGAAATAAAGGAGTAAGATAACATCTCCCTAGTTATGATCGACGCCTATCTCAGGCCTTCTTTCCTTTTGTCTCAAGAAATCATGTAAAGCAATAGAAACTTTGGGAAAATTCACAATCAAAGCTCTCTTTAGTTCAGAAGAAAACTAAGTTTGGAATGTGACATAATCATATGTCCTATCATCCTTGTCTAAGACTATGGTCCAACATTGCATGGGCCAATCCAAGTCAATATTTGTTTTCTCGCAAGTTGACAACCCTGGTTCCAATGTGATAAAATTTTGATCAACCACAACATGAGCTCCTTGAGTGTATTGAGTGTACTTGTAATGTTGAATTATTCTTCTAAGATAAATATTAATAATCATCCAATTCCTTACTTCGGTAGCTCAATGTCCTTTCAATTATTAAGGCTCACTCGAGTGAACTAGAATGGCTTTATTTCCATCAACTTAGTTTTTAATACCAACTGTTGATTCTCCTAGTAATTTGATTTATCCACGATCCATATTTGATCAACTTATTATAAAATATTTGACTGTACACAACCGCAACTTTTACCAAATGATAGGAGGCCATGTGGAAACACTTTTTCGTAGTATATGGGCTCCACCATCTCCTTTTATTTTCATCCATGATCCACATATTTGTCTTCCCTTACCCCCACAAGCAATATCTCATGTGCAACTTTTATCAACGGGAAGATGGGAAGTGATTGAGATTAAATCCCACAGCCTCATCGTACACACTCCTTAGCTAGCAACAAATTTCTCCTTCATACAACATCAATGTCTCAGATTAAAATATATTTATGAACATGTAATATATGCACATTAGTAACACACATGTTACTTACCATGTCCTCAAAGTTATTCCACGTGACAAATGTTGGCCTCCCCATTGAGAAACTAGCAGGAAGGATGGGGCCCACACAAGATGGCGGGTAGTGATCCAGATTATTTCACATCACTAGAAATCAACCATTAACCAAGATGAGATTCGGCAATAATAATCCTCTGACCCATCATAGTGAAGACAGGTGGCAATCAATTGCTAGCTTGTGTGGTTACTTTGGTAAAGAAGAAAAGCAGACAGGCCAGTAGGGAACAATCTAGATGTGGCCACCTTAACTATCTACCACCGTTGATCCATCTTAATGACCATCTACACACCTTTTCAATGATGTCTAGCCCATCAATCATCAGGGAAAAAATTCCTTCACCCATGATCTTGAATGAATAAAACAATTCAAGACAAAATTGAGCGGGAAGGTAGGCAACAACTCAAATTCTCTTCACTGATCACACGATACTCAGGGGATCCTAAACTTGAACATGTCAAAAATGTTAATCCTAAAAGGGACCCAACTAGGGCAAAAAGGTGACAATAACAACATAAAGGACTTAAGATCCTTATTAGTGGGAAATATTGAACATGGCCTAGGATAACCTCAAAATAATAATCCAACAAGATTAACTAGTAAAACAAGACTAGAGGGTTGGTCACTCAATGGGTTTCGATTTGAAAGTCATGACTTGAAAGATAGATGACCAATAGAAAGAGTTGACCGAGAAATTAAAAAAAGGAAAAGATATAGAATCTAAGGGTTTTTAAAATAAGATCGAATTAACCCTAAAACTCTTTACATTAGCAGGAGACAAAAACCCACAACCCCCTAAACTCTCAAGATTTGGAGATGGAACAAAAAAATTCAAGGGATCCATCAGTGAATCCTACTGGGGATGTATGTCTGTTGCAGGCATAGAGAGATACTAGAATCTATGGTTGAAGCAGAACATTTAAAACACAAGGGATCAAAAAACCCAAGAACTACCCAGACAAGGCAGTACAACCAAACCAAACACAACAAAAAATAAACACACCTATACATAAAAAGTACAAAATATATAGTGTACATGGAATAACTACTTAGGAGAAGTATGGTTTTAATAATTGTACATGTACTAGCAAATCGCAAAGTTCACCTGTTAATATTTGGAGGAAATAGGAATCCTCCCCATGTGCACTATCTATCAGATAAGGGCCCATCCATAATGCTTCAAAATTTCCATGTTTACCCTTGTCTTGAGCTCTCACATTCCAGGCCAACACCATACTTTTCATCTCAAACTCTCCAAAAGAAATTCTCTTGTCATGTAGATGCTTAACTTGTAACTCCATTTTCATATTTTTACTCTGAGCTTCTCTCTTTGTTTCATCCAATTACACCAGATTGTTTATCCTATGTTTCATATCATCACATATCTCTTCATCATATTCATGTATGACCTTATACATCTTCAATAGGTTATTCTATGGTAGCCTATCATCTAAGACATAGACTATGCCAAATGGTGAATAACCCATAGCCTTTTTCATAGTCACTCTATCTACCTAGAGTACCAATTTCAGTTTGGAGTCCCAAGCCTTCTTGTTTTTCTCCATCAATCTCTTGGTGATTTTCATTAAGCTCTTATTGCTAGACTCAACTTGACCATTTACTTGAGGATGTTAAGGAAAAGAATAAGAAAATTGTATTCCATGTTTGTCACAAAACTCTTTGAATTCATCATACCTAAAACACATAGCATTATCTGAGACAATACTCTCAAGAACTCCAAATCTAATGAGAATTTTATTCAATAGGAAATCCACCACCACCTTGCTTTTTTCCTTCTTTGTGGGTATTGATTCTACCCATTTCATGAAATAATCAATGGTAACAAGAATCCAATAATGGCCTCCACTTAAATTTTTTGATATTTCTCCAATGAAATCGATCCCCCACTATTGGAAAGGGGCTTGAAATGTCATAGGCCTAAGTGGTAAACTTCCAAAAAACTTCAAATTTCCAACAAATCTTTGGCAAGCATCACAATTTTTAACAAACTTGTGATCATCTTTGAAGATAGTAGGCCACAAGAATCCTTCTCTTAAAATCTTGTATGGAGTGGTCTTTGCCATGTAATGACCCCCACACACCCCATTGTGCATTTCTTGCAAGAGTTCTAGTGCCTACTTCCCATCCACACATTTAAGAAGTACACCATCTAGGTTCCTCCACCATAGCTCATTGTCAATAATTACATACTTAATGGCATGCAATTTCAGTGTCCTTTTTTCATTGTCATTCATGTCTATAGGACATTGCAGAGTTTCTAAGTATTGGACAATTCTTCTATACCACCCACACATTTGTATATCACAGTTACGTACGTTCTATTGATCTGATTTGCATCTAAATTAGATATTGTCATCAATTTAACAATACCTTGAACTCTTACTAATTTGGTGATTTGAACATCAATATTAAATTCTTGGATCATATTGATCCATCTACACCTTTTGCTTGTAGTTTTCTATTGGGTGAAAATATCTTTCATAGCAACACTTGGTACAAATGCCATGAAAATGGCTCCCTATAGATAAGTCCTAAAAATATTTACCACCTTAACCAAAGCATACACTTGTTTCTCAGTAGTTTCATATTTCAGCTCTGTAGCTTGCAAAGACTTACTAAAAAATGCAATAAGTTGTTTAAAGACTTCTTCAATTTTTTGTAACAATACAATATTGTGAAACTCAATCCTAGACCTGCACAAAAATAGCAAACAAACACACAATTAGATTCATATGCAAGTAAGAACAAGGATTCCCCATGATATTCATTAGCAATGCTCAAAAATAGGAAAATGAAGAACAAAATATGGAAAGTAAATGAAATCCTAATTAAGCATGGAAATCCTCAATTCCATGGGGGAATTGGTGCAAATTATGTGTAAAAATTGGCCCTTTCCCAACTACTTTGTAAGCTTGATGAAGATTGATCCACTTGATGGTGAAGAACAAGATGATTCCTTGATTAAATCTACAATAACCTAGCTATGAGAATGGACAATGCTCATGGAGATGGATGAAATTGCGTTAAATGTGAAGATAATAACTTTTCTCTCAATTTGTGGATGATAAATAAGGAAATCCTCTTATTTATGGATGATAGTGAGAGAAGAAGAGAAAAAATGGATGAATGTGGGACTAATCTTCAACCAATGGAAAAATTCCACTTGTCAAGATGTGAATGGAGGAAGGTTGTGCACATTTTGATGAATGAGCCAATAAATGATATTAGGTGGAAATTCAAATTTATGAAATGACTTGTTGAAGAGGGAAATAAAGTGACTTAAATGCCACTTGGCTCAATGCACAAGGACATGTAAGAGGGGATAAGTGCTTTGTTGGAAGGACAAATCCACTTGGAGGGATTTTCAAACTTGGAATAATATTCTCTTTTTATCCCATGTTGGGAGAAAATAGATATTAATAAATCAATTAAATTTATTTTGATGTGGAAGTGGAAAAATCTAGAGAATTTAGGAGATTAGGATTATCATTAATCATGATTTGATCAATTTAAGTAGAAATTAGGTGATTTGACAATTTTGATTTAGATTTATGGGTTGATTTAAATCAAAAGATGAGAAATGTGTTTTAATTAAATAAAGGATTTGATTTATTTAATTAGAGGGATGTGATGATGTTAGATTAAATCAAATAAGGTTTAATTTATTTAATTTGATAAGATCATTTTAGGGATTTAATCAAATAAAATGAATTATTTAATTAATTAGAGATATAGGGTTAATTAAATCAGATTGATTAATTAACAAGAGAGAATGAATGAATTAAATAAATAATGATTTATCCAATTAATGGATGAAGAGTGATGATGAGCTGAGAAGGTGATTCAAGACAAAACGATGCTAGTAATCAAGATCAAGTGTGTCGGTATATTTTCCATGTCTACATTTTGACCCTCTTTGAAGCAATGCACTTGTTGTCTTGGTTCAAAGAATTAACTACCGTGATCAAATATTAAAAAAAATGATTTTTCGGATGCCCCACTCTACCCCAGTGAGAAGAATTGTGTTGGTATATTGGCCCATCAAGAGATCAAATGAAAATTTGGATTTTTGGGTGATCTCACGAAAAAGAGGACAAGGTGCTTGACAGGTCCAGAAAGGCTCTATGATGCAAAAAAACACATTAGAATATCAAAAAGAATGTGAAATGACCTTCGGTCAGGAAAAAACGAGATTGGGGGACCAAAGCCCTAGCTGGATGGACAAATTAGGTAAAAAAACCTTGATTTTTAGGCTTAAATAGACCCCAAGAGGTCATTTTTAAATCATTTTCACACTTAGCCTTTGAAGATTTCTACATTTTGAGCTCTGAGTCTTGATCAAGATGGTGCAATGACAACTTCCCTTGCATGTGTCAGAGTGAGTACGAGTGCACCAGTGGCCAGTCGATGCAGGACCTGTGGTACGTGACCCTTTCTTAAATTCTGATTTTCATTTTTTTCGTGCATTTAATAGGGTCAAAGTCAAATTAGAGTCAAGCACTGAAAATGCATAATCAGGGTTGTGTGGCCTCTAAGTGCACCACATATGTGGAGAGCACCATCATAGGCCACTTTAGGAATTAGGGTCTCAGGCTTAATTTGGCCACATGTGTGAATAGCACCGCAGTGAGCCTATTTGGATTTTAGAACCTGGCCGCAATTGCAAACTATGCCATAATTGCAAACTACATCACAATTGAAAACTGCGCCACAATTGCAAACTGTGCCACAATTGCAAATAGTGCCACAATTGCAAACTGCGTGGAAATCACATACTGCACCACAATTGCAAACAACACTACAATTGTTGATTGGAAAGTGGGAACTTAGTTCGAGGGCCTGATTTTTTTCAAAACTTGATGTAGTGACCTTTCTTGCATAGGAGTACCTCAGGATACTACACTCTCGAGAGCACAAATGTTTGGTGCTTAGAAGATTAGGCAACATAGATGAGTTGCTACAGGAGCATCTTGGTGTCATTATTCTTTGGTACATCGCATATGTTCATCCTATTCATACCCATTTGGGGATGATGATAGCCTTGGTAGAGTGATGGCATAGCGAGACATCTTCCTTCCATTTTCCTACTAGCAAGGCCATAGTTACCCTAGAGGATGTTTGGCACATCCTACACCTACCCATCCATGGAGAGGGTTGACTATGATGTGGATGCTAGGAGAGATGCATTTTGTGAGGTTATGGAGCTCGAGGCTATCATCTTCTCTGAGGGTCAGATTGATTTAGAGAGCTATAGTGACATAGTTCCCACCTTCAGACTCATGGTTGCAACAATTATATCAGATCTTGTGGCACCAAATCGACGGGGTTGATACTTCAGTCCGAGTTGGGGATTGGCATGGGATTTGATTCTCTTTCACAAAGAGTTCCTTGCATGGGTCCCAATGATGTTGGCCTCCTTGTACAAATATTTACTTGAGTTTTCCTATTTGGATAATAGGGCCATTAGGGTCAGGGTTACATTACTGCATGTCTAGGCATGGAAGCATATTGCAATGCTCCACCCTTAGGTTACACTAGTTGCCTTAAAGCCAAATGATTTTATTTTCTGGTGATATGGTGGTGCATAGGTTATTTTTACACATACAGGGGCAGGCAGCATCGACCACTATTGACAAGTCAATCATGAGATGACATACTTTACCTGGAGGCCCTGGCTCGGCATAGAACCATGGATACATGACGTACAACAGTTTTTCTTTTCCTGCCAACATAGATTGATGCAAGTTAGGGAGCACATGATGATTGAGAGATATTTACCAGACAGAGTGGCCAAGTACTTCGGCGATGTTCAGGATAGACCCGATGACTAGTACATGGTGATCTTCACCCGTACTATGAGGGAGACTACATGGGGCCGACAGGTGCGGGGGTTACATAGGCTTACATAGATTGGTTCAATCCACCCCCCAAACTTACAATTCCAGGTGAAACACTCCCATAAATGAGGCCCAAAGATAGATCAACCAATTGAGGGTGGGGATAGGGAGGCAGAGGTGATGGTGACAGGGATGGAGATGGAGATAGAGATGGACACCAACCACATCAAACACCATCCAAATAGTAGACACCACCTCGGGACATGGAAAAGAATACACCTCCCCGGGAGTAGCCTAGAAATTGGGACAAAGAGGTCCCACAATAGTAGTTGCCAACACCACCAGATCACAGAGATGCCTTGATCCAGCAGATGTGGGATCAGGTTCAAATTTTGATAGTGGAGAGAGATCAGGTTGGACAACAGGTCGCAACACTAACAAAAAAGAGGGATCAAACCAGGCTTGAGAGAGACCATGAGATTGGTTGATGGAGATAGCTTGAGAGCATAGTCTCATCATCCCAGTGCTGGACAGTTTCCATTCAGGAATACAGGGAGGCAGTGAGAGAGGTTCAGTACTGCAGGCTTCATTATAGACAGGTAGTGGAGTTGGCTATCCAGGTTCCTGACTATTCACAATAGATAGGGATGAGGCCTCCTGAGGATCATGGTGAGAGGCAATCTAGAGAGGACAGAAGCTAGCCCTTCCTTATTTTGATCATAGATAGTATTTTTTGATTCATTGGCTTCGATTTTTTAGTGCCCTGATTGTATCATGTATTTTGATGTGTACACACTTGATCAAATTTTTTTTCTACCATGGCAATTGTATCTATGAGATGGTTTGATTTATGTGATGTCCTATTTATTTGTGTAGGATGTATGGATGCATTTTAATTTCCTATGTGCTATGATATGCTATGAGATGCATCTATTTTATGTTGCGCAATATGATGTATGATGTGATACGATGATTATGGATGCATTTATTTTTGTATTTTTCTATGCATTTTATTTTGATAATTTATGGATGTATTTATGATATGTAAATGATTTATATTATGCCCCTAATGGTTCTTGCAATGCATTATGACTTATGATGATATTTTTTGTTTCTTTTCCTTATGCAAAATTATTATGATGATGTATGCCATGTGATGGTTATATGATTATGCATTATGATCTATGGATATAATGAACAAATGTGATGGCATGAATGCAATCATTTCTTAAGATTCTTAGAATAAAAAATATCTATTATTCTTCATAACTTAAGATGCTAATGATATGAAATGCAATGATGTGATGTGATTGGTGATATGATATGCATTATGCATTATGCTGATCATTTGTGGAGGTAGGGTGAATGCATTAGTGATGCTTCGATCAATTGTCATGGTACCATGTTAGTGTGGAAAGAAGAGAAAAGAAAGGAGATCCGACAAGCCATCCTTATTAATATTGATGATTATGATTTTCTTACCAGGAGTCGGGATTTTAAAAGGGCCAATTACTTTACGTTTGATAATACACATGGGTACGATGCATCAAGGTATAAAGGACCAAGATGGAATTTTACCTAGTGTGATGGAATTTGAGTCGACAATCAGATAGGAGTATTCTTGTTCACACTTGACATACAAAACCTTATTTAGGATGTAGTTCATATATTCTAAATATCTCGAGCCAAAACATAAAAAAGAAAGCCTTCCTATGTGGTCAACAAGACACCTAAAACACATTCCCTACAAACTAGACAAAGCATGCATAACCAAGTTATTTTACAAAAACATCCAACAAGAAAAATAGATAAAAAGATAATGATCATTTCCCCATTCCTTTCTCTCTAAACCTTTTGATTAGGCATCATCAAGAGGTCCTTGGAATGAGTGCAAAATAAGATAAGTAAAACAAGACCAAGATAAATTAAATAAACAAGCTAATGCTCTTCATATCGCTTAACCAAGACTAAACTATGGTGATGCCTGATGTTGATGTCCATTGTAGGAAGGATGAATCCTAGGACATGTTGTGATTAGGTGATGATGAGATTGATTGGATGATAAGCTATTGATACTCCAAGTTGACCAACTTGTTGACTTACTGACCTAGACTTGAGACTTTGACAATTGAGATTTTACCTTTGAACCTGCTATACTTTCTTTTGATTGACTTACCAAAGGATGAAAGAAACAATTGATTTATTATGAATTGATGATTACTTCGGGTGAGAGAGAGATGATATGGATGCACCATTTTGGGTTTTTTCAAATATTTGGATGTTTTTGGTGTTTTTGAAATGTTTTGAGGTTGTTTTGATTTTTGGATTTTTTAATTTTTTTGGTATTTTTGAGATTTTAACCAAGAGACTAACTTAAAGACCTATCCTAGGGGTCTTAGGAGCTGATCAATAGATTAGCCTTGCCTACATTATACACGTAGAGACCAAGTAGTTCGACTAACGTGGACTTGATTATTGATGAGATAGATGGGAAAACAAAATTCCATTTTATTATGATGGATGCCTAAAGGACTGACCTAAAATGTCTCAAGGGATGATTGAAGATCAACCTTTCCTACGTTCAAGCTTAGAGATGACATAGTTCTGTTGGATGACTCTAATTTTTGACTTATTTGGATTTTGACATGTTTTGAATTTTGAATGATTTGGATGTTTTTGGATTTGTGTTTGGATTTTTTATTTTAAGGAAGATCGCAAGAATATATACGAATCCGATCTGATGTAGGTGCAGGAACATGCCCCCAACGTGATGTGACAAAATTATTTCATAAAGGCAAGACAAATAGACCTTAGGAATGTGCCAAATAGTACTAGGGTGGAACATGATACAAACATAAGATCAAGCTATGGTACAAAAGTAGATGGATGATGGAAGGATAAATGGAATGCAATGGTAAGATGTAATGGATAAGGGAGTGTGGAGAATTTTCCATGAATATCCTCGTGGATGGAGAGTGCTTTATTTAGACTTGGCACCTATTTGGCATGTTTTCACGAAGGTACTTGTCCAAAGCGCCACTGAAGTGGTTTTCACTACATGATGATTTTCTTATTTACTGTTTTTAATCTTTTTTATGATTTTTTTGGATTTTTATATATTTTGATTTTTTCATTGTCACCAAGATGCTTGTTTGCTAGGTTTTCATCAAGGTAACCATTTTTTTAGGACATTGTTTAATTTTTTTGATTTTTTGGTTCTATACCTCGAAATATTAGGCATAATTTTTTTTGAGATGGGAGTTGTTCATGGGCTTCTACGGAGGCTCCCCTTCCAGTGTTAATAAGGACCAAGATGGAATTTTACCTAGTGTGATGGAATTTGAGTCGACAATCAGATAGGAGTATTCTTGTTCACACTTGACATACAAAACCTTATTTAGGATGTAGTTCATATATTCTAAATATCTCGAGCCAAAACATAAAAAAGAAAGCCTTCCTATGTGGTCAACAAGACACCTAAAACACATTCCCTACAAACTAGACAAAGCATGCATAACCAAGTTATTTTACAAAAACATCCAACAAGAAAAATAGATAAAAAGATAATGATCATTTCCCCATTCCTTTCTCTCTAAACCTTTTGATTAGGCATCATCAAGAGGTCCTTGGAATGAGTGCAAAATAAGATAAGTAAAACAAGACCAAGATAAATTAAATAAACAAGCTAATGCTCTTCATATCGCTTAACCAAGACTAAACTATGGTGATGCCTGATGTTGATGTCCATTGTAGGAAGGATGAATCCTAGGACATGTTGTGATTAGGTGATGATGAGATTGATTGGATGATAAGCTATTGATACTCCAAGTTGACCAACTTGTTGACTTACTGACCTAGACTTGAGACTTTGACAATTGAGATTTTACCTTTGAACCTGCTATACTTTCTTTTGATTGACTTACCAAAGGATGAAAGAAACAATTGATTTATTATGAATTGATGATTACTTCGGGTGAGAGAGAGATGATATGGATGCACCATTTTGGGTTTTTTCAAATATTTGGATGTTTTTGGTGTTTTTGAAATGTTTTGAGGTTGTTTTGATTTTTGGATTTTTTAATTTTTTTGGTATTTTTGAGATTTTAACCAAGAGACTAACTTAAAGACCTATCCTAGGGGTCTTAGGAGCTGATCAATAGATTAGCCTTGCCTACATTATACACGTAGAGACCAAGTAGTTCGACTAACGTGGACTTGATTATTGATGAGATAGATGGGAAAACAAAATTCCATTTTATTATGATGGATGCCTAAAGGACTGACCTAAAATGTCTCAAGGGATGATTGAAGATCAACCTTTCCTACGTTCAAGCTTAGAGATGACATAGTTCTGTTGGATGACTCTAATTTTTGACTTATTTGGATTTTGACATGTTTTGAATTTTGAATGATTTGGATGTTTTTGGATTTGTGTTTGGATTTTTTATTTTAAGGAAGATCGCAAGAATATATACGAATCCGATCTGATGTAGGTGCAGGAACATGCCCCCAACGTGATGTGACAAAATTATTTCATAAAGGAAGACAAATAGACCTTAGGAATGTGCCAAATAGTACTAGGGTGGAACATGATACAAACATAAGATCAAGCTATGGTACAAAAGTAGATGGATGATGGAAGGATAAATGGAATGCAATGGTAAGATGTAATGGATAAGGGAGTGTGGAGAATTTTCCATGAATATCCTCGTGGATGGAGAGTGCTTTATTTAGACTTGGCACCTATTTGGCATGTTTTCACGAAGGTACTTGTCCAAAGCGCCACTGAAGTGGTTTTCACTACATGATGATTTTCTTATTTACTGTTTTTAATCTTTTTTATGATTTTTTTGGATTTTTATATATTTTGATTTTTTCATTGTCACCAAGATGCTTGTTTGCCAGGTTTTCATCAAGGTAACCATTTTTTTAGGACATTGTTTAATTTTTTGATTTTTTGGTTCTATACCTCGAAATATTAGGCATAATTTTTTTTGAGATGGGAGTTGTTCATGGGCTTCTACGGAGGCTCCCCTTCCAGTGTTAATAACTGATAGGCTCTTCATTTATAGCTTGTTGTGATGATGAATGGTCCCAGCTAGTTGGGCTCAAATTTTCCCTTGCTCTTTGGATTTGGCAGGTTCTTCTGATTCTCCTTTAGTACTAGTTCACCCACTTGGAAGGTTTTCCTCTTGATTTTCTTGTTGTAGCTATGTTTGAGGTGATTCTAATATAATTGCAGGCGATTTAGGGCATCCATGCACCACACATCTAGTATTTCTATCTCATTTAGTCGAGAAACCCAATATTCCTCATCTATAATTAGATTTTGTAGTGATATCCTCAAGGAGGGGAGCTCGATCTCAGTTGGGAGGATGGATTTTGATCCATAGACCATGGAGAAAGGGGTGGCACCTATTGGTGTAAAAATTTTGGTGTGGTAGGCCCATAAGGTGGGATTTAGCTGTAGATGCTAGTCATGACCAGTGTCATCTATTGTTTTCTTAAGGATTTTTAGAATGGTTTTATTTGTGTCTTCTTCTTGGCCATTCCCTTGGGGGTAATATGGAGTGGAAAAGTGATGTTTGATTTTGAATTCTTCACATAAGTCATGAATGTCCTGATTTTTGAAAGGTTTCCCATTATCTAAGATAATGGATTGGGGGACATCATATCGAAAAATGAGGTAGTTCAGTATAAACTTAGATATCTACTTTCCAGTTATGTAGGTCATGGGAATGACTTCGACCCACTTCATAAAGTACTTTGTGGTGGTGATGATGAATTTATGGCCATTGGATGAGGTGGGGGTGATTTTATCAATGAGATCGAGCCCCCACTGTGAAAAGGGAGAAGGTGCAACAATGGGATGAAGCTCCTGAGTTGGTGCATGGATGAGGTCCCCATACTACTGACACTACAAACATCTTCTGACAAAGTCATGTGCGTCTCTTTCCATTGTGGTCCAATAGTATCCCGTCCTCAATAGTTTCTTAGCCAAAGTCATACCACTCGAGTGTGAACACCAAATGCCATTATGAACCCCAATTAGAGCAGTCAGGGCTTCCTCAGTATTTAGGAAATGTAGTAGGGTCCCTTCGAAGCTCCTACGGTAAAGGGTTTCTCCTAAGATGAAAAAGTAGGTTGACGTCTTGATGAAGGGTCATTTTAGGTTTGGAGTTATGTTAGCAGGAAGGAATCATATTCTCAAGTAGGTGTAAATTTCATGATACCAAGGATCATGGGGACCGATGATTTCACACATGAATTCAAACTCTGGTACCTCAAATGCTGGTATGAGAAGCTAATCTACTAGGAATTCTTGTTTTGGGATGTTGTGCGAGATTTCCAAGAGTGATCCAATTGTAGCCATTGCATTTTCTGCTTTGTTGTTTGCTCTGGGTAGCTGTTCAAATGAAATATCAATGAATGACTCCTTGAAGCTCTCCAATTTATTTTATGGAGTCAGTTTATCATCCTTTGTCTAATATTCATTATTTAATTGATTGATTATGAGTTGAGACTCTCCATATACGTTGAGAGCCATAATCTGCCATTGTACCACAATCCTTAGCCCTATGACAAGAGCCTCATACTCTGCTATGTTATTCATGCATGGGAATGACAACTTGTAGGATTTGGGTATGTAGTCTCCTTGGGGGGTGATGAAGAAAAATCCTACTCTTGACCTATGCTACATGTATGATCCATCAAAATACATCTTCCAGTGGTCCACTACACTTAGGCTGAAAATTGATTCATCAGGAAACTCTGAGCTAAGTGGATTTTTTGCATAGATAGGTGCCTCCACCAATTTATCCATAATTTCTTATGCTTTGATGACCTTGCGCTCAAAATATTCAATACCATGATTTGTTAATATCATGACCCACTTGGTTGTTCATCCTGTGAGAGTGTCCTTGGAAACTAGGTACTTGAGCAGATCAATTTTTGCGATTAGCTTGATCTAATGAGCTAACATGTAGTGTCTGAAATTTTGGGCCATAAATACAACTACTAGACAATATTTTTCAATAGGTGTATAGCTTAACTCATTTCCTACCATATATCTACTACTATATTATATAGCTCTCTCTCTTTCATTTTCATCATGCTGAGCTAGGAGAGTGTCGAGGGTTGCTGCTATTACTGATATGTATAGAATCAATGGTTTTCCTAGAATTGGCGGCATTAGAAATGGTGGTGTGAGTAGGTATTCCTTGATTTTGTTGAATGTTTGGTTGCATTATTCATCCCACTTGTATGCTACCCCATTGTAGAGTAGATGAGAATATGAGATTTTTTTATTTGCCAACTGTGCTATGAATCTACGGATAGATTGAAGCCTTCTGTGTAGACCTCTTAGTTGCTTTAGTGTCATGGGTGCTTCCATTTCAAGGATCACCTTGACTTTAGTAAAATATACCTCGATTCCTCTCAGTGACATGATATACCCCAAGAGTTTTCTTGATTTTACTCTAAAGATGCACTTCTTTGGGTTGAGGTGGACCTTATACTTTTCCAACCTATCAAAAATGGAGCTCAAAGCTGATATGTGGTCTCGTCTTTTTCTTGATTTAGAAAATATGTCATCCATGTAGTCTTCCACCATCTTATGAATCATGTCATGAAAGATCAGTATCATGGCTCTTTGATAAGTCACTCCTGCATTCTTTAGCCCAAATGGCATCATGTTCTAATAGTAGGTTCCCCATGGACATGTGAACGATGTCTTGTGTTGGTCCAACTTTGCTATCATGATCTGATTATATCCAAAAAACTCATCAATTAGTGATAGAATCTTGTGTTTGACCATCATACACACTATGACGTCAATGTTGGGTAGTGGAAATTCATCCTTAGGACATGGTTTGTTTAAGTCTCTAAAATTGGTGCAAATACAGATGCCCCTAGTGGGATTTGAAATGGGTACTAGGTTCGACACCCACTCTAGATAGTCGATTGGGCATATGAACCTTTCATTCAAGAGCTTTTGTAATTCCATTTTGACTAGCAAGTCTATTTGGGGATGTATCTTTCTAAGCTTTTGCCTCACAAGTTTTTCTTTAGGATATATAGCCAAGTGACGAACAATTACCTCTCGGTCAAGCCCAGGCATGTCAACATAAGTCCATGCAAATTTTACCTTTCTTTCTTTTAGGAATGATGTTAAGAGTTCCTTTTCTTCTGTGAGGAGTGAATCAACATAGAAATTTATGTGTGGTAGCTCCTCTATTCCCAGGTTCATGGGATTGCATTGTTGTTCTAATAGGACTACTGATTTTTCTTGATGAAGTGCAGTGAGAGGAAGATTGAATCTTTCATCCTTTGGTGCCTCAGAGAGGTTTTAACCATTGGATGCATCCTTTATATTTACTATTTTATGGTCATAGAGTGCCATAGTGTGGTTCTCACTCAAGGAGCTTGAGATTATTCTCAATTTATCACTTTTGCAACTAAAAGATTCAATCATCTCCCCGTAATAGGCTTGAGTGTTTAGTGTGATGTCAAATCCAACCTTATGATCTCCACATGGTAATGTATCCTATAATCCCATTAATTTTGAGAGTGCCTCATCATTTTTAAACGTGTCCAGAATCGGTGGTCCTTGTTGGTCATAATTGATGAGTTGGGGGTATACTAAGTTTATCTCATGGCTTTGGTCATCTGACTCAAAAGACAAGGTGCTAATCATGAGAAGGGAGGAGTCTTCAAACAACATAGGTACATCAATAATGGGATCCTCGTCATCACTACTTCATAAATTGGTGTTTTCAAAGGTGAAGTTATCTATGACTCGTCTTGTGGATATGAGTAGATGAAGGGTGGTTGCTGATAACTAAGGGGGAATCTTGAGTGTTCTAACTAGGGGACTTGGGCCACATATGGTTACACTTTGAGGGGTACACCCAAGGCCAATATTTTTCATGCGCCTTTCAATAATGATGGGTTCCAATCGGCTGGTTCTATTTTTTTCCAAGACTTGCATTCTTATTGTAACCCATGCCCAACATCATTTGCAATCCTTTGCTTCTTTCATCCATGGGAATTGATGGGACTTTTAAATTTTGAAGGGGGGAGGCTAGGGTTTTAAGGTTTTAAGTTACCCATGGTGATTTGAATTATCAAATTTTGAAACCCTCATGTTATGTTTCAATGGTGACTTGCTACCGAAGGTAACAGATCGCTTAAGTGATCCAGTTGAGCCTTTCCTTCGTACTCTTACTAGCCCCTTTCACCTAGCATGTCGGTCTGTTTTTGCCACCTGGGCTTAAACATATATACTGCCGAGGGTTGTACCGGTTGGTCCCACCTTAATATTCTACATGTCCTATATGTAGTTTGGCTAACCGTCCGATCACGGGTTTCGATCTAGACCATTTCTCGCAAACCTTGCAGGTTTTCCTGCTGATTTTACAAAGTAGTGTGAGGTCTACGATATACCACCATCTGGCATGTACGGAGGGGTAGGGTCTTTTCCCAAGGTGCCAGTGATGACAAGTGGTCATCTTTTCACCAGTGAAGGGATTTAATTACAGGGTTAATAATAATTGTCCCTGGTAGACCTTGCACGAGTAAAGTAAATGTCTCTAAAGTACTATGAGGTCTGTGAAGAGGCGACACGTGGCCTAGTTCTTGAAGCGACAGGGCTAAGTGGGACCTACTCTCTGGTTGCGACCTCCTATTTTTGTGGGTTATGATTGGTTGTGGTTTTTTCAGGGCATTGATGTGGATTTTCAATGCTTGATTGACTCAATCTGAGTCATCTGACTTTCCAGGTTCGTTCTACATCAACGGTGTAGTTTCAAAGAGTCACTAATCATCCGTGTGATGAGATTTCACGCTCTAAAACTTATTTTATTAATGGCGCGGGTTATTCCAGAGGATCTTCTCCTGATTTTCTCTAGCGTGTGAATGATACCCTCCTAATAGAAACAATTATGGTGGCTACATTAGCCCCTTATGGCTCAAATACTTGTATTGCAAAAATTCAATTAATATCCCTTGCACCAATTCACTCTATAAATTATTGCTAAAGTTACATGGGGTTATCATTCCATTTTTCAGTTGTTTTGTTTACAGGTGGTGGCTATTCTCCTATATTCTATGAAGTTATTTTGTTAATGGATAAATCTATAGGGTGCAGGAGTGCTAGAGTAGGAGCTAGGAGGTCACTGGTTGAGAAGGAGCAACCTACTCCCAGAACACTCGAAGTTGCTACTAAAAGATTTGACAAAGTGTCAGAGCATTGCACATCCCCTATTCTGATTTCATTAGATTATGATGGGAATGGGTTCAAAATTGACTCACATTACCGATGTTACTTGCCAGCCTTGATCAAGCTCATGGGAGTGAACAAGGACGTCCTTGCAATCGAACCAATAACTGTCGTGGCCTCGTGCTAGGTTGTTGGGTGTTGTGTTGATGTAGCTGGAGGAAAGAAGGTTGTCCCGCCTTTAACTGAGGCGATAAATCAGAGCATTCACTTGTATCGGGGCTGTGTGTCTACTTAATGGTTGTTGGTGTTGGGTTGGTTGGTCGTGGGTGGTGATTTTCTTGGTGTTTCATCTTGTTGATGTGGATGTGCACATGCTTGGCTCGCTTTTTTGTGTTTCTCTAACTAGTTACTATGTAACCATTTTTTGATTCCTTGGACCATGCACTTTGCTATCCAATGATGATGAATGTGAATTTGAATTTCATTCTAAATGAAATTCTATTTTGAAATTAACAATGTAGCCTAATTATTTGTTGCTCTCCTATCCTATAAAGGATATTTAACAGCTTACTATTATGGTCGGATTTTGGATCCTGAAGTTCTGAATATATGTACAGTTATTTCTTTTACTGTAGTTTTCTTGGGGGCTTTAGTTAATATCTTTTTTGGTCAGTTTTCTATGAAGCAAGCAAGCCTTGCTAATGTAATTACTAATATTGAATCAATAAATGATAATCAGTTTGAAACAATTCCTCTCCTAATTATGTGTCCTAAGTTGTGAATGAGGCTATCAATGATATTTTCATTCACTTTCAATGGTATATTTGAATTTTTTCTTCATTTCCCTTCTTTAGCTCAATGAGTTAATGAAATTTCTTGAAAATGAGTTACAGATTTACGATTATACATTCAGGATTGCTAAGGAGTGTTGTTTTAAAAATTAAAATTCACATGATGTAAAGCATTATGGTGATATGTCTACAATATATGGATTACACTTTGTATGACTCCTACCCAATGGATGAGGCATTCACTATTTTCTTCAAGATTACTATGGGACTATAATTATCAAACATGGTGATCTAAAAGCTGAACACAACAAAATATTAAACCCTATCTCTCTATGAGAGGCAAACCTTACATTGAAGTCTTCAATCTCATTGCTCTAAGAAACCTGTTATTATTCTTTGGTCTACCAATACCGAGAGTAATTACTATCTTATTGCGTGTGTGGGGATTGTAATATGTATGAAGAAGTGTTCTTACCAGTCATAGAACATTCTTATGAACACTTTTAGGTTTACACACCTTGGTTTCACAAAGCCAAAAGTGTAGGAGATGTCAGTCTTAAACTGGATCTCGTTAGCTGGCCGATAGCCTTTGTGATTCTTTAGTATAGAGGTTGTCTACCTCTTAGAGAATTGCAAATCCTATCTCAAAAAAAACACCAATAGAATGGCGACTCTACTAGGGAAGTTCTAAATCACCAGTTGCAGATGGTTATAGAGTCATATCAATTGATTTGTTGTTCTGAATTTACATAGTGAATGTTCTCAACCCTAAAAGGAAGAGGTTGATGAAATGAATTTGACAATACTATGATCTATGGTATCCTGTTGGCAAAGGATTTAGGAGTTCTAGAGTCATTAGTTGAATGGTGGTTTTATTGGGGAGAAAGTCTGAGAAATTTAAAAGAAAAAGAGAAAAATGGAACCATAGGGGTTGAAGGAGGCTATCCAAAATCATTTGTTTAAGTAAAGTTGAATGTTAAATTTGGATGGTGATGCATTGTGATTTTGAAGGAGATTGGTAATGGCATGGTGTGACTCTGTTGTGGGTAAAAACCCATATTCTAACAATCTTTGAAAAGGAACTTCATATTTCTGTTGAAATATAGTCCTTTGTTGAAGAGGTGGTGACTCTATCTAAAGAACCAGTTGATGAATGAAGGAATAGTCCCAAATTTGTGATATTTACAGTCAGGAAGAAGAGATTACATGCTGCCAAAAAATTAGCAGGTATTTCATCAAAACTAACCAGTTCACTATTTCTAATTGTGATTGGTGTTTGTAATTAAGGATGCAGATGGTTCCAAACTAGATGTCTAGCATCAAGAAAGGAACAATGATTAGTTTTTCCATATTTATAGTAATGAAATATGTAAAAGGACTTATGAAACAATGTTTATGTTGCATCATATCTCTGAAAGCAAGGACTACTATTTTCATTCACTAATGGAATCATGTTTGAGATGGTAAATGATATGTTTGATGAATATGTATTGTTGATGAAATTTTAAATGGGTATAAGTGATTTCCCATCTTTAAAGTCAGACATAAAAATGCAAAGAGAACAAGTTGCATTAAGCCCTTTAGGGTGTTTTGTAACTCAAAGGTATATTCCTTTTATTTTCAGTGATGTCAGTGGTTACCCTAATCTAATTCCTAAGAAGATTAGGAAGTATTTGCCTAAACATGCAGGGCAAAGTGCAGAATCAGCCTCTAAGTATTTACAAAATTTTGTAGATGTAATGGGGGATTATGAAATCAGTCATGAGGATGTTGTCATGAAGCTTTTTGTGCAATCCTTGAAGGGTGATGCCAGGGATTGGTTTTCCTATTTACCTACCTATTTTGTTAACTCATGGAATCAGTTGGTGATAGTTTTTATGGAACAATTTGGTGAACGAGTCAATCCCAACATATTAAGAAAAGGTTTTATGGGAATTCACATAAAAGAAGAGGAACTAATCCCATATTTTAATCTTAGATTTTCAAGAGCTTTAAGAGAAATCCCTAAAGAAGTAAGACTGAGTGAGGCTGAATGCTTAGTTGTATATCTTGGTGCTTTTGACAAAAGGATGTGTTACCTACTAAGAGATAAAGAACCTACAATTTTTCACCAAGCATATCAAATGGCTATGGAAATTGAAGAAAATATGAAATAGTCAATGATGAAGGGGTATCTGGCTACAAGTATTGATTACCCTAGCCTAACTAGTACTAGTAAAATGTCAGAGTTGGCTACTTAGAGCACTGATTATGATAAGGGTGTTTTGAAAACTATTATATCTTCACCATTTCAGTGTGATGATAATGAGATCCAAGTTGAAAGCTAGTCTAGTTTGAATGATGATGATCAAACTTCTCTTGTACCAGAATTGTATGACATGAAAAGGCAAGAGAAAGAATCACCATATGAGTTTTTCTTGAGATTTTTAGGTGCTTTAATACAAATTCCTATAATTTATAGACCTAATGACTTTGAATGCATTGATTTATTTTGTGAACTTTACGAACTAGGGCTAAGTGCTCTGCCAGAATAATTAAAACCCGCTAATTTGGTCCAAGTCATTAAGTGGGTAGAGATTGTAAAATCAACCAAGAATGTACCTACACAAAATGAACACAATGCTTTCCCTTTTGAATAAATTTGGATAACTATAGAGGAATTTGAGGGGAAAAATGATGTAAGATTGTGTGAGACACCCATTATGTTTCCTAATCTTGATTGTAATGCTTATATTACTGAGATTTTGTTATAGGCCAGTGATTGTGATTTCAAAAATAGTGATTGCAATACTAAGGATGGAACTAAGCCTTTCTTTTTACCAGAGTTGTATGGAAATATAGAACCTCATGTTCTTACTTGTTTCCAAGTGAAGGAGAAAATTTCAAATGATAATTATTTAGAGTATACTCTAGGTATATCGGAAATGGAACAAGCCTATTGTATAAACATCGAGGAATTTGAGGACAATGAAGTGTGTGATCAAAAGAATAGTACTGGAGACAACCAACATATTGATGAAAATATTGGTACTATTGTTTTTCCTAACTACTTATGTGAAGTTGAGATGAATGTGTTGTTACCTTTTGACATTGATATTGTTGGTGAAAATTTCTCAACTTATAATGAAGGTGACATTGATAATGCCGGTGAAACTTTTTCAGCTTGTGCCAAAATTTTCACTTATAAATTAACACATACAATAGGTAATGTTGAGTACAAGGAGGCCAGTGCATATTGCTTTTTCTCTTTTGACCAGTTTGAAATTGATGTATTTGACTCTATCTTTGAGAGTTTTCATTTGAGAATAAATAAAGAAGTACAGGGAAAGATGTATATTGAGAGGCTTGGAATGAATGTGTTTACACATTCCCTAGAAATTCAAATGCTGGAAACCAAACTTATGTGGGAAATTCTAGGGTGGGGATTCCCCGAGTTTTGTATCATCTTTGTTGAGCAATAGAAGTATGGATAACATGCACACTGTTTTATATGAAAATTTTCATTTTGATGTGCAAAATGGTGATGATGCCAGAATGTGTGATGTTGTAGACTAGATAAGTTATGAAGGTTTCCACTTCTCATCTCAGTTAGTCCAACATTCTATGAGTTATGACCAAGGGTAGAGTAAGGTGAAATATTATCATGGTCATATGTTGCTTTTAAAGTTTTGGAATAGGACATTGACTGAATTGGTGCAGGGGAGTATAATAAACATTATGATACTTCCAGACATATTAATTATCACATTATTTTTGAAGCATCGAAAATTAAAAGTTGTAGACTTTGTTTACTTGAGGTGACAGAGAATTTTGTTTTTGATAGGGGTAAATTTTGATTTCTTTTATTTGGTGGCGTGGGGCCACCAAGTCACTATGCACAAGTCCAATTGACAAAGAATGGTGAAATATTTTTCAAGGCACTTGTGTAATGCAGTGATCTAGTCTATGAAACTAGAGATTCTAGATTCTTGCTATGCCCACAGGGGGCATACATCCGTAGTCGGAGCCACTAATGGGACTTTTAAATTTTGAAGGGGGGAGGCTAGGGTTTTAAGGTTTTAAGTTACCCATGGTGATATGAATTATCAAATTTTGAAACCCTCATGTTATGTTTTAACAGTGACTTGCTACTGAAGGTAACCGGTCACTTAAGTGATTTGATTAAGCCTTTCCTCCGTGCTCTTACTGGCCCCTTTCACCCAGCCTATCGATCTTTTTCTGCCACATGGGCTTAAACATTTATACTACAGAGGGTTGTACCGGCTGGTCCCACCTAAATATTCTACATGTCCTATATGTAGTTTGGCTAACCGTCCGATCATAGGTTTGATCTAGACCATTTCTCACAAACCTCGCAGGTTTTCCTACTGATGTCACAAAGTAGTGCGAGGTCTATGAGATGCCGCCATCTGGCATGTACAGAGGGGTAGGGTCTTTTCCCAAGGCACAAGTAATGACAAGTGGTCGTCTTTTCACCAACGAAGGGATTTAACTACGGGGTTAATAATAATTGTCCCTGGCAAACCTCACACGAGTAAAACAAATTTCTCTAAAGTACTATGAGGCCTACGAAGAGGTGACACGTGGCTTGGTTCTTGAAGCGACAGGGCTAAGTGGGACCTAGTGTCTAATTGCGACCTCCTAGTTTCATGGGTTATGATTGGTTGTGGTTTTTCTAGGGTGCTGATGTGGATTTTCAACGCTCGATTGACTCAATCTAAGTCATCCGACTTGCTAGGTCAATTCTACATCAACGGCATAGTTTCAAAGAATTACTGATCATCCGTGTGATGAGATTTCATGCTCAGAAACATATTTTATTAATGGTGTGGGTTATTCCAAAGGATCTTCTCCTGATTTTCTCTAGCATGTGAACAATGCCCTCTTGATAGAAACAATTATGGTGGCTATGTCAACCACTTATGGTTCAAATACTTGTTTTGCAAAAATGCAATTAATATCCCTCACAGCAATTCACTCTATAAATGCTTGCTAAAGTTACCTTGTGTTATCATTGCATTTTTGAGTTGTTTTGTTTGCAGGTGGTGGCAATTCTCCTATATTCTATGAATTTATTTCTTCAATGGATAAATCTATAGGGCACGGGAGTGCTACAGTAGGAGCCAGGAGGTCACTAGTTGAGAAGGAGCAACCTACTCCCAGAACACCCGAAGTTGCTACTAAAAGAGTTGGCAAAAGGCCGGAGTGTTGTGCATCCCCTGTTCTGATGGCAATTGGTCCAAAACTAACTTAGATTACTGATGTTACCTGGTAGTCTTGACCGAGCTCATGGGAGTGAGTGAGGAGGTCTTTGCAGTCAAACCAATAACTGTAGTGGCCTCATGCCAGGTTGTTGTTGTGCTGATGAAGCTCGAGGAAAGAAGGTCATTCCGCCTGTAACTAAGGCGAGAACTCAGAGCGATCGCTTGTACCGGGGTCGTGTGTCAACTTAATGGTTGTTGGTGTTGGGTTGGTTTGTCATGGGCGGTGATTTTCCTAGTGTTTCATGTTGTTGATGTGGACGTGTGTGTGCCGGGCATGTTTTTTTGTGTTTCTCTAACTGGTTACTATGTAACCATTTTTTGATTCCTCTGATCATGCACTTTGCTATCCAATGATGATGAATGTGAATTCAAATTTCATTCTAAATGAAATTCAATTTTGAAATTAATAATGTAGCCTAATGCTTTGTTTCTCTCCTTTCCTATTAAGGATATTTCACAACTTATTGTTATGGTCCGATTTTGGGTCCTGAAGCTCTAATATATGTACAATTAGTTCTTTTACTGTAGTTTTCTTGGAGGCTTTAGTTAATATATTTTCTGGTCAGTTGTCTATGAAGCAAGCAAGCCTTGCTAATGTAATGACTGATATTGAATCAATAAATGATAATCATTTTGAAAAAAATTCTCTCCTAATTATGTTTCATAAGTTGTGAATGAGCTTATCAATGATATTTTCATTCACTTCCAATGATATATTTGAATGTGTTCTTCATTTCCCTACTTTAGCTCAATGATTTAATGAAATTTCTTGAAAATGAGTTACAGATTTATGATTATACATTCAGGATTGCTAAGGAGTGTTTTAAAAAAAATTAAAATTCACATGATGTAAAGCATTATGGTGATATGTCTACAATATCTGGATTTTTCTTTTTATGAATCCTACCCAATGAATGAGGCACTGGCTATTTTCTTCAAGATTACTATGAGACTGCAATTCTAAAACATGGTGGCATAAAAGCTAAACATAAAAAAATATTAAACCCTATCTCTCTATGAGAGGCAAACCTTACATTGAAGTCTTTAATCGTGTTGCTCTAAGATACATGCTATTATTCTTTGGTCTACCAATACCAAGAGTAATTACTATCTTATTGCATGTGTGGGGATTGTAATTTGTATGAAGAAGTGTTCTTACCAGTCATAGAACATTCTTATGAACACTTTTAGGTTTACCCACCTTGATTTCACAAAGCCAAAAGTGTAGGAGATGTCAGTCTTAGACTGAATCTCATTAGTTGGCCAATAGCCTTTGTAATTCTTTAGTATAGAGGTTGGCAACCTCTTAGAGAATTACAAATCCTATCTGAAAAAAAACACCAACAAGTATATTATGCATGAGACTTTCTTCTTGATAGAGCAGACTTGATACGTCTCTCTCATCCACCACTTCTCAGCCTAGATCTCTCAAACACTTGAACCAGGAGGGATCTACTCTAAAGGTTTGAGATGCTGTATTAGTGGGTTATTTTTATTCATGGGATTTGGGGGATTGAGGTAACCCCTGACTAAAAAGGCTCTTTTCTGCATTCTATATTCCCCACACCCATTGTCTTGGATTATAAGCTTGATGTTAGATATATCGGGGATGGAGGGTGTCCTTTTACCAAAAGTGGAGGTTATATTAGCTGGGTCTATATATGGAGTGGAGGGGCCTTCATCATTCTTCGGGACTTGGGGAACTTTATAGTACTTGGCTTCCAAATTCTTGCAGTAGAGGAAAGGCTTAGGATCACCATTGATTGTGACCTCTTCATTTTGGTATGAAAACTTGACAAATTGATGGAATTTTGATGCAACTTCTTGCAGCCCATGGATCCATAGGAACCCAAGAGGATGTTATATGATAGATTGAGGTCAAGCACTTGATAGGTGGCTTCCATAACAATGGGCCTTACTTGAATAGGGAGTTGAATAGTGCCCTGAGATACTCTTTCTTGATCGTCGTAATCCCTAATTGTCATACCTTTACCGTTTTCAATGAAATATTTAGAGATTCCTAGATTCTTTATAAGCTTTAGTGAACAAATGTTGAGGCCTGCAGCTCCATCCACCAAGAATCTTTTGACCTTATTTTTGTGAATCGAGAATTCAATGTGTAATGCACAACTATGAGATGGTTGGGCAGGGAGGTCCTTATCATAAAACATGAGGAGGTTCAGAGTGGTGATGTTACTGACAATATCTTGGAATTTATTTGTATCAAGGTGGGAAAAAATAGTGGATGAATCCAATGCTTCATTAAGGATTTTTCTGTGGGTGGTAGAAATCTTCAACAACTCCATGATCAAGATATGGGCAGGGGTTCTTTTTAATTAGTGAAGGAAATTGTAATTGTAAGGAATGACTTTTTGATTTGCAGTGGGGGTCTTAGATGTTTTTGATGCCTCAACAATGGTGACCTTTACACTACATTTGGTGACTCCACAGTCAGCATTCGCTCCCTTGATACTTAAAATAGTGACCCACTCATTGAGGCATGCAACAACTCCTTCGTACATGTGGTTCACTTTTCCATATTTTTCTTTACCTTTTTTTTTTCCTTGGTTGTGATCAGGATCAAATTCATGTAGATTTTCAGATCTTGATTGCCAACTAGTTGCTCAACATTTATTATTTTATCATCAATGGGATGTTGGATGATATTTTTCAATTTCATTTAGTTGGCGGTCATATGCCCCTTAAGGTTATGATAATCACAAAGGAAATTTTCATTGTACCAGGGTGGCTTCACCTAGGGTTCTTGGTAATTATCATATGTGGGGACTTTGACGAGGTTCTCATTAACTAACTTCTTCATGATGGATTCAATGGATTCCCCAAGGTCTGTGAATTTCCTCTTGGGTGGATACCTATTTCACAGAGGTGGTCCTCCTTGATTATTGAGGTTGTTGGTTTATCACATTCACTTGTGTCCTATTGCAATTATTGTTCTATAGTTGATGATGTGTTTGGAAATTCTGCTTTGGAGCACTAATGAGAGCCTTGGCATTGACCACTCCATCATTGGTGACATTCTTGTTTTTCACCCATGTGTGAGGTTTATCATTGTAGCTAGTGGATGGGAAACTTTCTTGATCTTCTGGATATGTAGGTGTGCCCCCTTGTGTGATAAGGGCCCTTATGATGTTGACCGCCTTTGGGATCAATTGGTTCTATGTGGTGATGAATTGAAATTTTAGATAAAATGCCAAGGTCTTGTCCAGATTAGCGATGATAGTGAAAATTTGTTGTTCCTCTAGCATGGCCCATTTTCATTGATTGGCCTTAGATCACCATCATTGTAGGAAGGAGTCAAATGATTCTCCCTTTCCTTGTTTGAGCGCTAATAATTCCTCTAGACTAACATCCATGGTAATGTTAAATGCATAATTCTAGAGGAACACATCTTTCATTTCTTGGAATGTTTTAATGCTAGTAGGCATACGAGAGAACCACTCGATGGTGGCACCGTTTAGGCTCTGAAGATACAACCACATCAGATATGTATCATTGTATGCTACTTCCATGCAACATACTTGGAATTCCCTAATGTGATCTTCAAGGTTTCCCAATCCATGGTATTTGTCAAATTTGGGGATTTTGAATCCCTTCAAGAATGGTATCATTGTGAGGCTCCTATCAAAAGGATAGGTACACAGATTGTTGGGTGTCCTTGTTGTTTTTTCTAATTGAAGATCAAGCACTTTCTACAAGAGAAATTTGATTTGTGTTATCACATCATCTTGCAGATCAAGAGGTGGGGTGAACACATTTTCAGGTGTTTGACTGATAGATGGGATGTTGGTGGGAATTTATTGAAAGCTTTGTTGAGTGAGTAATGCCTACATTTACTATTGAACCAACAATGCTTGTTGTTGGTTGTGTTGTTGTTGGGATTGCTATTGAACCTCTTTTTGTTGTACTTGATAATCTAGCGAGGCTTGTTGATATGCTCCTTGTTGGGTTTCTTGCAATTGTGCTTGTGCTTGCGCTTGCTGAGCTTGATATTGGGCTTGGGCTTGGGCATGTTCTTGTTGGACTACTTGTACAATTTGTGTGGCTTGTGCAGCTTGAGCTGCTTGTGTGGCTTGAGTGGCTTGAGCTACTTGCATAGCTTGGGTGGCTCGGGCTACTTCTTTTTTTTGTAGTAAACTTTGGGCTTGGGTAGCCTGCTACATGCCTGTTGCACTTGTTGTGTTTCTAATTGTTATTGCAACTATTGAGTAGCTAGTTGTGTGGCTTGTTGATTTTGGAGCACCTTTTGATGGGAAGCTCGTTGAGTAGTTTGCAACATGATGTTGAATGGTTTCCATATTGTTCTTTAGTAGTGGTGGTGGTGGATTGGGAATGGTGTTGACCATTGTGATGATTGGAACAGTCATGTTGATGATTGGGGTTTGAGTGGTGGATGGTGTGATTGAGATGTTTGGTCCTTGGGAAACCATTCTTTGAGAGACTTGGGGAATAGTGGATGTGTTAATTTTTGCGGTTGTTTGTATGGTTTCCATCTATTGTTGTGATATCGATGGAAAAGCAGGAGGATATGATATGATGTGTTGATTCAGTTGATTGATGACGGGTAAAGGGGGAAGACCCAACCCAAGGGATAATGTAGATGTAAGTGGTAGGGGATGGAATGGTGGTATATTCCCTTGGAAAAGTGATGATGAGGAGGGATCAAAGATTCCCCCTACTCCAGAAAAATCACCTTCTCCTTGTGAGGTAGGGAGAGAGGCTTGCGTGTCTAGAGGATAGATTGGTGTTGCATGAAAAGAGGTTGGATTGGTGGAATCATGGAATGTGAGTGAGATATATGGGTGAAATTGATTTACCAAGATGGATTGATCTAGTGCGGTGTGTTCTTCTAACTCTCGATTCACAAGGAGATGTTTTTGGAGTGCATGAAGCAATGAACTTCCCTTGTTAATAACTGGCAGGGTTGAAGCGATAGATGATATGATTTGTGGGATGTCTTGAGTGACGTTTTGAAATGAAAATGTAGATGAGCTTGAGGGCATGATCTCAAGAGGTCTTTCCACAATAGTGTGTATTTCATAGTCAAAAGGGAGTTTATCCCCTTCCTTTGCTTGCTCAAGCATGTATTAGGAGGGATATAGCCTCATTATAGCATTGACAATTCGATGATTTTTCAGGATTTTGCACCATCTTAATTATTTCATCTTTTGTCATCCCTAAGACGTTGTTGGTGATATCCTCTACTTGAACCTCCTCTTGAGGAATCTATGATGGTAGAGGAAAATTGCTTGGGGGATAGCTTGATCCAATAGGATTAATTTCAGGAGTAGTTTGACTTAGATCACTTGAAGTTGATGTTTCCTTTTTGATTTCCATATTCTTCTTATGTTGAGATCTTGTTTTCACCATAAAATAGAGATAAATTGATCTAACTTTATGTACAAAAAGAGAACTAGGATAAATTAAGGATCAAAGTGATAATGAGGATGAGATGAATGAAATATGGATGATGTGGATGATGAAACTCTTGGGAAATTTTGAGGGAGATGCTAATCTTTAGGACTTGATTTGATTGGATTTTGATTGATTTGGATAATGAACTTGTAAAATCTAGGAGGTTTTGTTGTCCTAGAGTGAACTTGTACACAAGAGGATAATTTGACTAAGTGCATCAAGTAGGATTCATCAAGACACCTTTTTTCAAACAAAGTAATTTTGGATAATGTACTCCTAGACCCCAAGATGTTGGATTTTATCAAGAGGTAAGCTTGTTCACAAAGATTGATAATTTGGTGAAATATGTGGAGAAGGATTCATCTACACATATCTAACCAAACAAGATGATGTTGATTTTTCCTAGAATTTTAACATAAAGGATGATGTTTTCAAGGTTTCCAAGAGTTTTTTGGTGAGACGGGATTTGATTTCGATTGTTGAGGGATGGGTGAGAACAATTGATTTTGATCCTAGACTTGACCTAGATAGAACTCCTTCTTACAAGACCTCGTTATTGAAGAACATGTTTGATACTTCCTATGTGAGAAAACCAAACCTTTGAAAGAGATTGGGATTTTTTTGGAAATAGAACTCAAATAAGCTAGGTTTGATTCTTGAAGCTTTCTTGTAGAATTTATAAACCAATCTTTCTTTTACCTTGTGAAGCCTTGAAAGACATTCTTCATGGTCCTTTGGACTAAGATTTTTGAACCTTGGTTTCCAGATTTTGCTTTTGTGGGAGATCATTTGAAAGAACACATGTGTGGGGTTAAATTGTCTCTTTACTTTTCTTAATGAGTTATTTTTACCAAAAATAAATCTTGATTTAAAATTTTCAAACTAAATGTTTATGTCTCAATTCCTTTTAATTCTAGAAGGTCCATTATGTGAAAATCAAGGTTTTAAGAGCATAGTTTTCTAGGTTGACTTTAGAGAGAGAAAATTTTGATGTAAATCCAAATGCTTAGAAACCTCTAAGGATAAAATCCCTAGGGAAAGCAACAACACTTGGATTTGGTCAAAGGTATTTTCCCCTCCTAAAGGGTTTAAAATTTCACGATTCTATGAATGTTTGTTTTCAAATGTTTCGAGACTCAAGAAAAGTTTTTTTTTTAATTCCAAGAGCATGCACAATCTTAGGATGAAAAGACAATATTTGTTGAGATCCCACTTGGATAAATCTAGCTATGCATATTTAGTGCAGATGATTAGATGCTTGACCATAGGCTCCCCTCTATGGAACACACTTCTTGGGTTAGCCAAGCATCAGTACCCATGAATCTCCCATGGCATACTTTTCATCTATACAACAGAACCACATGTTATGTGGGGTGGCTTCAAAGGACATAAAATTTTGCACCAACAAATAGTTGAGGATTTTTTCCTTTGTTAAACAAGGGTTTTAATGTTGGAATTCCATTCATGGGAGGCCATCCATGCAGAAAGAGACCATTGATTCCCTTCTTGTGAGAATAATCCATGTGATTCTCAAATTTTCCTTGAGAATACACAGTTATATACTGGCTGGAAGTCGCTTGGCATCTAGCGTGTTACCAATTGGCTCGTTCCATGGGGTGATTACTTTTTACCACCAGGTAGGCCCTCTATGATAAACAAAAGTGAGAAATTATATCCTGTATTTCAATCAACCTTTATTGAAAAACAAAGGGAGAAAACTCACAATATGCCTCACTCACACTCACAAGATTGGTTCCAATTTAAAATCCAAAATGAAGTGTGTGGGAAATTACTTACACAACTTAATGTCACCAAAAGGCCTTTAGATTCTCAAGATCGCCGTGAGGCGTGAGAGAAGTGCATACGTCCTTTTAATGATATTACTTTGGGTAAGTAATTACGAAACAAAGAAGAACTTGTTCACTTTAAGTCCACAGAGCAATGATTTGATTATTTTTAGTGCACCAAAGTGAAATATGGATTTTTCCTTGTTCAATTGTTAATCCTCAAAAAAAATCTAGTGAGTTTGTCCTAAACTTCTTTTTTTAACCATTTGTTGCAAAATTGAAAGCTTTTGTAGTGTTTTTTAGAGCCCAAAAGAAATTTTAGTGAACCTAAAAGCATGAAGGTAATCAAATCCTTAAGAAGGGATTATAATTTATCCCAAAGTGTTTAAAAAAACTTAATACAGTAAGATAATGTCATAGTGAGAGATTCTTCTTTTCTTCCTCCTTGCCTCAACCTGCAAAACTTATTAAAAACAAGAAATAAAAAGATAGCAAATAGGTTAGGAGCTTAAGAAGTCTGAAACAAAAGAGCACATGTCAAAATATATCAAATTTGAAATTTTTAAGAGTGACGCTCTGCAGTGAAACAAAGACCGTGATTGTGGCTCTGTTTGACTAGCGACAGGGTTTATAATTTGGAGAGTCTGTGCCTGAGTTTAAAATTTGAAAATTTTAGGTGGGAAAGTAGTAGTGGCGAAGTTTAGAAATTCAAGCGGTCCAATATAGCACCACTTGAGAGTCAAAAAATGAGTTTCCTAGAACCTGCAAAACAAAAACACAAAAAGCATGGAATTTTCTACAAAAACGTAATTTGAACTTGATATGGGCCCTCCTTCTTGTGCCAAAATGTGAACCCCAATCCTAGGCCTACTTAAACATAGAAAAAAAATACACAATTAGATTCATATGCAAGTAAGAACAAGGATTCCCCATGAAATTCATTAGCAATGCTCAAAAATAGGAAAATGAAGAAGAAAATATGGAAATTAAATGAAATCCTAATTCCCATGGGGGAATTGGTGCCAATTATGTGTAGGAATTGGCCCTTTCCCAACTCCTTTGTAAGCTTGATGAAGATTGATCCACTTGATGGTGAAGAACAAGATGATTCCTTGATGAAATCTACAATAACCTAGCTGTGATAATGGAGAATGCTCATGGAGATGGATGAAATTTCTCTAAATGTGAAGATAATAAATTTTCTCTCAATTTTTGGATGAGAAATGAGAAGGAAAGCCTCTTATTTATAGATGATAGTGAGAGAAGAAGAGGCAAAATGGATGAATGTGAGACTAATCTTCGACCAATGACCAAATGCCACTTGTCAAGATGTGAATGGAGGAAGGTTGTGCACATTTTGATGAATGAGCCAATAAATGATATTAGTTGGAAATTCAAATTTATGAAATGACTTGTTGAAGAGGGAAAAAAAAGTGACTTAAATGCCACTTGGCTCAATGCAAAAGGACGTTTAAGAGGGGATAAATGCTTTGTTGGAAGGAAAAATCCACTTGGAGGGATTTTCAAACTTGAAAGAATATTCTCCTTTTATGCCATGTTGAGAGAAAATAGATATTTAATAAATCAATTAAATTTATTTTCATGTGCAAGTGGAAAAATCTAAAGAATTTAAGAGATTAGGATTATCATTGATCGTGATTTGAGAATTTTGATTTAGATTTATGGGTTGATTTAAATCAAAAGATGAGAAATGTGGTTTAATTAAATAAAGGATTTTCTTTATTTAATTAAAGGGATGTGATGATATTAGATTAAATCAAATAAGGTTTAGTTTATTTAATTTGATAAGATGACTTTCGGGATTTAATCAAATAAAATGAATTATTTAATTAAATAGAGATATAGGGTTAACTAAATCAGATTGATTAATTAACAAGAGAGAATGACTTAATTAAATAAATAATGATTTATCCAATTAAGGGATGAAGAGTGATGACGAGCTGAGAAGGTGATTCAAGATGAAATGATGTTATTAATTAGGATCAAGTGTGTCAGTATATTTTCTATGTCTACAAGCAACAATAGTATGAAAGGAAGGAAAAGAAAAAATACACATTGGTTTAGAGAAGTCTGGGGACTTTAAAACTAGAGCTTCTTTGATAGCTTTTTTAATCCTTTTGAAATATTTGACTAGGCTCCTCACTCCAAAGCATCTTATGTCCCTTCTTAAGAATCTTGGAAATAGGTCTTGTGATCTCTGCAAAGTTAGTCACAAACCTTCTTAGAAAGTTTATTTGTCCAAAAAATGACTGAATGCTCTTGAAATTTTTTGGCTGAGGGATTTTTTCTATGGTTGCTACTCTCTCGGGGTCTATCCTCAATCCATCTTTTGAAACAATATGTCCCATCAATTTACCCTCAGTTACCCCAAAAGTGCACTTCTTTGGATTTAGAGATATCCCATACTCAAGTGAACTGAGAAAAATATTTTCTAAATGCATATAATGGTCTTCTTCTTTTTTATAGTAAGAAGTCAAGTCATCTTGATACACAACCATAAATAAATCGATAAATCTAAGAAAGCTACATCCATAGCTCTTTGAAAAGGGTCATCTACATTTGTCAAGCCAAAAGGCATTTTGACATAAACATAGGTGCCACAAGGAGTGGTAAATGCATTCTTATACTGCTCAGATTCCTTTACCTTTACTTGCTCGTGTAACCTGAAAAACCATCCATCATTGATAGTAATTCATATCTAGTTACCTTTTGTAACATGGCTTCCATATTCGGCAATGGATAGTTGTCCTTTAATGAAGATATATTCAGGTTTCTAAAATCAACAAACAGTCTTATGTCACCTTTCTTTTTCCTCACTGACACCAAATTAGATACCCATGAAGAATGTCTAATGGGTTTTATGATGCATGCATCTCTTAACTTTACCAACTCCTCTTGCATCTTGGGAGCTATAGTAGGATTAATTGGTCTTTTCTTATGCCTAAAAGGTTTAGAATTTTCTTTTAGAGCAATCTCATGCTGAAATAATTCCTCCATGTAAGCTTTTACGTCATCATATGACCAAGCAAAGACGTGCTTGTATTTTCTGAGTAAGGCAGTTAGCATTTCTTTCACTTTTGGCTTCATCTTCTTTCCTATGTAAAATTTCTTTGGAGCATTTTTAGTCCCCAAATTTATTTCCTACAAATCCTTTGGGGGAGCAATAGTTGTTTTGACCTTACTTCTAGCCTAACTATCAAAAACCCTTTGAAGAGCTACAAGGCCTTTGGGTATTTTTATTTTATTAAATATATGATCTCTTTTCCAGATACCATATCCTTCCCATCAAATTCTCGACAAATCCACCAAATTCAATCTCTTGACTTTCATATTTATCTGTACAATTCAAAAATATGAGAATATCTTCATCATCATTGAATATCTGCCAGTTGCAAACATTATTAGGAATAGAAGGTCTTTCCTATACCTCCACTTTAGAAATTGCTATGAAATTTATGTCATCAGGTCTCAATGCAATGTTAGTGAGTAATTCAGCTACTCTATTCTATACTCTTTCCATCCACTCAATTCCAAAAGCATCAAATTTCTCAATGGAATCCCAAACATCATTCTATACTACTTCAACCTGTTCTTTTTGTAGGCATATTTGGCTCTTACCTGGGAAATCATCAGCTCAAAATCACCAATTACCATCTTTTTTATTTCATGCTTCTTATCCAGTCTGAGTCCTAGTAACAAAGCTTCATATTCTACCACATTATTTGTACATAAAAAAGATAATGTGAAGGAAAACTTGTAAGTACTACCACTTGGTGCTACCAACAATATCCCTACACTCGACCCTTCTTTGGAACTTGCACCATCAAAATACATTTTCCAAAGTCCATCTTTGTCAGGAAACCTTAACATTTCATTTTCTATTGGTTCATGACACCTTTGAACCTCTCTTAGTGCTTCTTCTATTTTAAAATCACTGATATTAGTGTCTATGAAAAGAACTATGTCATCCTCAGGAGCATGGTCCAACATATGTGGTACCCTCAATTCTCTCATCACTTGAAAATCCTTACCATCAATGGGAAAAGTTGCATAAGACATATCACATTTCATACTGCCTCCCATGGATGCACTCCATTTTTGAGATAGTAGCATTCCATAATTAGGTGGGATATCCACCACTACCACACTCATTTAGAATTATTTGTCTAGGTAGGCTGCTAGTTTGTAGGGAAGTTCATTTATCACACCAATGATATGGAATTCTCTTGAATCCATAGCATATCACTTGCGATGCGTGCTATCAACTTTCAATCCTAGTGCATCCATGATTTTAGCTGGCATAATATTGTTGGATGCTCTAGAATCAATAATACATTTTTTTATGAAATTTCCTCTAACCATTAAGGTGAGGAAGAATGGATCTATCTTGTTAGGACAAGTAGTTACATAAATTCTTAGGAAGATATGGAGAATTTCAGTAATAACTCCCTCAACCTCCTTGTATTTCTTGTCCTTTTCACTCATTTTGGGTGGAGTGGGCTCCACCAAATCATTCCAGGCTATAGAAGCACCATTGATAAGGGCCATTGCCTTTTACTTATGCTCATTTATTCTCATCATTTTCAAGAAAAGGCATAAATACTTTTACTTGGCTAAGTAATTGAAACATATCAACGTGAGTATATTTAGGTAATTCAATTAGGAGAATACCTTGTTCATTATTTCTCACCTTCTGTTGATTTCCTACTGCCTCAACTCTATGCTTAGAATCCTTCCTTGTGACATCAAGAGCCCACTTCTATGTCTTCAACTTTGTAGTTGGAGATTTGAACTCTTCAGTATCCTTTCGATTTTCTACTCTCTTAGCCCAAATTTTATCTCCTTTACTTTGTCTAGCTTTATTTTTTTCCAGTTTTCCATTAGGCTTGTCTTCTTTACTCTTGAAATTATGCTCTTTGATGAAAAGACCAGTAGGATTACCCTACTCACCTCCAACTGTAATATTCCTCAAATGATAGGAACTTCTAGCCTGAGTGGCTAAAGAAGTAGTATATCTTGAAATCTCCTCCTCTGAGGGTCTTCTTAATGAAATACCTCCTTCGATTGCTTCCAAATTGTAAATCTCAACTTCATTTTGAACATCCTCATCAAAAAAAAATTGTTGATGATATGCTCTAGCCACTTTCCTTTGATTGTCCACATCCATTTCACAAAAATATTCATCAGAAGAGCATTTAATATTGGAAAAATCAGAGTCAACCATTCCCATAAGTACATTAATATCCTCTTCATTCTGCTGATCAGAATATCTAGGCATGTCTTCATCTACCTCAACCATCTATGCAATTGCACATTGTTGAGAAGAATGTGGCATTTGACAAGTCATACACCAAGGGGTATCTTCAACAAAATTTCCTGAATTCTTTTGCAAAGGATCTAGAGGGACTTTATTCTGAGTGTTTATTTGATTATTAGGAACAAAATTTCCATTATACTAATTGGTATTGTATGGGTGGTCTTGTAACTGACGAAGTCTTTCATTTCTTTGATAATTTTTTGGTTGCACTTTTTCGTATTTCATAATCTTATCATTTATGATTTTCTTAAAGTTATCAAACTTGTCCTCAATAGTTCCTCCTTTAGTACCTAAAATTTTATCTTCCTTTTTTGACCCTTTGAGGAGTTTTGGATCATCTCTCCTGCCAACTTTACCAGTTGCTCTACTAATATTCTCAATATTTTCTACCATCTTGAAGGCTTCCCTCAATGTTTGATGGTTCTTATCTAGCAAGGGATAACTCATTTTTGTGTCAAAATCATTGCAATAGTTTACCATACATACATGATCATTCAATTGCAAATGGGGAGGCAATCTCTTTCTAGCCTTTTGGAACATTGTATTAAACTCAACAAATGATTCATTAGAACCTTTAGCAATGGTATTAAATCAATTCAATAATAAAATTGAATTAGTCTTGTCACCATAATGCTCTCTGAAAATTATTTTGAATTCCTCCCAAGAGCCAATGCTCTTGCTAGACAAGCTTCTATACCACTCTTGACCATCTTCAATGAGAGACTAAATGAATAAATTCATCATGACATATTTTGCCTCTACCCCAAAATCATCCATAACATTTGCAAATTCTTTGAGGTAATTTTCACCACTCAAGGAATTATTACAAGAGAATTTGACTAAAGCAAGTCTGAAATCCATAAGGAATGGGTTAGGGTAACCAGGTATTCTAGTGAAACATAACTATTGGTATCTATATACTTGGAGTGGTCTTGTAGTATTTCGATCCCTATGACTATCCTTTTTCTCACCATCTCTCTTATTATCATAGTGGATTCTATCTTTACCCTTCCCACTTTAACCATCACCACTATTCTTCTTGCTTCCCTCGTCATCTTTCTCAAAATAAGCATTACTATTTTTACCCTTTCCTCTTCCTCCACCACCTTTGCCACCACCACCTCCTCCACTAAGAGTATGCCCAACAAACTTCTTATTTTCTAAATCACTATTTGTATGTCCAGATCTTGAAGACTTTAGGGTAGGTGTGGACATTTTGAGAAAAGTAATCTTCCTAGCCATCTCTGCATTTGAAGCTTCCATTTCATCCTTTTTCAAATCTTCTTGTATATTTTCATTATCTAATTGTAACCTCAATATATCAAGATTTGGAGGTGCAGTAGATGGAGTTGGATTGGTTTTGGACTTCTATGTAGGGATTTCAATAGATGAGGTATGGTTACTAGTATTGATATTAAAAATGGTTTTCTTAGGTTGATCAAGGGGTCTCTCCCCATGATCCACAAATGACATCTTCTTAGTAGCAACAAGGGGCACTGAGGCTTTAATAGTTGAGACAGATGTGGTATAGGTATTATTAGTAGATGTTCCCATTGGGATTGTTACTTCAGGAATGCCATTAGTTATTTTGGAGGTAAACTTAAAAATATTATCCTCAAAGGTTTTGCACCTAGCCGCATCTTCTCTCATTTTCTCCATTTTTTTCTTTCCAGCATCTCTCTTGAGTTTCTTAGCTCTAATCCTATCTTCCCTATCCTTTAAATCTGTCAATCTAGTCTCTTCTTCTTCTCAGAGCCTTAGCTCTTCTTCTTCCATAGATTTGATGTCTCTATCTATGTCTTCCTCATTTTCTAGGATATTTCTAGGCTCACTTGGGGTAGGAGTATAGTAAGGTTGGTCAATAGGATATTCCTTAAGAGAAAGGTGCACTTGTAGCCCAGGAGATTCACCTC
Source organism: Sequoiadendron giganteum (assembly GCA_007115665.2). Classification (NCBI taxonomy): domain Eukaryota; kingdom Viridiplantae; phylum Streptophyta; class Pinopsida; order Cupressales; family Cupressaceae; genus Sequoiadendron; species Sequoiadendron giganteum. The sequence continues at coordinate 227,960,710 of CM021100.1, read as the reverse complement.
TTGGCTTAAATTTTTTCTTATTAAAAACATAACCAACTCCAAGGGTCAAAGGCTCTGAATACTCCTTATCCTTTCCCCAAAAATCCTGCCTATCTTCTTCTCTGGAAATATTTAGTTCAGTGTCAAACACTTGATCAATAGGGAAACTTCCTTGGTCTATGTTTGACCCTTCAACTTCACATGCCTTCTACTCAATAGGGAAATTTTTCCTTCTTCTTAGGATGTTTGTTCACATAACTTCTTGTCTTCTTCATGATGTCAAATATTTCATAATCCCTTTTCTTACATTCCTTTTGAGAACTTAACTTTACATTGGTGTTAGAGAATTCAGAGTCACCACCCAGGATGCTAGGAAATATCAAGTGATTGGTTCTTGATTTTGTAGTTGTAACTTTAGAGAGAAATTTAAACATAACCTGACACAAGGTGACATAATGAGACAAGACTTGATGTATAAGAGTGAGGGTGATATGAAAAAGGCAACAAAATTTAAACAAATTATTCTTCACATGGTGAAGAATATCACAATAAAACACTTGACTCTAAGAGCACCTAATATGAACTAGAGACTTTGAAATTAGTTGTCCCCAACAGAGTCACCAATCTATTGGTTATTTTTTAAGAACCAAACTTATCTCTAGAAATACCTATGGATTTTTCCATTTCCAATAATCATTACTCCAAAGGGATTGGCCAACGAATGAGTCGAAGATGTAAAAATTCTACTCCTACACTTTGGGCTCTGTAAATCCCGAGAGGGTTATCCCACAATGTATACTTCTGACTTCATACAATTATAATCAAATACATTTCCAATAACAGATACTTATCATAAGACTGCTCAAGATCCTAATACATTAAATAAGCTAGTAGCTTATTCACCAATGTGTTATACTTAGAGCATGAGAAGGTGGGACATCAACACAAAACAACTACAATGGTATCCATAAAATTTTATAAATCAAAAGTGATTAGTTGACGAATCAACATAGAAACTGAATCATGAGTACTTTGCATGAACCAATGCCTTCATTCGAAGCACGAATTCACAACCAACCTATATAACCAAATAAAAATTTAACAATTGAAATGTATAATTTCAAGAGATACTCCATTATAGCATTCCCCTATCACATTCATGACTAATACTACTTATCAATATCCTAGCACTTGATTCTTAAGAGTTAGTAATCTTATCCAAGAATTTACATTAATTCATTGAATAAATAAGTAGGAATGAAATCAAACATTCATTCGTAAATAATGGAGACAAATAAAAGATAGCCTGGATTACTTTCATTCATAACTCATAAAACAAGCACAAGGAGAGACAATACCCATGAAATTGGTATTTCTCACTATATATATTTTTATGTTCTTATCCAAACTACATACATAATTATGAACTCTAAAGCTTAAGATAAAAAACTCTAAAATGTGTTGAGTATTCCTCTTACAATCCACAGTGTCAATTTCATAAAATAATGAACCCCTACTTTCTAGACCAGAATTCCTTCTTATAGAAATGAAGGAGCAAAAACAAGCCTCAGGCCAGGAAGTACACATGTCAAAACCCTATTGGACCACTATATCAAAGATTCTCCCATTCAATTACAACACACTCCCAAGAGGTGGGATACATGTGAAGAAATTAATGTAGTCCTCATTCGTTGTAGGAGATAAGGTCCAATCTTCAAAATTTGTTCAACCGAACAGTTACCTCAAAACTTGTGCCCACGCACAAAACTGAAAAGAACAAAAAAACATGAAGAAAGAAGAAAAAGACAAAAGGTAAGACCATGTATGCAGCCATGTCATCAAATCAACTTTGAAAAATATGCATTATATTTCTCCATACTTTAACAAAAGCCTAATCTATACTAAATCTAGGCTATGTAGTGCATTCTCATCTATCTGTTATTCGTTATGGTTGCAGATCTTCACGATTTCAAATCACCATCCCTCCACCTTTAGTGCTAGACCTCCACTCCTTCCAAGTACCTTACCTTCCATGCTAAGCGTAAACCATAGTTTTGTACCTACACATATACAACAAATAAAAACCTTATTAGATCAATATGAAAGATTAAAACAAGGATTCCCCATGAAATCCATCTACAATGCTCAAAATAGGAAAATAAAGAAAATATGAACAAAGAAAGCAATGAAATCCTAATTAAGCATACAAAATCTTGATCCCATGGGGAGTTGGTTCTAATTGATGTGTCAAAATCAGCCCTTTCCCAAATCCTTTGTAAGCTTTGATGATTTGATCCACTTGATGGTTGAATTCTTGCATAACCTAGCTAAGAATTTGATAACAATAGATGAAATGGCTATGCTTGAAGATGGATTTCAGTATAAAAAGTTTACTCAAATTGTGGATGTTTGAATGAGAGGAAGAGTCTCTCATTTATAGATTTCCAAAATGGAAGAGATAGTGAAAATAAGCAATGTGGGATCATTCAACATCCAATGGCTAAGTGCCACTTGTCAAGATGTGAATGGTTGAAGGTTGAGCACATTTTGATCAATGTGCATGATAAATGCTATAAGATTCAAATTTGAAATTTGAATGTGACATGTTTAGAGGGAAGGAAAATGGAGTTAATGCCACTTGGCTCAATGCACAAGGACATGTAAGAGGAGTGAATGCCTTGTTGGAAGTACCCATCTACTTTGATTTTGAATTCAAATTTGAAGGAATATTCCCCTTTTATGCCATGTGCGGGAAAATAGAGATTTAATAAATCAAAGTAATTGATTTATTGTGCAAGTTGCATTCTCTGGAGGATTTGACATAGATTAGGATTAAATTAATCAAAGCTTAATTAATTTAATGAAGAACTAGGAGATGTGACAACTTTGACTTGAATATATGAGTTACTTTAAATCAAGAATTGAGAAGAAAGATTTAATTAAATAAATTATTTTATTTATTTAACTAAAGGGGATAATGTTAGATTAAATTAAATAATGTTTAATTTATTCAATTTAATAAGAAGACTTTAGAGACTTGATTTAAATAAAATGAATTATTTAAATAAACAAAGATATAAGGTTCATTAAATTAAATTGATTAATTTAATCAACAGAGGAGAAATACTTAATCAAATAAATAATGATTTATTAAATTAAGAGACAGAAGATGGTGAAAAGATGAGAGTATGATCTAGGAGGAAATGTTGTTAGTAATCAGGATCAAGTGTGTTGAATCGATTTTGTACATCTTCCATGTCTATATTTTTCCCCTCTTTGAAGCAATGTACTTGATGCATTGATTGAAAGAATAAACTACTGTGATCAAAGTTAAAAAATAATCAATTTTTCAGATGCCCCACTATTGCCTTAGCGGAAGGATTACGCTGGTATATTGCCCCCTCAAGAGATCGAGTGAAAATGTTTGATTTTTCGATCGAGATCATGATAAAATGCGAGAGAAGTGGTTCTATTGATCAGACGATGAAAGATAATTCTTTCATGTAGACAATTCTGATGGTGTGTAGATAGTCATCAGCCATGGGTAGCCTCATGTATATTTTGAGATCTCACTACTTTAGATAGAAATGTTAGTAAAGATAGAAGAATAAGAAGAATAAGATGGATGGAAGGAGGATCCAACAAGCCTACTCTATGATGATGATTCTTTTCTTACAAGGAGTTGGGATTTTCAAAGGACCAATTAGTTTATGTTTGATAACACATGTAGGTACGATGCATTAAGGTATAAACAACCAAGATGGCATTGTACCTAGTGTGATGGAATTTGACTTGACAATCAGATGGGTGTATTCCTGTTCACACTTGACATACGTAAACCTTGCTAGGATGGGCCTAACAAAGCAAGTATTCACCAAGTTATTTTACAAGAGTATCCAACAAGCACAACAGATAAAAAAGATAATGATCATTGCCCCATTCCTTTCTCTCTAAAATCTGTTTTGCTTAGGCATCATCGAGAGGTCCTCAGAATGAGAGGAAGATGAATCCAAAGAAAGGATAAAGTAAACAAACAAGATAATGTTCTTCATACCGATAGCCAAAGCTAACCTAAGGTGAGATACCTAATTCTTATGTCCATCATGGGAAGGATTCATCCTAGGACATGTTGTGATCAGTTTTTTGGTGGGACTGATTTTGTGATAAGCCATTGATACTCCGAGTTGACCAAATTGCTTGCTTACTGACCTAGACTTTGAGACTTCTGACAATTAGGGTGTTCATTTTGGAACCTACTAGACTTTCTTCTAATTGCTTCACCGAAGGATGAAGGTGATGATTGACTTATTATGACTGATGCTAACTATGGGTGAAAGTGAGATGAGATGAAAGCACCATTTTGGAATTTTCAAATATTTTGAGGCTATTTTTGGTATTTTTGAGATGTTTTACAGTTTTTTTTGGATTTTGTGTCTCGGGGGCTGATCAAAGATGGCCTTGCCTATGTTTAAGCTCAGAGATGATGTAGTTCACCTGACAATTGACTTGACTACTGATGAGATAGATGGAAAAATAGATTGCCATTGCAATAGACGCCTAAAATGTGAAATCGATGGGCAAACATATTTCCATTGCGATGGACGACTAAAGGATTGACCTAAAATGTCTCAGGGGATGATCAAATATCAACCTTTCCTACGCTCAAGCTCAGAGACACCCTAGGTCAGTCCTTTAAGCGTCCATCACAATGGAAATCAATTTGCATGTCTACACTAGGAATTCTTCTTTAGTAGGCCAATCAAAATTCATTAGTTCATCAACCCTTTTCCTATAAGGTGCATACTTGGTGACAATCTGGTTAGATTCTTTATCAAATTCTAGCAGAATAGTCTCAACATGGACTAACATATCCATATTGACTGTTAATGTGTCCATATCAAATTTTTGATAGATTTTTATAGCTGGATATGAAATAATATTGTTTACTTCACTTCTCCATTCCTATAGAGTCTTAATGCTACCATCATCTCTTAAGATGGATGGAATAAGCCCATGATGAGATGCATGGAAGTATTTTACCAATTCCTTTATCCTATTCTCCAATTTTGCAACATTCCCTCTGTATCCCTCAATCTTATTCACAAGAAGCATAGTAGGCTTAAACCTTTTAGGTGGATTGGGATCTTACTTAACCCCAATTCCTATTAATATCAATTCTTATTTTCTAGGGATGCGGACTTCCATGAGTGGGATGGCTCTTTCTCTATCAATATGAAACATTTTGATGGCATCAAACATGGATGAATAACTGTAGTGAATATGATTCATTTTCTTATTCACTTTTATGTTCAGATGTTCTAGTACTGCTATGACAATCCTCATATTTCTCTTAAAAGCATCTTCCTCATGACTTTTACATTTTTCCTTGTATTGATTTAATTCCTTAAGAAAATCTTCCCTTTTGATATCCCCTTCTACCTGTAGCCCTTCTAATATATTGTTTTCTACTTTAGAAATGGCCGCACTTCCCCTCAATTTCCCATGAAGTACTTGTTGATGGTGTTTTCTCCACAATAATAGCTCAGATAGAATATAATATCCTATCTCTCTTGAAAGGTAAATCTCTATCAACAAGCCTCAAGAGATAACCCCAAGGTCTCTAATGTCAGGTCTTGACAATGCAACAAAACAACTCAGTGATAAATGTGAAAATATCGGTAATCACAAGGGACCTTACAAAACAACTATTGGGATTTCTAAAGTTATCATATTTGGTAATATGTTGATACATAAAATTCATAAACCTAACCTGAATTCAAATAAATAGAAAAGGATAAGGGTTTCCAAAAATTATAGGATTACAATTACTCCAAAGATCAACAATACAAATGATAAGATACTTGAAATAGACCAATCCCTCAAAACCAATTTCTTCTTAATCGAGATTTAACCTACAATCTTACAGAAATAGTGCAATCTTCTAAGGAATTAAATATTTTCAGATCATGAACACTCATTCAATCCAACCCTATTTTTTAATTGAAATGAATAACTAGTCACAATTGAACTGAGTATATAAATATTAGGTCCAAGCTAACTTTTCACAGCAACTCACACTCAATAATTTGCAAAAATTATGGACCAGGGATCACTACAAACACTCTAAGAATCTAATCACAAGTACCATTAAATCATTCAACTCTAAATCTAACATATATTCAAATATTTCAAGAAATTTCCAAGGATAGAATAACAAGAACCATGCAAGATAAATAAATCCAAGAGAGACCACCAAAGCACAATTTCTTCAATTGTATTAAATCACCCAATAATGGCAAAAATTCTAGTGTTTTGTGTTACAACACTTGCTTTAGAATAAAACTAACTCCTAATTCTAGATTATGCTCTATCACTTAGCTTGTTTCAAAGTCTAATCCTCTTACTAACTTTACAAAATGAGGCCAAATGCCATTTTATAGGAACTTCATGATATGCCTACCAAATTAGGGTTACAATGAAGGTTGGCTGCAAAACAAGTTAGCCTCGAAAACCTCAAAATAAAATAAAATATCACATTAAATGCATGAGGCTCCATCAGGTCAGCTTGGGTTCTCCAATGTAGCACAATCCAATGCATGTAGAGGAATAATGGGAATCACAAATTCCAATGCAATCATTCATTAACTAATCCCTTGTCTTTATCGTGTTTCAATTTCTCCTCAACCTTAAGAAAAACACCCTCTAGTTAAGCCAATGGTTGAGTAATTAACACTTTAAACCTTCTTGTAATATATGTGGTTGCATCACCTAAATGGTGGATTGTAATTGGACCATCATCAATTGGGGTATAAACTTCATGCCACCATTTCCTTAACTATTCTAGGGCCAGATGCTTAGGTGCGAACTTCTTTCTTCTAGTCATGATCTCAAAGAATAGGATGCATTTATTAGAAATGATATTTAAAGTGTTCTCCACCTGCTGACTTCTCTTGTGACTCTTCTTGACCACCCTCTACCTAATTTGTAAACCCTCATACCACTCCCAAGGTTCTGAAACCCTTGCGGAAGGTAAGATCCCATCACCTATCAATCTATCCTCTATATTATCCATGATTACCTCTGTTTTCTATAGGAGAAGATCCACATTACAATTATTTTGTGCCAATACATTCTGTAACCTTTCAGATAATCTATGTGCATCCCCATAAGTTGATAGAATATCCTTAATCATGGTATCACCTTTAGACCCCACTCCCAACAACCATTCATGAGTCACTTGCACATAGTTCTCCATCTTTTCAAGTTCATTAATAGTTTCTTTGGGCAAGAAACCCTCGGTTGATGAGGAAGGACTAGCTTGGCCGATGGATTGCAAGGGTTTCATAAGGTCTAACAGATATTTCTTCAATTTCTCATTCTATTTTTCCAATCTCTCTTTAGCCTACTCCTCCTTATCCAACCTTTTCAAAATTGTAGCAGTAGATCCCTTAAACTGCTACACATCCTGTCTTTTGGAAGTAGGTTCCGAATTTATTATTTGAATGGCTTAGTCTTGATTAGTTACCTCATCCTAATTTTTCTCTACTACTGGAGTGGTAGTATGAATCACCCTATTGTTTTCCTCATCCCCGTCGATCTTGAAAATGGTCCTAGCCTTCTTCTTGGTCCTACCTTTTTAAATACTTATCAATAAATCATCCCAACTTGGGGGAACATCTTCTACAATACGTTCTTTACCCCTCACCTCTTTATCAATCCAACCAGGAATAGGAACATCCAACTATTGCTTGCCTTCTTTATTTGTTTCCTTTTGTTGATCATCGAAAGGACTAGTATTGGAGCCTTGCACTATAGAGACCTTTTCATTTTCATCTTCTCTTTTATCTTCCTCTAGATTCTCATTCTCTTCTTGATCAAGTGTTTATGTTGGTACTTGGATTGGAGAGGGAGTCCTATCATTTATTTCTTCCTTCTCTAGAGACTTCTTCCTCTCATCGTCCATGTCGGGTGAATCCTCATATGATACCAAAGGGGACTTTATAAATATTTTAATGTATGCCTCTTTCATTGTGGATATCCCCATAATTGACTTCTTCCATGTCCTCTTCCTGAGGAGTATCCTCAACAACCTCATTTGCATTCTCTTTCTCTTCATGATGCACGTCTTGAACAAAGGGAGGAGAAAAGTATCTTTTTGCTCTTGTACAATAGTGGGAATCATAGGAGCAACCTACTCCACTAGAGTGGTATTAGGGGATGGAGTTTTGGCCTTCCTAGTGTAAAATTGTGTCTTCTCTTTGGAACTCTCAACACCCACCACTCGTGGCTCTGTCCTATCCTTTTCCCTAGGAATATCACTTGGTTTCTTTGATATTCTTTTTAACCTTTTTTGTTTTAGTACAGGGGAATCACTTTCCTTCTTCTCTTCTCCATATTCCTCTTCCTGGGAAATTTCCTTCTCCTTAGAGGTAACCTTTCTCTTCTTAGGAATGGTATTTATTTTTCTCTCTTCCCCAATCCTAGTATGGTCACCTCTGGTTCTAACTCTGGGAGGGGAATCCATCTTCTCTTTTTCCTCCCGATCTTGCTCCCACTCAGATGAGGATTGAGACTCCAAATTTCCCATTAAATCATAAGTATATTGCATCCCTTGACTTTCCAATTCCCAAATCTTGTGTTTAATCCATAGTTTGGTGTACTTTATTATTGGGGCATTGACTTGTTCCAACTTAGTTAATTCCTCTTCCAACCAATCAACTTCACCTATAGGTTTGTACTTAATTGGTTCATAGGCATGGTTTTGAAAGAACTCTCCATCATCATCAATTTGGTCAGGGATGGATTTGATGTTATATAATCTCACCAAATTGATAGGCAACTGGGAGAATATCCTCCTCAATACCCTGAATTCATCTTTATAGTTGGCCCAATAATATTTGAGGTTGTCTTTATGTCTAAATTCTCCACTTGCTCTCTTTTGAGTTGTACCTATTCTATCAAATCTAGACCTCTAGGTGTGCAAAGGTAGGCTAAAGGTAGCCATTTCCTCCTCAGAGAATTATGTTGTTTCCAAGGAAGAGAAAGCCTCATGGCTTCCAATCCTTAACGAGAACTCACCTCCAAAGCCAGTCACATGCATGTCCTTCAAAACTCTATCAAAAGCCCAAATTTTCCTTGTAACTTCCAAAAGGACCATGCGATTTGCAGGATACCTGGGAAACCTATATGGTGCCTCTAAACAACCGTCAATCTTAATGTAGGAGAAATTTTGGAACTGTATAAACCAAGCTCCAAATCTTTGAATCAACTCCCTGGAAGCATCAAAAACTCTAAAATGTTCAGCATCCTGGAGCAACCTAGTGATGTACATGGTGAATGCATCATTCACCCTTCTATAGTCGGGGCTGCCCAAGTGCAACTAGGGGTTAAATTCATATATCACATCCTAACCAAAGACCCCTCGAGTACTCAACCCCTTATATGGATGGAATCTGGCCAAGGCATGGACTAGATAAGATGTCATGGTGATTTTTTAGTTCGTAATACATTGGATAAATTCTCATGAATCATGTTGCTGATTATTCCTGCCCAGTGATAGTTTGTGCCTTGCTCCATCCTTATTATCAAGTAAAACATCTAGTTCTCGAACATCCCTGCACTCTTCAAGCCCATTACTCTACTCAGGAGAGTGACTGCATCATATTATTCTAGCTTGAATTTGGCTCTAAACAATTGTTTTGGCAACTTAGAAATTGTAGACATGGAAAATGTACAAATATCGTTTTGACACACTTGATCCCGATTGCTAACAACATTCCTTCTGGAATCATACTCTCAGCATTTCATCATAATTATGTCTCTTAATCTAATGAATCATTATTCATCTAATCAGGTCTATCACCTCCTTTGATTAAATTAATCAATTTAATTTAATTAACCTTACATTTTAGTTTAATTAAATAAATCATTTTATTTTTATTAAAATCCCTAAAGTCCTCTTATTAAATTAAATAAATTATACCTTATTTGATTTAATCCTACATATTCCTCCTTAGTTAAATAAATCAATCCATTTATTTAATTAATCATTTCCTCTCAATTCTGATTTAAATAAATACATCAATTTAACTCAAAATTGTCAAATCATCTAATTCTTCAGTAAATTAATCAAAACCTTGATTAAGTTAATCCCTCTCACTAAAATCCTCTAGAGAATTCAACTTGCACAATAAATCAATTACTTTGATTTATTTAATTCTCTATTTTCCCTCACATGGCATCAAAAGGGAATATTCCCTCATTTGAATTCGAAAAGGCCAAGTGGACTTGGTCCTTCCAACAATGCATTTGAGGTCTCTTACATGTCCTTGGCCTTGAGACAAGTGACATTAACTTCATTTCCCTTCCCTCTTCAACAAGTCATTTCACAAATTCAAATTCAAAATAAATGCCTTTATTGGCACTTTGGCCAAAATGTGCACAACCATCAACCATTCACATCATGACATGTGGCATTCAACCATTGGATTGAAGGTTAGTCCCACATTGCTCAAATCTCTTTCATTATTCCAATTTGAAATCTATAAAGTGGAGGCTTCTCTCCTCATTTCTGATCCACAATTACATGCAAAGTTACTCTCTTCACATTGAGAGCTAATTTTTCCCATTTCACTCAACCATTCATCATTTTCAAGATTTGTAACAAGGTTATGCTCAAATCTCTTTGGGAGATTTGACCATTTCTAAATCACTCACATTTGCAACTTAGGAGTTGGGAAAGGGCCAATTTCAACATTCAATTGGCACCAATTTCCCCATGGGATCACTATTCTATTTGCTTAATTAGGATTAACACTCACTTATTTAAGTTTTGTTCTTCATTTCTTCCTAGTTAAGTTAAATAGATGGATTTTATGGGGAATTTGTCATACTTGTTTGCATATTGAGCTAACAATTTGAAATTTTTGTTGTTCTTGTGCATTTGCAGGTTTAGGGGTTCACATTTTGGCACTAGAGGGAGGGGTGCATCAAGAATTTAATTACGTTTTTCAAAATTTCCTCATTTTTTTTAACATTGTTTTTGCAAGTCACAAGGAAACAGTCCCACGACATCATATTGCACCGCTTTCATAGGCATGGCGCAATGCTGCACCACTTTCAGAGGCACGGTGCCATACCGAACCGCGCAAGTTTCTAAACTGTGCCACTTTTTCTTTTCTCGTCTATCAAATTCAAAATTCCTAACTGCGCCACTTTCATCTCTCGGTGCCACATTGCATCGTGTTTTTCCAAATCGCACCACTTCTGCTTTCCCGCTGATAAAATTTAAAATTTCAAACATAACCATGCCACAAACAGTGTTGCTTGACCATATTGTGCCACATATTCAGTCTTTGTTCCTGCAGAGTGCCACCCATAGTCAACCGCGTGGTGCTATATAGCACTGCTTTTAGTCCAAACTACACCGCTTTTTTACAAACTGCATCGTGGAAAACAGTCAGGTCTGAAATTTGGCATTTGCTTTTTGAATTTTGGATTTTCTTATTCTTGACCTTTTTTGCTATCTTTTTGCTCTCTGGTTTTCTGTCATTTTGTAGGTTGGAGCAAAGAAAAAGCAAAGAAAGAAGTTCATAATGACATCATGCTCATCATACCCAAACTATTTTTAAGCACTAAAGTGTTCTTCAACACTCTTTAAGGATTTTAGATTCTTATTTAAGAGAAATTTGTTAATATCATTTTCCTTAGAAACATTAGATTTATTTTGGGTTTAAAAAGAACAAGCAAATTTTCATTATGACACCATGTTCATTATGCATAAAGTGTTCTTCAACACTCTTTAAGGATTTTAGATTCTTGTTTAAAAGAAATTTGTTAATGTCATTCATCTTAGAAACACTAAACTTCTTTTGGGTTTAAAAAGAACAATCCAATTTCTTTTCATAAGTTGCAAAAGGGCTAAAAAGAATCTTAAGAACAACATACTAGATTTTATTTAAAGGTTAACAATTGAACAAGGCAATCTCACATTTCCTTTGGTGCTTAAAAATAACTCATTATTGCTTTGAGGGATTTAAAATGAATATGTGTTTTTTGTGCCTTGTAATCTTTTTTGCAAAGTAAGGTCATTTAAAAAAGGTGTATGCACTTCTCTCATGCTTCATGATGATATTGAGAATCAAAAGTCTTTTTTGGTGACACTAAGTTGCATAAAAGATTGCCTCCACATTTAAATTTGGGTACCTAATAATTGAACAAAAAATGCGAGTATGAGAATGACATATTGTGAAGGTTCTCCTTTTTTTTTTCAACAAAGGTTGATTGAACACCGGGATATGCTAGCTTACTATTGTTTATCTTAGTGGGCCTACCTTGTGGGAAAAAGTAATCACCCAAGGGAACGATCCAACTGGGAACATGCTAAAGCCAAGAAACTTCCAACCAGTATATAAGTGTGGATTCTTGAGGAAAGTTCAAGAATCATGAGGATTATTCCAACGAGAAGGGAAACAATGGTCTCTCACCATACTGGATAGTCCCCCACGAATGGAATGCCCGCATTAAAACCTTTTGTTTAGAAAAGGCCAAATCCTTATCTATTTTGTTGGAGCAAAAGGTCATGTCCTTTGAAGCCACCCCACGTTATACATGCGGTTTTGTTGTAGAGATGGAAAGTATGCCATGGGAGATTCATGAGTACTAATGCTTGGCTAACCCGAAAAGTGTGTGCCATGGAGGGGAGCTAGTGTGGTCAAGCATTTAACCATCTGCACAAAATATGCGCAACTGGATTCGTCCAAGTGGGAACCCAACAAAATATTGTCTCATCATCCTAGGGTTGTAAAAACTACTTGGAATTGAATAATACATTGCTTGGTCATAAAAAAAATTGAAAAATGAACATTCACAAGGCCTCCAAATTTCAAACCCCTTTTAGGAAACAAATACCTTTGACAAATTTAAGCACTCTTGCTTTCCCTAGGGATCATATCCTTAGAGGTTTCTAAGTGCTTGGATTCTATCATCATTTGTTTTCAATAAGGTTAAACGTAGGAAACTTTTGTCATATTTTCCTTTATTTCCACATAATGGACCTTGTGGGAGGAAAAAAAGAAGGTGGGACATTAGACATACAGTTTGAAACATAAGAAAACAAGTCCCTTTGGTAAAAAAAAATCATTAAGCCAAGGTAAAAGACAAATTGAACCTCATGTTTGTCGTTCCAAATGATTTCTCGAAAGGTAAAGATTCCAAAACCAAGGTTCAAAAGGATAAGTCTAAAAGCCCATGAACAACACCTTTGAAATGCTCCTTGAAGTTAGAGAAGGACTAGTATACAACTTCTATAAAAAGGCTTCAAGGAATAATCCAACTTTGTATGCGTTCTACTATCAAAAAAATCTTGAGCTCTTTGAAAGGTTTGCTTTCCTCACATAGGAATTGTAGACATGGAAAATGAGCAAGTTCGGTTCGACACACTGGATCCTCATTTATTAACACCATTTCTTCCTGAATCATACTCTCAACTTATCATCACTTTTCATCTCTTAATTAGATAAATCATTATTTATTTAATTAGGTCTTTTTCCTCTGCTGATTAAATTAATCAATTTAATTTAATTAATTATTAATACCTCTTTAATTAAATGATTCATCTTATTTGATTAAATCTCTAAAGTCTTCTTATTAAATTGATTAAATTAAACCTTATTTAATTTAATCTAACATTATCCCCTTTACTTAAATAAATCAAAACATTTATTTAATTAAATCTTTCCTGTCATTTTGATTTAAATCAATCCTAAAATCTATGTCAAAATGGTCAAATCATCTAATCTCTCATTAAATTGATCAAATCTTGATTAATTTAATCTCAATAACTAAAATCGTCTAGAGAATGCAACTTGCACAATAAATCAATTACTTTGATTTATTTAATTGCCTATTTTCTCTCAACATGGCATCAAAAGGGAATATTCCCTCAAATTTGACTTCAAATTCAAATGAACTTAGTCCTTCCAACAAGGCATTTAATGTCTCTTACATGTCTTCAACCTTGATCCTTGTGACATTAACTCCATTCTTCTCTCCCTCCAACTTTCAAATTCAAATTTCAAATCTCCCCCTCTTGGGCACATTGATCAAAATGTGCTCAACTTTCAACCATTCACATCTTGACAAGTGGCACTTGGCCATTGGATGTTGAATGATCCCACATTGCTCAAAATTTCTCATTCTTCCAATTTGAAATATATAAATGAGAGACTCTTCCTCTCATTTGAGCATCCACAACTTGAGTAAACTTACTCTACTCAACTTCATCCTCATTGTAAGATCTTAGCTAGGTTATTGCAGTTTTTCTTAAGAACTCATCTTGTTCTTCATAGACAAAGTGGATCAATCACTCATCAAATCACAAAGCTTACAAAGGAGTTGGTAAAGGGCCAATTTCGACACATCAATTGGCACCAACTCCCCCATGGGATCAAGAGTTTGCATCTTAGAATATGATTTCATTTCTTTCTTTGTTTATTTATTCATTTTCTTTCCTATTTGAGCATTGCAAATGGATTTCATTGGGAATCCTTATCTTAACTTGCATATTGATCTAATTATGTATTTGTTTGTTGTGTTTATGTAGGTATAAAAGATTTGGGTTCACAGGAAGTCTAGTATGTTCTTCAACACCGAGGTTTTGTAAAGAGAGTTGTGTCTAGGTTCAAGTCTAGGATCAAAGTCATCATCCTCATCCATCTCTCCATCAATCAAATCTCATTCCATCAACAAAATTCTTGAGAACTTTTTCAAAATAATTCATGCTAAACTTAAAGGGCTAAGCCAACATCCCCCTATCTTGGCTTAACGTACCAAGCCAAAATAGTCAAAATCTCTTGAACGAATTCACCTCTAGGATAATGCAACTTACTAAGGTCTACTAGTTCACAATAATCTTGGCTTAACACACCTAGCCAATTCACCTGATTGTGCAAGTTCCCCTAGGATAACATAACTTCCTAGGGACTACAAATTCACTACAATCTTGTTTGACTTAATGCACCTAGTCAAACCATCACAAATCAATCTAAGTCTTAACAGTTTAGCATAACCCTTCAAAATTTCTTCAAAAGGTTTCACTCACTCACTTCATCCATTTATCCCATCATCATTACCACCCTCTTTGATCTTTGACTTCCCTAGTTCTTCTCTTTTGGTCCTAAAAGGTTAGGATTAAAACGATCTCTATTTTTTATGGTCCAAACAAGATCACAATACAAGAAGAACATGGAAAATATCAGTGAAATATCAACTTCTATGGACATGAGTCAGGTAACCTCTGAAATAAACCTTGTAGGATCAAGCAATCCCCCAAGTAACTCTCCTTTACCATCACAAAATGCTCAAGAGGAGAGCTATGAAGAGGAAATCTCAAACGAAGACATGGGGAATCCCCGAATTAAAGCCATTTGTTTAGAAAGGTCAAATCCTTGTCTATTTTGTTGGTGCAAAAGGTCATGTCCTTTGAAGCCACCCCACATTATACATGAGGTTTTTTTGTAGAGATGAAAAGTATGCCATGGGAGATTCATGGGTACTAATGCTTGGCTGACCCGAGAAGTGTGTGCCATGGAGGGGAGCCAGTGTGGTCAAGCATTTAGCCATCGACACAAAATATGCGTAGCTAGATTTATCCAAGTGGGCACCCAACAAAATACTGTCTCATCATCCTAGGGTTGTAAAAAGTGCTTGGAAGTGAAGAACACATTGCTTGGTCCTCAAAACATTTGGAAACAAACATACACAAGGAGCTTTAAATTTCAAACCTCTTTGAGGAAACAAATACCTTTGGCGAATTTAAGTACTCTTGCTTTCATTAGGGATCATATCCTTAGAGGTTTCTAAGTGCTTGGATTCTATCATAATTTGTTTTCAATAAGGTTAAACATAGGATAATTTTTCCCTATTTTCCTTGATTTCCGCATAATGAACCTTGTGGGATGAAAAAGAAAGTGGGACATTGGACATTCAGTTTGAAACATAAATTGAGAAAGTGTTTTATGGTAAAAAGAACCAAACCTAAGAAAAATAAAAGACAATTGAACCACACATGTGCTTATTCTCTTTTTAGTCTTAGTGTTTTCATGCAAACATTTGTCTTTTGGGTTAAATTATTCCTAGGGAAAAACATGTTCTTCACCTTGGTCTTGTAAGTAAGTCCTCTGAGGGTCATCTAGGATCAATTAACACACTTCATCCATCCAAGAATCAATCAAA
The DNA here is from genome assembly GCA_007115665.2 of Sequoiadendron giganteum. NCBI lineage: Eukaryota > Viridiplantae > Streptophyta > Pinopsida > Cupressales > Cupressaceae > Sequoiadendron > Sequoiadendron giganteum. Next base: position 227,944,498 of record CM021100.1, on the reverse strand, counting down.
CATCACCTCACCAACAACTTTTGGAGCTTTGAAAACATCTTTCATGCTACACTTTTGTAAAATCAACATCACCTTGTTTGACTTAATGCACCTAGTCAAATTATCAATCTTCTTGAACAAATTTTCCACTAGGATAACACAGCTTCCTGAGGTCTACTAGTTCATGATCTCTTTGATTGGCTCAACACACTTAGCCAATTCATTCTCTTATGCAAGTTTTCCCTAAGATAACACAACCTCCTAGGGTTTACAAGTTCACCACAATCTTGTTTGACTTAATACACCTAGTCAAACCATCACAATCAAATCAACTCCTAAAATCTAGCATTGATCCAAAGCTCCTAAAAGTTCAAAAAAACCATATCACAAATCCCCTTTCATCCTCCATCTCATCATTGGTCCTAAACCCCTTAGAGGTCAACAAGGTCAAAACATAAGAGAACCATGGAATATAAAATTGATCCATCCATCATGAGTAATCCAAGTCAACCAAAATATCCAAGTCTCACAATGCCAATTGATTATCGAAACTCACATTTATACATGGCATCATTATCTCCTTCGAACCCCAAAAGTACATTGAATGTGAGTATGCCCAATCCAAAGTTTGGAACATCTTTCCCAATGGTAGATTTAAATCCAAGTCCAAATTTGCAAATCTATTAACCAAACACTCATCGCATGAGTCTTATTCCAAAAAACACTATCCCACCAAATCCATACATGTCAACTACAAGTTTGTTGAACATGAAAATTTCTAGTCCACACTTGGTAAACTTTGGGGTAGACATTTTTGCAAATCCCATCAATGTTGTTCAAAATCCAAGCAATATGTTGGCAACTCTAGGTATTGATCCTAGTGAAGGTAACACCATGCAAAATCAAAGTTATCTAAATCAAGGCAATATAATTCTCAACCACAAAAATTTTCAAAGTCAACCTATAATTCCAAATCAAAACATCATATCAAATCCTCTCATTTTGCCAAAAATATCACAACAACAGATGACAACCATCCAAGCAACCCCAACGGTTAACACATCTACCATTTCTCAAGTGTCTCAAGGACCAAGAATCTCAATCACACCATTCACCACTCAAACCTTGGCAATCAATGAGACCGTTCCGCTCACCCCAACAATCAACACCATACCCAATCCACCACCACCACCACCAAAACACAACATGACAAATTCATTCTCTATCATCTTGCAAGTTGTCAGCAAAAAAACACTCCAAGCCCAACAAGCTGCACAAGTGGATCAAATAGCCCGACAAGCTCAAGCTCAAGACCAACACAAAGCCTGACAAGTGCAAGCACAATTCCGGGCACTATTACAAGCAATTCATGAAAAATTCCATCAACAAGCAGCAGAACAATGAGCCCAACAAAAATATTTGTTGGCACAACAACAACTAGACAAACAACAAGCTTTGTTGGCACAGCAGCAGCAAGACCAACAACAATCTTTGTTGGAACAACAACAACACGACCAAAAACAAGTGTTGTTGGCTCAACTGAAAATAATGACATTACTCACTAAACAAAGCTTGCAACAAACTCTCACCACAATTGTTGAAAACAATAATCAAGATGTATCCATCGATGAACACCCTGACGATTTTTCCACCTCATCTAGCGATCAAATCATCATACATCAAGAGACATTTTTTAGTCATGATCAAGACCCCTCCTACAAAGATCTATTCCAAGAAGTGTTGATGTTGTTTGATCCTATCGACATAAACCAATATCCATCCACCAATGATTGTGTTGAATATGTCTCTACACCACCTAACGAGTTAGAGGACATATCTCAAGAACTTATTCCAAAGCATAATCAACATCCTTTACCAAGGTCTAGCAATGATCATTTCCAAAACATATGGAAATCCTTTGACCTCATGACATTTGAGAAACTGCCTATGCCTAAGGAAGATATCCAAGAACCCTTTATAAGCAATCCATTCTTTGAAATTGACCCATGTCAAGAACTTGATCCAAAGCATGTCGAAAGCAATTTCGAAATCATTCAAGATCAAGAATTTACATCTCCAAGCTACTACAATGATATAATGGACACTCTCCTATCTATACGAGATGATCACATCCACATAGCACATAATTTTTCATCTACCCATGAGATGCTTTCCTTGGATGGACACATAGATGATCTTCATCCAAAATAGGATTCTTTTACTCCTGACATTATTGCACAAAAAGGGCAGGTTATTGATTCCTATAGTCAAACTAAATTGTCAACATCAGGATCAGATATATCCCAAATTTAGACTAAGGACATCATGTATGAAGATATCCAACATTATCCACTCAAAGAAACAAGTTAGAATGAACAGGATATTCCAAAGTCAATAGAGCAACGAATTGGAATAACATCATCTGTAGTGGTCATTTGTCAAAGAATGCATTCTAAACAAGACATCTCAAAACAAGGAGAATCAAAGAACAAAGGTGCTACTATCACCATACTGGGGGAAAATTTGTCTGAAGAAAATGTCAACAGAGGGGGCACAAAGGATCCTTTTGATGAAACCAATGCCAATACTACAACCCGCCACACCATGAATCTTCATCCACCCATAATCCCATCCATGAATTGGGACCAACAACAAAAGAAAGATTCAAATCAAAGCACGAAGAGCATCATCAAAGAAAAAGAAGTAGCAAAGCACAAAGGACAAGTCAAATATATATGGATACCGAAGAATACAAAGAAATATTATCCCTATCAAACTCCATTAGTCAGAGAAACTATGGGGCACAATAAAAAAGGGAAAAGTATCCATCAAAGATTTCCACAAAGGAAAAAGAAAGCTTCTCAAGCAACGTACAAATTCTATCGAGCTATTGGTCCTAATTCCATGCACACTTGTATATCCACCCATTATTGCTCATCTTCCCATGTTTGGAGAGTCAAAGGTTCCAAACTATCAACCAATCCATCTTTTATTCCTAAACACACTCTACCATCCACTCCTCCACGCATGATATATAATTCTCACATTAACCATGTGTTGGCAGCAACCCTTCATCATAAGGATTCAGAAGACACTCTATTTACGATGTGCGCACAAAGACAAAGTTAACTCCAGTATCAACAAAGTAGATCAGGGATCTCAAAAGTTGCATTCAAGTGCACGTATCTTGGAAAAGTAGCTTTTTCAAGTAGGATACCGATGGCATGTTATGATAGAAGTATCAACATTAGTACCACCAAGTGGTTCAGTATCAGCTTAAAATCTCTCAGAAAATACAAAAAAATCAAAAAATATAAAAATCAAAAAAGAAAAAATCAAAAAAAAGATTGAAAATAGTAAAGATAAAAATCATCCTCTAGTGAAAACCACTTCGGTGGCACTTTGGACAAGTACCATGATGAAAACCTGGCAAATGGGGATCATGTGTAAATCGAGCATCTACGTGTGCCAGTTTAGGAGAAAACATCTTATCACTTCCATAATAAAGCTAGGATTCCATCCATATCATTCGTTCATCCATGAACCATTTATCCAATCCATTACCATCTATCTACCTTATCTTGATCTTGATGAAAATTCTGGAGCATACTCTAAACTTTCTTATGGTAAACATCTTGACATGGGTCATTTTCATTGATCCCATCCTACCCAATGTTATCTGAGCCTTGAAGCATTATCCAAATGAGCATCCTCTATTCAAACATCTTATCTTATCACGAGATGATCCTTGGCATCCTTTGCATTCTTACCATATCCATCGATCCACACAGCTATCCAAGCATCTACTTGTGGCATTCCATACATTGCTAGACACTGGGGGCAAATATTTGCATCTTGCTTCATAAATAAATCTTGGTATATATCCTCCAACTTATGTGGTGATCCAAACATTGGAAAACATGAAATCAAATTGGTCAAAGCATTTGTGAGCCGAATCCAAATCACTAGCCCATGGCATATTTTGATGGGAAGATGTTCCTCATCAAGCTTTATCTATCATCGAACATCAATTTGAACAATTAATATCAGTTGCATCTAATGTGCACATCTTTATCACATCAAATCAGTGAAACAACTTTGTTCCAAATCAAGCTTCATCAATCTTGATCAATCGAATCCAATCAATTATCACCTTGTTTGACTTAACACACATAGTCAAACTATCATCTTGTGCACAAGTTTACTCTAGGATAACACAACTTCCTAGAATTTACAAGTGCATTATCATCTTACTTGACTTAACACACTTAGTCAAGTTATCCAGTCCATCATCAACTTGTTTGACTTAACACACTTAGTCAAACCATCCTCTTTTGTACAATTTTACTCTAGGATATCACAACTTCCTAGATTTTACAAGTGCATCATCACTTTTGTTTAAATTAACACACTTAGTCAAACTATCAATCCATTGATCTAATCAATCAACCTTAAGCTTTGTTTTGAACAAAATCTCAAAACAGAGCACTGATATCATGACATATCTATATCCAAATCATCAAAATCATGCGAAAATTCAAAACAATCAGAAAAATAAAAAAATACCAAAAACATTGAAAAATGTCAAAATACCAAAAACATTTGCAAAAATCTCAAAATACCAAAAAAAACCTCAAAATATTTGAAAAATCTAAAATGGTGCTTTCATCTCATCTCGCTTTCACCCGTGATTATCATCTCATAATAAAATCAATCGTCATCTTCATCCTTTGGTGAAGTAGTTAGAAGCAAGTATAGGAGGTTCTAAAGTGAACACCCTAATCATGAGAGTCTTAAGTCTAAGTTAGTAAGCAAGAAAGTTGGTCAACTCGGACTATCAATAGCTTATCACCCAAATCAGTCCCATCAAAACCCTGATCACAACATGTCCTAGGATGAAGCTTTCCTGCAATGGACATAAGCATCAGGTACCCCATAGTAGTTAATCTTGGCTAGTGATATGAAGAACATCAACTTGTTTGTTTACTTTATCTTGGTCTTTACAACTTATCTTATTTTGCACTCATTCCAAGGACCTCTCGATGATGCCTAAACAAAACAGGTTTAGAGAGGAAGGAATGGGGCAACGATCATTATCTTTTTTATCTGTTGTGCTTGTAGGATATTCTTGTAAAATAACTTGGAAAATATTTGCTTTGTTAGGTCCGTCCAAGCAAGGTTTCCATATGTCAAGTGTGAACAAGAATACTCCTATCTGATTGACGAGTCAAAGTCCATCACACTAGGTACAATGCCATCCTAGTCCTTTATACGTTGATGCATCGTACCTATGTGTGTTATCAAGCATAAAGTAATTGGCCCTTTGAAAATTCCAGCTCTTGGTAAGAAAATCATCATTATCATCATTCATAGTGTAGGCTTGTGGATCCTCCTTTCACCCTCTTCTTATTCTTATTCTTCTATCTTTACTAACATTTCTATCTAAAATCGGTGTGTTGTATCAAAATATACATGAGGCTACCGATGGCCGATGATTGTCTATACATCATTAGAATTTTCTACATCAAAGAATTATCTTTCATCCTCTAATCAATAGAACCACTCCTCTCACATTTTATCGTGATCTCGATCGGAAAATCAAACATTTCCACTTGATCTCTTGAGGGGGCAGTATACCAATGTAATCCTTCTACTGGGGTAATAGTGGGGCATTCGAAAAATCGATAAATTTTTGAACTTTGATCACAACAGTTTATTTCTTTGAATCAATGCAACAAGTACATTACTTCAAAGAGGGGCAAAATGTAGACATGGGAAATGAACAAGTTTGGTTCAACACACTGGATCTTGATTTATTAACACCATTTCTTCCTGAATCATACTCTCAACTTATCATCACTTTTCATCTCTTAATTAGATAAATCATTATTTATTTAATTAGGTTTTTCTTCTCTGTTGATTAAATTAATCAATTTAATTTAATTAATTATTAATACCTCTTTAATTAAATAATTCATCTTATTTGATTAAATCCCTAAAGTCTTCTTATTAAATTGAATAAATTAAACCTTATTTAATTTAATCTAACATTATCCCCTTTAGTTAAATAAATCAAAACATTTATTTAATTAAATCTTTCCTCTCATTTTGATTTAAATCAATCCTAAAATCTAAGTCAAAATGGTCAAATCATCTAATCTCTCATTAAATTGATCAAATATTGATTAATTTAATCTCAATCACTAAAATCCTCTAGAGAATGCAACTTGCACAATAAATCAATTACTTCAATTTATTTAATTGCCTTTTTTCTCTCAACATTGCATCAAAAGGGAATATTCCCTCCAATTTGAATTCAAATTCAAATGGACTTAGTCCTTCCAACAAGGCATTTAATGTCTCTTACATGTCCTTAGCCTTGATCCAAGTGACATTAACTCCATTCTTCTCTCCCTCCAACTTTCAAATTCAAATTCCAAATCTCCCCCTCTTGGGCACATTGATCAAAATGTGCTCAACTTTCAACCATTCACATCTTGACAAGTGGCACTTGGCCATTGGATGTTGAATGATCCCACATTGCTCAAAAATTTTCATTCTTCCAATTTGAAATCTATAAATGAGAGGCTCTTCCTCTCATTTGATCATCCACAACTTGAGTAAACTTACTCTACTCAACTTCATCCTCAATGTAAGATCTTAGCTAGATTATTACAGTTTTTCTCAAGAACTCATCTTGTTCTTCATCAACAAAGTGGATCAATCACTCATCAAATCACAAAGCTTACATAGGAGTTGGGAAAGGGCTGATTTCGACACATCAATTGGCACAAACTCCCCCATGGGATCAAGAGTTTGCATCTTAGAATATGATTTCATTTCTTTCTTTGTTTATTTATTCATTTTCTTTCCTATTTGAGCCTTGCAAATGGATTTCATGGGGAATCCTTATCTTAACTTGCATATTGATCGAATTATGTTTTTGTTTGTTGTGTTTATGTAGGTATAAAGGATTGGGGTTCATAGGAAGTCTAGTATGTTCTTCAACACCAAGGTTTTGTAAAGAGAGTTGTGTTTAGGTTCAAGCCTAGGATCAAATTCGTCATCCTCATCCATCTCTCCATCAATCAAATCTCATTGCATCAACAAAATTCTTGAGAACTTTTTAAAAATCACTCATGTAAACTTAAAGGGCTAAGCCAACATTGCCCTATCTTGGCTTAATGTACCTAGCCAAAATAGTCAAAATGTCTTGGACGAATTCACCTCTAGGATAACGCAACTTACTAAGCTCTACTAGTTCACAATAATCTTGGCTTAACACACCTAGGAAATTCACCCACTTGTGCAAGCTCCCCTAGGATAACACAACTTCCTAGGGGCTACAAATTCACTACAATCTTGTTTGACTTAATGCACCTAGTCAAACCATCACAAATCAATCTAAGTCCTAACAGTTTAGCATAACCCTTCAAAAGTTCTTCAAAAGGTTTCACTCACTCACTTCATCCATTTATCCCATAATCATTACCACATTCTTTGATCTTTGACCTCCCTAGTTCTTCTCTTTTGGGCCTAAAAGGTTAGGATCAAAAAATTCCTATTTTTTATGGTCCAAACAAGATCACAATACATGAAGAACATGAAAAATATCACCGAAATATCAACTTCTATGGACATGAGTCAGGTAACCTCCAAAATAAACCTTGCGGGATCAAGCAATCCCCCAAGTAACTCTCCTTTACCATCACAAAATCCTCAAGAGGAGAGCTATGAAGAGGAAATCACAAACAAAGACATGGGGATGACACAATCTGAAATGATGAAAATGGTTCAAAATCCAGAGAACCACAAAATTGTCAGTGCCATGTTCAAATACTTAAGCACGTTAGGGAAAGGAGTAGTCTAGTTCCCTTCTAACATTGAAGCAAGCACTAGTATGGACATGCCTCTTACAAATGCATCCCCAATGTCAAATTTCAATCAAGAAATTCTTCACACCACCTTAGGCATCACACCAACGTCTCCGAATGTAAACAAGGGTAGTGCCATGCTTCGAGAGATACAAAAGCATCACCTTGTGACCAAAAAAGAGGTGGCTATCAACACCACACCGGAAAATTATGTCCCCATAAATCCATCACACCCATATGTCCCACTCACCTTTCATAATCTTGTCAGCTCAGCTTCATTCCATGCTACACCAGCATGTCAATGAAACATACAAACTTCTCTACCACAAGGAGAAGGTGGTTTGTTTGGAACAAACGAAGTTGGTGATCATTTTTATTTCTAGGGTAGCATACCATCTCTTCCCCCATTTCCATTCACAACCACATCACCTCTCAGATTGGGCTTTCCTCCCCCAACTATCGATGGTTTCTCAGATCTGAGCAATGTGAACATCATATCAAATTCGCTCTTTTTTCCCACAGCATCACAACAAAAAATCATGGCCATTCAAACCACCATGAAAAATACATCAATCAGTCCTCAAGTATCCCAAAGCATGCCTTCTCAAGGACCGAGCATCTCAACCACCCCTCCAACAACCCAAATCCCAACCACCACCATAACCCTCTCACCTGTTACAATAGTTGGCCTCATTCCCGTTCCACCACCAATCCCACCAAAGGCCAACATGGAAAATTCATTCACTAGTATAATCCAAACCATTCAAAAGGACAACCAACAAAGGGTACTAAAACAAAAGTTGCAAGCCCAAGCACAAGTGAAAGCTCAAGCACAAGTGAAAGCATAAGCTCAAGATCAGGCACAAGCACAAGCACAAGTGCAAGCACAAGCCCAAGCTCAAGCTCAAGCTCAAGCACAAGAAAAAGCACAAGCACAAGCACAGGTGCAAGCACAATACTAGGCACAAGTGCAAGCAATCCATCTGCAAGCATACCAAAAAGCCCTACAAGACTTTCAGGCACAACAATAGCTCAACCAACAACAAGCTTTGTTGGTGCAACAAAAACTAGACCAACAACAAGCTTATTTAGCGCAATAATAGCTTGACCAACAATAGGCTTCGTGGGAACAACAATAGATAGACCAACAACAAGCGTTGTTGGAAAAACAACAATAGGATCAATAACAAGCGTTGTTGATACAAATGCAGGCATACCAACAGGCCTTGAACACATAGCAGAGCTTGCAGCAAATTCCCACTAGTACTCCTCCCACCCATCAAACACCTCAAAAAACTCAAAACACATTCATTCCACCTCCCAATCAGAACAAAGACATCACAACACAAATCAAACTGCTCTCACAATAAGTGTTGGACTTACAAGTAGGAAAAATGACAAGAACACCAGACAACTTGTGCCCTTATCCTTTCGATAGAAGTCTCACCATGGTACCATTCCCAAAGGGACTCGAGATCCCCAAATTTGACAAGTATAATCGAACAGGTAACCTTGAAAACCATGTAAGGGAATTTCAGGTGCATTGCATGGAGGTTGCATACGATGACATGTATCTAATGCGACTATTCCCCTAAAGTTTGACTGGTCCAGCTATGGAATGGTTTTCTCGCCTACCCACGGGCATTACAACATTGGAGAAAATCGTGGAAGCTTTCCTTAAGAATTATCCTTTCAACATGGGTGTGGATGTTAGTTTGGAAGAACTATGGACACTCAAACAAAGAAAAGGAGAGTTATTTGCATCCTTCTTGCAAAAATGGTGATCCAAGGCCAATTAGAGCAAGTGGACTATGCTAGAAGAACAACAAGTTTGCACCATCATATCCAATCTAGATGAAAACTTGGCGTTCTACTTGAAAATACAATGCATCACATCATACGATCAACTGATCCCAAAGGCGCTCAACATCGAAAGAGCCCTTACTGTGCGAGGAGGTGCATTGACATTCACTCCACCACAGGATAACCACTTGTCCAACAACTATAATGGTAAACCTCAAACATGGTTGAGGAACAAAAATATCACAAACGACGGCATGGTGGATGCTAAAGTGGTCATCAGTGCCCCTAAGAAGAATATCCAAACCCATCATCAACTGCAAAATCATAATCACAACAATGCATAGACTAATGCAGTGGTAGCGCAACAACAACCACTTCCCACCAATCAAATCAATAACTTGGGTAATCAAGGAGGACCACCTCCCCGAGGCAAATATCCCCCCAAGCAGAAATTCATGGCTCTTGGGGAATCTATCGAGTCCATAATGAAGAATTTTGTCAAGGAAAACCTGATCAAAGTCTCTAACTCTGAGCAAGACGTGAAACCCATGACCAAACCACCATGGTATAATGAGAACCTCCTTTGTGGCTTTCACAAGGTCAAAGGAAATACCACCACCAATTGCATGAGGCTAAAGAACATAATCCAAGACCTCATCAAGGATAAGATTATCAATATCGAGTAGTCAGCTAGAAACCAAGATCTGAAAATATACACAAATCCGATGCCGAACCACAATCAAGGAAGAAATCAAGGAAACAGTAAATGCAAGCAAATGTATGCTAGTGCTAATCTAGTGTATGAGGAGATAGTTGGATGTGTCGATGAAATGGCCACAGTCATAAATGTCAAAGGATCCAACAATGATTGTGGAGTCACCACACATGGCAGAAATGTCACCATTGCAGGGGCACCAACTAAGACCCCCATTTCTAATACAAAAGCCATCCCCTATGACTACAATGTCATTGACCAGCTAAAGAGAACCCCTGCCCAAATCTCCATCATGAAACTATTGAAAATTTCTGCTGCCGATAGGAAGATCCTTGGTGAAGCATTAGTTGTGTCCACCATCTCCACCACCCTTGACACAGAGCAGTTTTAGGTTATGGTTGGTAACAACGTTACCCAAAATCTCCTTACATTCTCTAACCAAGATTTCCCCCATAGCCATCTCATAATCTTGCACTTCACCTTCAAGTGATAGTCCATAAAAAGAAAGTTAAAAGAGTCCTAGTGGATGGAGGTGTAGGCCTTAACATTTTCTCTCTTAAACTTATAAAGAAATTGGGATTCACCGAGGATTCCATTAACAAGAATAAGAGCATCACAATAAGGGCGTATGATGATCAAGAAAGAGTGTCTCAAGGCACTATCAAAATCCCCATCCAAGTGGGACCAATAACTATGGAGACCACCTGTCATGTCCTCAACCTCAACCTACCATATAACATCCTCCTCGGACATCAGTGGATCCATGGAATGAAGGCGATGGCCTTGACATATCACCAATATATCAAGTTCTCACATCAAAATGAAGAGGTCACGATGTATGGGGATCCCGAACCTTTCACCTACTGTGAAAAATTGGAAGCCAAGTTTTATAAAATCCTTCAAGTACTAATAAATGATGAAGGCCCGTCCACTTCATACATCGACCCATCCAACCTCGCTTCCACTTCTGCGATAGAGACACCCACCATCCCTGACGTATCCGACATAAAAAATATGATTGAGGACAATGGATGTGGTGAATATAGAATGAAAATGAATGCATTTGTTGTAGGAGAGTTACCACAATCTCCTAGGTCACATGGGCAACCTCAATCAACCGAAACACCCATCCGCACCCTTAGGGCAGGTCCTAAATTTCTCCATTAGGGAGATCTAAGTCAAGAAAGTGTTGACAAAGAAGATATTGCAAGCTCAATATACCATGATGCAGAACCCACACCCACCTTACCGATGGAGAAAACCAATAGAGGGATACAAATGATCCTTGGTATGGGCTATAACAGGAATGAAAGCCTTGGAAGGAATAGTAATGGACACCTAGAGCCCATCATTGCAGAAAGAATAATGCAAAACCTTAGCCTCAACTTTACTCGTCTGAGTATAATAGTGCGTGGCAGAGGTGCTCCCAGTAGGGCAGTCTAGTCCTCTCCTCAAATATTAGCAACTACCCTTAGACCCCCAGTATGCCTAGGTGTCCCACTTGAAAACTTCACCTTGGACATCACTGATGTTTGTGCCAATAGTGAAAATGATGATACCATAGTAGGCCTTCCCAAGCTCTTTGAGGATTCCACCCTGCTAATGATTAGTGCCTCCCCAACCAAGTCAAACCAACAAACCCACCAAATCACCTTAGTACACCCGCAACTCATCGATCACGATCAATGACGACTGCTAATTCTAGACTCATTCAAAAATGATGAGGTACTCTCGGAATTCATGGGACAAAGGGATACAGTTCTGTGTGGGGATCACAAGGTAGGATTCAGCATCACATTAGACACTTGGGCATATTATGGGGAGACGATTGAGTCCTTCAATGGCAAAATAAAAATATCGAGAATAAGCTTCGAGTTATTGAGTGAAAACCACACTGTGGCGCTCTCTAACCACAAAATAGTAAAAATAAAGGGCGCATCCATGGTTAAAACCTCTTTGAGGCACCGAAGGATGAAGGATTCAATCTCTCCCCTACTACTCTACATCAAGAAAAGTTAGTAGTCCTGGAAAAGCAGTGCAATCCTATGAACTTGGGAACGGAAAAAGAACCACAAATCACTTTCTATGTTGAGTCTCTCCTAACAGAGGAACAAGAACTGCTAGCGGCATTTCTGAAGGAAAGGAAGGTAAAATTTGCATGGACATATGCTGACATGCCAGGTCTAGATCTTGAGGTAGTGGTTCATCATTTGGTTGTTTACCCTGGAGCAAAACCAGTTAGACAAAAGTTAAGGAAAATGCAACCACAAATAGCCTTGCTGGTCAAGATAGAGTTACCAAAGCTCCTAGATGTTGGCTTCATATGCCTGATTGACTATCCTAAGTGGGTATCCAACCTTGTAACAGTCTCAAAACCGAATGGGGGCATCTGCATCTACAAAAAATTTAGAGATCTAAACAAAACATGTCCTAAGGATGATTTTTCACTACCCAACATTGACATGATAGTGGACATGACGATCGGACATGAGATGTTGTCCCTAATGGATGGCTTTTCGGGGTATAATCAGATAATGATCACAAAAGAGGACCAACATATGACAACCTTTACATGTCCTTGGGGCACCTATTGCTGGAATGTAATGCCATTTGGGTTAAAAAACCAGGAGCTACATACCAAAGAGCCATGAAACTGATCTTTCATGACATGATCCACAAAACTTTTGAAGATTATGTGGATGACATATTGTCTAAATCAAGAAAGAGATAGGATCACATAGCGACTGTAAGTGCAATTTTTGATAGGCTGGAAAAATACAAGGTTAGACTCAACCCAAAAAAATGTGTCTTTGGGGTACAATCAGGAAAGCTGCTAGGGTACATAGTTTCAATGAGAGAGCTAGAAGTGGATCCCACAAAGGTAAAAACAATACTTGATATGGGAGCACCAAGAATGCTAAAGCAACTCAGAGGATTATAAGGTAGACTCCAGTCCATTTGAAGATTCATAGCACAACTGGTAGACAAGTAGATTGCCTATTCACATCTACTCCATAAGGGATTAGAATTCAGGTGGGATGATAAATGTGAAAAAGCATTCAAAAAAGTTAGAGAAAATCTATGTACACCACCCATGTTGATGCCACCGATCATAGGGAAACCATTGATTCTATACATCTCAGCAACATCAGCTACTCTTGGTGCCCTTTTAGCCCAACATGATGAAAAGGGAACTGAGCAGGCCATTTACTATATCAGCAGAACAATGGTGGGGAACGAGCTCAACTACACATCAATAGAAAAAGCTTGCTTGGTAGTGGTGTTTACAGCCCAAACATTCAAACATTACAAGCTAGCTCATCAAATTAAGCTAATTGCCAAGATAGACCCCCTCAAGTATCTATTGTCAAAAGAAATGCTTACAGGAAGAATGGCTAAATGGGCAATGATACTATCCGAGCATGATATTGAGTATATAGAGTGAAAAGTGATCAAAGGACAAGTAATTGTGGATCAGCTAGCGGAGGCTCCGATATATGTAGACAACCCACTCATATCAAAGTTTCCAGATGAGTCCCTTTCAAATCTTATTGTAGCCGACCACTGGAAACTATAATTTGATGGCTCCCACATGCAACATGGATCAGGAGCTAGTTTTTTCTTCATCACCCCATAAGGGGATTGTATACCAAGATCTTACAAGTTGGCATTCCCCTGTACAAACAACATTGCAAAATATGAGGCTTTAACCATAGGTCTCAAAATTGTGGCACAATGGTGAATCATGGCATTAAAGGTCTATGGGGATTCACAACTTATTATTAACCAAGTCAATGGTGAATACCAAACTAAAGATGATAAGCTCGCACCATACAAAAAGGTAGTAGAGAGCCTCAAGGAATCATTTATTGATATCACCTTTGAGCAAATACTGAGGGAAAACAACAGAGCAGATGATGTAATGGCAATGATCAGATCCTTGCTACATATCCCTCGCAACGTCTTGAAACATGAACTTCTTGTAGAACAACTTCTTGTACCCACTTTTGAGGTACCAAAGTTAGAATATGCATGTGAACTTGTTGGTCCCCATGATCTTTGGTACCATGACATTTACACCTACCCAAGATTAGGAGTCCTCCCAACTGACATTACCCCGAACCTCAAGCAAACCTTTGTCAAAAGGTCCTTACAATTTGTCATCCTAGGAAAAACTCTCTTCCATAGAAGCATCGATGGAACCTTGTTACGTTGCTTAAAACCTGAGGAGGCCTTGATTGCTTTGACTGAGGTACAAAATGGCACTTGCGGTTCACACTTGAGTGGTATGACCTTGGCTAAGAAGTTGCTAAGAACTGGGTTCTACTGGCTGACAATGGAGAGAGAGGCTCATGAGTTTGTTAGAAGGTGTCTACATTTCTGACAATATGGAGACCTCATTCATGCATTAGCTCAAGAATTACACCCTATAGTTACATCTTGGCCCTTTTTCCAATGGGGGCTCGATCTCATAGGTAAAATCTCACCCACCTCATCTAATGGCCATAAGTTCATTATCACCACCACCGAATATTTCACAAAGTGGGTTGAGGCAATCCCCATGACCTACATTACTAGAAAATAGATATCCAAGTTCATCCTAAACTACCTCATTTGCCGATACGGTGTTCCCCAATCCATTATCTCTAATAATGAGACACCTTTCAAGAATCAGGATGTTCGTGACTTGTGTGAAAAATTCAAAATCCAACACCACTTTTCCACCCCATATTACCCACAAGGAAATGGTCAAGCAAAAGCTACCAACAAAATCATTTTGAAGATCCTTAAGAAAACATTCAATGACTCCAGTCATGATTGGCATCTACAGTTAAATCCTACCTTATTGGCCTATCGCACCAACATCCGCACACCAATAGGTGCCACCCTATTCTCCCTATTCTATGGATCAGAAGCCATCCTCCCTATCGAGATCGAGCTCCCGTCACTGAGGATATCATTGCAAAACTTCATCATAGATGAGGAATATAGGGTTACAAGACTAAATGAGCTGGAGTTACTTGATGAACGGTGCATGGACGCCCTCAATCATCTATAGGTCTATCAGAATCACCTAAAATGTAGCTACAACAAGAAGATCAGGCAACACACCTTCCAATTTAGTGACCTTGTTCTAAAAGAGAACCAAAAGAATGTGCTAAACCCAAATAGCAAAGGAAAACTTGAACCCAACTAGCTGGGACCTTTCATCATCACGACAAGCTATAAATCAGGGGCATATCAGTTGTCAACACCAAAGGGTGAACCTCTGCAAGAGCCCATGAATAGCTCTCACCTCAAAAAGTTTTATGCCTAAGGGATTGCAAGGTATAAAACCTGAAAAATACAAAAAAATCAGAAAAAGTCCTGAAAAAATGGTTACCTTGATGAAAACCTAGCAAATAGGCATCTTGGCGACAACAAAAAATTCAGAAAATACAAAAACCCAAAAAAATAAAAAAAAAGGATTGAAAATAGTAGAAAAAAATCGTCCTCTAAGTGAAAACCACTTTGGTGGTGCTTTGGAAAAATACCTTGGTGAAAACTTGGCAAGCAGGCGCCAAGAGTAAATAAAGCACTCCCCATCCGCTAGGATCTACACAACTCACTCGCCCATTCCATCACATTTCAATAATCATCCATCCACCCATCCGCTCACATCCATACCATAGCTTGAGTTGATGCCCATATCATATTCCACCATAGCACTACTTGGCATATTCCTAGGGTCAGTTTTTCCTACCTATTTGAGGTATTCTATCGCTTAATGATGGGGGCACATCCTTGAAACTGGCGCTAGATCGGATTTATGTATATTTTTTTCTCTTCCCAAATCATCAAAAAATTAAAACATCCAAATCATTCAAAAATCCAAAAACATGTTGAAATATCAAAAAATCTTCAAAAATTCATCATTGAGTCTTGTCAGTCTTTCACCTTGTCGAACTACATCATCTCTGAGCTTGAACATAGGCAAGGTTGATCTTTGATCATCCGCCAAGAAAATTAGGCCAGTCCTTTGGGAGTCCATCATAATAAAATGGCAATATGTTTGCCCATATGTCATCATCGTCAAATCAGTCTGTCAAACTATGTGGTCTCTGCATGTATAACGTAGGCAAGGCTAATCTATGGATCAGCTCTCGAGACCCCTAGAATAGGTCTTTAGGT